>CM030366.1:20371531-20944031 GCA_017893485.1 Hemerocallis citrina
CCATTCCTAGCATGGCATCTAAAATTTAGAAGCATGAGAAACACCCAACTATTTGAAGAAAATACAACTAAGCTCCTACGATCTCGTTGAACAGGATTGATCCTTCTCCTCCTAGAATGGGCCACCACAATGTTCCTCCTCCTTGCACTTGGTGAAACCCGATCCCTCTCTCATTCCGTGGGTTGAAGTAGCCGACTCCACAATAGAGAACACACACACACACCAATGCACTCAATCTTTTACTCTCTCACAATCTTTTACTCTCCTATAGTTTCTTTCTTTCAATTATTTTTCCTAGTGTTGTATGCATGAAGGGAGGGGGTATTTATACTAGTTTTAGGATAGAATGGAGGGCTTGGGTGTTGTAGCAACCACCCATGAACACAAAAACCACCACTCCACTAATCCACACCTCCACTCTCTCTCTCCTACAATCCGGCCAAAAAAAGAGTGTGCATTGCACACACACGTGCAAACACGTGTCCCAACTAGTGTCCCCCTAATTAAAGTTGTACATTAAGAATTAATTAATTGTCTACAAAAATTTATGTCTACATGTCAAGTTAATTAAAAAGTAGTTAATTCATGAGCTTTAAAATAATGGGCTTTTTAGAGAAAAAAAAATACTTAATTTATTAAGTTGGGCTTAGTTTAGAAAAACGAATTTAGGCTCCTTAAAAGAAAAAATGGGCTTAAAGAAATAAGAGAAGAAAAGAGAGAAAATAATTATTTTTTCATGTTATAGAAAATTATTTCATAAGAGAATATTTATACAAAATTCTGCACGTACAGAACACGTAAAATCTACATTTTCACATTCATAAAGTTCAGGGTATTACAGCAGAGGGTGTTGTTGCAGGTATATTTTTGCTTTTATTGTTTTGTTGTTTTGTCATTTCTCTTTTTCTTCTTTTCATTCCTCTTGTATTATTCTTTCATATTATCTTTCTGCATTGTGTTTCCTTACCCCTGTTCATCCATTCTTTTTCCTTGTCTTTTTTATTCTATTTTAGGTGTTGTCCTTATTTTCTCTTTCCCTGCTCTTGTTCTTTTTCATTCCGGGGCAACTAGTTCCTTCGTCTCTTCTCGGTTCGTGGCTCGCCATCAGTTGGAGTGCAGCATCATGTCAGATGCTTGGAACATTGTAACAAGTGGTGGTGTTGTCATTTGTTTCTGGGAGTGCAGGCAGTGTCCCATGATTATTGGTGCGCAGATTTTAAGGCGAACTTTATTGTAATTGGAAATTCAGGATTCGACGTCATTCTTGTTATGGATTGGTTAGGTGAATCCCATGCCATTATTGATTTCCGTGCCAACAAAATTATATTTCGAATTCCAAGTCGCGCAGAGTTTGGGTTCCATGCCGGGAAAATGTTCCTTGGCCGAGCTGAGACTGCAGTTGATCAGGAGGTTTGTGCGGTGGAATTGCATTCAGGATGTGAGGCTGTGACTCTAGAATTGCGAGATTTCCTGGATGTTTTTCCAGAGGAGTTGCCTGGCTTACCCCTTGTAGGGATGTGGAGTTTGGTATTGAAGTTCAGCCTGGTATGGCACCGATATCGAAGAGTCTTTATAGAATGGCAACGGTTGAGTTAGTAGAGCTTAAGGTACAGATTCAGGAGTTGCTGGATTTAGGGTACATCAAACCCAGTGTTTCGCCGTGGGGTGCTCGAGTCCTTTTTGTCAACAAGAAGGATGGTGGTCGTCGACTGTGCGGGGATTATCGGGAACTGAACAGTGTTACTATGAAGAACCGGTATTCATTGCCTAGGATGGATGACTTATTTGATCAGTTGAGCGGAGCTGCTATTTTCTCGAAGTTGGATCTTCTTCTGGGTATCATCAGGTCAAGGTGAAGGCGACTGATGTACAGAAGACTGCATTCAGGACCAGATATGGACACTATGAGTATCTTGTGATGTCGTTCGAGGTCACGAATGCGCCTGCTGTATTCATGAGTCTCATGAACAGGGTATTTTCCTAGTTGTTGGATAGATTTTTGGTGGTCTTCATTGATGACATTCTGGTATATTCTCGGAATCGGGAGGATCATGTTGAGCATCTTAGGTTGGTTCTGCAGACTTTGAGAAAGAATCAGCTCTATGGGAAACTCAGCAAGTATGAGTTTTGGCTCGACAGGGTCACTTTCTTGGGGCACATTATCTCAGGAGATGGTATTTCTGTGGATCCGGCCAAGATTGAGGCTGTGAAGGATTGGCCAGTTCCCAAGTCAGTTTCAGAGGTGAGCAGTTTCCTGGTCTAGCTGGCTGTTAACGAAAATTTGTCCAAGATTTTTCGAAGATAGCAGGACCATTAACTAAGCTGACTGGGAAGGATCAGAAGTTATGTTGGTCTAAGGCTTACAGTGAGGCTTTTACTGAGTTGAAGAGTAGGTTGACGTCAGCGCCAGTGTTGACTATTCCAGATGGTTCAGGCAGATTTGTCGTTCACTGTGATGCTTCGGGTAAGGGTCTTGGAGCAGTTCTAATGCAGAAGGGCCGAGTTGTTGCTTATGCATTGAGGTAGTTGAGGCCGCATAAGAAGAACTATCCGAATCATGACTTGGAGCTAGCGGCAGTGATCTTTGCTTTGAAGTTATGGAGACATTATTTACTTGGGGACCGAGTGGAGATCTTTACAGACCAAAAAATTCTCAAGTACGTCTTCAACCAGATGGAGTTGAACATGAGGCAAAGGCATTGGTTGGAGCTTATGGCCGATTATGACATCAGTTTGCAATACCATCCTGGTAGAGTGAACTTGGTGCCAGATGCTTTGATCAGGAGACTGGTAGCTATGTTCCTGACTCGGCAGAGTGATTTGGTTGAGCATATGCAGAGGTTGGAGTTGGATGTGTTGTTACCGAGTTCCGATCGAAGTTGTTTGGTGCTTCAGCTTCAGTCGTCACTTGTTGATCAGATCAAAGAGGAAGTTGAGGTTGAGTATGGTTCTAGAAAGGATATGGTTATTCATGCTGATGGATCGCTTCGTTTTGGGTCCAGGTCTGTGTCTCGAAGGCTAAAGTTCATCAGAGGTTGCTTGAGGAAGCCCACCAGTCATCGTATTCTATCCATCCTGGAGGTACTAAGATGTATCGGGACTTGAAGCTTCATTTCTGGTGGCATGGTATGAAGAGGGTTGTGGCTCATTTTGTGTCTCAATATTTGATCGTCTAGTAGGTTAAGGTAGAGTATCAGAGAACCACCGGACTTCTTTAACCGCTTCCCATTCCAGAGTGGAAGTGGGAACATATCACTATGAATTTTTTGACCGATTTACCGAGGAGTCCTAAGGGTCATAATGCCATTTGGATGATTGTCGACCGATTGACAAAGAGTGCTCACTTCATTCCCTTCCGTGCCGGATAGTCTAATGAGAGCCTAGCTGAGAAGTACATGCAAGAGATCGTCAGACTTCATGGGGTTCCAGTCAGTATTGTATCCAACAGGGATATGAGATTTAGATCTCAGTTTTGGGAGAGTCTTCAGAATAGTTTGGGGAGTAAATTGAAGTACAGTACAGCTTTTCATTCCCTAGACTGATGGACAGTAGAGAGGACCATCCAAATTCATGAGGACATGTTGCTGTCCTGTATGCTGCAGTTTGGTGGATCATGTGAGGATCATTTGCATCTCGTAGAGTTCTCATACAATAACAGCTTTCAGGCCAGTCTTAAAGCTACACTGTTCGAGGCACTTTATGGGTGGAAGTGCAGATCACCAATGTGCTGGAATGACATTGGTGAGAGGAAGTTGTTAGGTCCGGAGTTGATCACCATGACAGTTGATGCGGTGACTCAGATCAGGAAGCACTTGCAAGTCAGGATAGGTAGAGGCGATAGGGTGATGTCCATCGAAGAGCTTTGGAGTTTGAGGTTGGTGACCATGTTTTCCTAAAGGTATTGCCTTGGTGCGGTGTCATTCGGTTTGGTGGTGGGGGCAAGCTCAGCCCTAGGTTTATTGGATCGTTTGATATTGTGGAACGAGTAGGCAAGGTGGCCTATCATCTTGCATTACTGTCAGCTTTATCAGGAGTGCACGATGTTTTCCATGTCTCACAACTTAGGAGATATATCCGAGATGAGAGCCACGTGATCGACTATTCTGAGTTGACAGTTCAGTCGGATTTGACTTGTGAGATTCCGCCAGTTGCTATTTTGGATCGGTGGGAGAAAGTGCTTAAGAAGACGGCCATCAAGCTGGTTTGTGTTTCTTGGAATCCTCACTCGCTGGGTGGGTTGACTTGGGAGCTGGAGGAGGAGATTCATCAGAAGTTTCCTCATCTATTTGTGTATATTTTTGTTTTGTTCTTTTTTTTCTTTTCGGGGTTACCCTATGTACCTCTTGTTTGAATTTCGAGGATGAAATTCTTCTTATTAGGTGGGTAGGATTTATAACCCCTGTTTCCATTTTCTGTATTTTTTTGTGTATTTTTCTTTTTGTGTATTTTTCTCATTAGTATCTCTTTTGGACCGTGTATTGGATCTTCATTTTCTTGATCTTCTTGATTTGATTGTCTCATATTATTTCATCTCTATTTGATCGAGCTATTATTGTTGATCCTGTTTATTTTATATTGTTCATGCCTTATTCTATTTTATTCATTTTCGTGCCCATCTCATTATTGGATCACCCTATATTTATTCCTTGTGGATTTTCTAATTTAACCCAATTATATTAAACCCTATAACTCATTTGTTAACTATCCTTCCTGAAACCCATTAATTACACATTATTTATCTAACCTAATACCCATAACTATACACCCTAACCCGATAACACCTCAAAACCCATACCCGTTTTACACCCATCAGCCGTCACCGTCTTTGCACCTAACCCTAACCCTTCTTTATACCCAGCTTTATATATGCATGATTTCCCCACTGTGTATTCATCCCCGTTATAACCCTAGCCACTCTTCATTAACCCTACATCCTACCCTGTGTTCCTCCGCTTTCTCTCTCTCTCTCCCCCTGTGCTCTCTCCGCCAGCGAGTCCTTGCCTCAACCGCTAGCACAACCCGCAACCCCTGCACCGTGTACCTCCCTGCCTCCTCTTCCTTGTCGCGACCAGCAGCAGTGCAGCACCAGTCCCTCCTGATGCCGCCGACTCACCCCCTCGCTGCTCACCCCGAGGCTCCATCCCCTGTGTTATACTGTAGATGTCATTGTTTGCCTGTTTCTCTACTTGCTGTCCATGACTTTCTCAAAAACAAGAGGGTTGAGATAGAGAAGATCAAAAAACCGACAATAATTTTAACTACAATGCAAAAAAAATATATAACGAGGGAGGTATGAAATTTTGGTACCGTTCACCGTGGAATACGCGTATGTAAAATAAACCGAAAAAATAAGAATAGAAATAGAACTATAAAGAAGCGCTTCGCCGATTCCGCAATTGAAGAGTTGAGGAGAGCTTGAATGAGAATTGACGAGAGTTGAAGAGAGTTGAAGACGTTGAATTTTGATTTCGATACGATCGAAAATTGATCGTGTATATGCCTTGTTGTAGACTTGCTTGTTGAATACTACAATTGTTGAAAAATTTCTTAGAAATGATGTATAATAGTAGAGAGAGTAAGAGAGTAAAGTGTGAATTTTTAATGGGATTTTGAGGGGTATTTATAGGCTAAAAATACAAAAAAAAAAAAACCAAAAAAAAAACCCAAAAAAAAACAAAAAAAAACGGTCAAGAATACCATTTTTATAACCCGGTCAAGAACTCTGTTGAACAGTGCACCCCCCCCCCCCCAACGGGCGACCTGCGAGTTTCGAACGGTCGACCCGTAACGGGTCGAACGTTCGACCCGTACGGGTCCAACGGTTCGAAACCCGCAGGTCGACCCGCGGGTTGGGCTTTTTACAACGGGTTCGCGGGCCGGGTTTAACGGGTTCGTTTTTGACGACCCGGGTCGACCCGTTACTGTTCACCGGGTTGACCCGAACCCGCCAAACCGTTTCACGGGCCGGATCCAACGGGCGGGTCACGGACGGGCCGCCGGTTGTCCCGGCCCATTTGCCATCCCTAGAGTAAGGCAATTTGGGATTTTTAAAAAAAAGTAGGGCAGCGTGGGAAAACTTTAAAAAAGTGGGACAGTTTGGAAAAAAATTATATTTTAATTGCGGCAGTGGATCATCAATTTGAGCAATCTATCTTAAACAAAGTAATTTCTAACAAATATGCAAATCTTTCCATCTATAAAAGACTGCTAACTTTATTTGTAACAGTTAGATTAATGCCAAAATAAACATTTGTCAGTCTACATTTGTGTGCACGTGCAGGGCATGTGCACATAAAAAATACAATATCTTCTCTCGAAAAGATAAAATATACAATTAGATCCATTCAATCACACAATCCTATCCCTACGGAGTTATAATGCTACAGATATATCCGAGGCATTCTAATTTTGCTCCAAAATGATGTTTTCCAATCAGCATGCTAACAAACAAAAAGTTGCTACATACACATGATATATTAAACCTGTAAATTGTCCAAGCCACACGATGTCTCATTTTCAAATTTGAGCACAATCAAGAAAAGGATTCCTTCTTCTTGTAAAAATAGTAGGACATCTATCGTGCTCCATAAGTTCTCATTATGTTTTTAATAGATTTACAACGAAGCAAACCCAAGCAGAAG
Organism: Hemerocallis citrina; assembly: GCA_017893485.1. Lineage (NCBI taxonomy): Eukaryota > Viridiplantae > Streptophyta > Magnoliopsida > Asparagales > Asphodelaceae > Hemerocallis > Hemerocallis citrina. The sequence continues at coordinate 20,378,173 of CM030366.1, forward strand.
TCAAAAATAACAGCAGCAATGCAGGAGGCAGTCAGGGCTCCTACAAAGTTGGAAGCCCTAAAGCTGGAGAGCGAGAACTGGAGATATTGTATGTTTTATATCATTAAAGACCAACTAAAATCACCCTGCTCAGCAAATCAACAAAAGTTTAGTATAAACATAATAGGCAGAATGGAGCTGAGCCTAATCTCCGTAGCTGATACTTTGGTTCTGGTGGTGGTGCAGAATATAGTATTGAGTCCAACTCCTGCAACGGAAACCATAAAATATAAGGTTGAAACTTCTATAGTAATCAATCCTCCACATTCTGCAATAAAAATTGAGTACAATAACCCCCTTATAAAGAGTGGGCTTAACTTATTACAGATTCAATCCAACCTGATAAGTAGAACCGATTCGAAAAGAGTAAATATACATTCAGTTAGGAGACCCTGCTAAAATAACCAGAAACTGATATCTGATACAATTCTATTTCGCTTATGCTTGGACACAGAGTTGAATGCAGTTCAGTGTAGTAAATTTATCATAGCAACCATTTACATGGTTATATATAAAAGACATGGTAATTATGAAAAATTCTTGAACAGAAATATTGGGGGAAGTTAAATATATATATATAGAATTATGTACAACACATAAAACAAAGAAAACAGTTTATGGAGTGATACAGGCATACATGTATGAGACTAAATCTATTAGGATTTAAATCATGCATCCATTACAAATTAGATTTGAATTGACTAGCTTATACAAGAGATCTTTCGTGCATATGTTCTTTTCTTTTCTTCACTTTTTTCCCCCTTTTTTGAGGAAGTTAATTTGTCAGTCTATAATCTTTTTTCTATTACTTAAGCTTATAAGCTTTCATTTTATTTTCATTTTATATTCTTTTATATCAGAAATATGACAATTTTGTTGCATAAAAAACAGGGAATTCGTGATGGAAAGGTTCAATGCGAAGATTATGAAAAGATCGAAACATAGATAAGTTTGTCAAGGTAGCAATGGAAATTGTATGATATGATGGAAAATTTATATACCATTCGTGTTCAAGAGCTTAATGAGAGCATCTGTAGTCGTTGGCTATAAACCCAAATTTTGCAAAATATGGGCAAAAAAGTCCCGTAGTCGTTGGCCAAATATCCAAAATTTGGGTTTGAGAGGAATAGAAGTCTGCCACATTTGGGAAGAGAAATAGGAATTTGGAAAATATAGCTCACGAAAGATGAAATTTCGTCCGTTCAAATTTTTCCCCCTAAATGTTATCGGACGAGACGTGAAATCTCATACATTTTTTTTAAAATAGAACGGATGGGAATTGATCTCCCGTCCGTGAATTTTTTTCCCGGATGGGAATGATCTCTCGAATCGCTGGATTTATAATGGAAACTTGCTTTAAGGGAATCCATATCGAGGACAAGTGCATAAGCTGCCGCTAATGAGTCCACATTTCTATAAATTAGCTCGTTTCTCAGGTCAGCTTATAGTCCAGCCCTGAACCTAGAAAGAGTTTGTTCTTGGCTTTCCTTACCTAAGGCATTACACCGAATAAGGAAGTCATCAAACTTACCAATATACTCTTAGATAGATTTGCTTCCTTGATAGAGTTGGTTCCACGAATCTAGCAATCTGGTGTGGAATGATAACGACACATATCTCTCAGTGAGCTTCTCTTTCATGGCTTCCCAAGTGGCTATGGGTGTCAGGCCTCGGTCTCTACAGGCATGTTTAAGATTGGTCCAATGTTGTTGAGTTTTACTAGTCAATTTTATAGTGGCTAATTTAACCTTCAGGGCTTCGCTCATGTCAAACCACACGAAGTAGTGGTCCATGGCACGGATCCAATCGAGATAAGCTTGGGGTTCCATACGGCCTTCAAAGTGGAAAACATCAGCCTTAACGTTCTTTTTGTATTGTTCGTTAGGATCACGATCTTAACGTCGATCGTCACGATCATTTCCTTGAGGGATCTGATGATTAGCATGAAGCTCAGAGGAAACAGTTTGATTTAATTCCACTTTCTGAAGTCTCATATTGATATTAGCAAAAATTGCTTGAATGCCAGGTAGGGTAGTGGAAATATCAGAGTTGTCAATCTCAGTTCGAGAAGGGGCTCGCGAAAGTCTAGGGTTCCTAATTGGGTGGTTTGGGATGGACAAGAAAGGCTCTTCAGGATCTGTGATGGTACTACGAAGACGCATTCACCAACGGTGGAAAACTAAGGGTTGTGTATTTGCTGAAATTTGGGAAAACGTGTCTTAAATGCACCTGAATTTTGTTCTAAAAAAATCTGAAATGATCTAAAAAAAAAAGAAAAATAAAAGACACTAAAATGATCCTAAATGAATGCAAAAATTATGCCTAAATGATGCAAGAACTAGGATTTTAAGAACCTTCGCTCTGATACCAAAACGATGTAAAATTTAACCCTAAATAGAGAATTTTCAAGAATATTGAAAGATTAAGTTTACCAACACGTAATTCAGATTAAGTTAGAAATTATAACTCTTAATTGGTTTGATAGATTTTCAAGATGTAAAATAGTTTATCAAGCCCAATTAAAAGTTCAATCGTACCAATCAACGGTAATACTTAATCGTTCTTAGCATGTAAGATATTCAATAAAGATTTGTACACTAATAGGCAAGTAGAATACTCTCAATATTTGTGGATAACAGATATATCAAATAATATTATAGAGATAATGGATGGCACCACAAATAAATGAGAACTGGAAAAAATTTATCGGGGTTACAGATTGTGTAGTTGACAGCGAAGGTGGCTATGGCAAAAGCGATGAGAGGATGCGGCGACTGGATGCGATGGGCAGTGGTTATCGGGGTCGACAGCAAGGTGGCGTTGAGGGCAGAGGTCAAGGGGAGAGGAGTCGTCGGGATGCTTGTTGTGGTGGTCGAAGAAGGGGCGGAGAGGGGGTGTCGACGGTCGGGGATGATGGGGAAGTTGTGGTCGGTGATGGTGAAGGAGGAGAGACGACGGGGTGTGGGGGTGTCGGCGGTAGATGGTCGGGGGTGGTAGTCGACGGTCGGGAGAGAGAGAGGAAAGATGAAGAAGATGGGATTAGGGTAATAGGTGATTTGGGGATTAGGGTTTGGAATTTTTAATTTGAGTAGTTTTAGAGTTGATCACAAACCCTAAAATTGTATCTCAATTGTTTCACACAAAAAAGAAGGATGAAGAGCAATAACTCAACACAATAATTTTTTTAATCAAGAATAGCATGACTTCTCATTAATCTCAATATCTATATATAGGCTCAAAATAAATCTTAATACAAATCTCAAAATATTCTAAAATTTCAAAAATACTCTAATGCATAAAAGAAATGGTGCAAATCGTAAAACTACTACATATGGCTATAGTTGCCAAAAACAAATATGATTACTGAATAAAATACTAAACTAATGAAGCAGCTGTCCTAGACGATGTCTGCGCTGATAGAAACGCCCAAATTGTCTCGAACCGATGTCCTCATCATCGTGCCTACGTGTATTTGAGACCACAATCCTGACAGTTTATGCATGCTCCTTGTGAAGAGCACCTTCAGCTGTCCATTGAATTCTAAGCTACTTAAAAAGTACTCCTGGGAAGGGTTTATTTTTCAAGAAAAATGATCTATGGAGCATTGACATATGTACATATGCAAATTGGGAAGGCTCAGTCACGGATTGGAGATCTACTCCATGATATTGCTCATTAGTTTGGAGAAATCAGGTAACCTAGAGAAGTAAAAAGTAAAATGTAGTGGCTCGGAGCAATGCAGAGGTCAAATTTAGAGCAATGGAAGGTATTTGCAAGCTGTTATGGTTGAGCAGACTCCTATAGGAGATTAGGAGAACTGTGGAGCGTCCAGTGAAGCTATATTGTGACATAAAGTTGCGATTAGTATTGATCACAACCAGTTCAGCATTATAAAACCAAGCACGTCGAGATTGACCCCCCCCCCCCCCCCCCCCCGCCCCACCTTTCATCAAAGAAAACTCAAAGCTGGAATTATTTGTCTACAATTTGATCCAATAACTCAACAGTTTGCAGACATCTTAACTAAAGGGCTTGCTAGCTCATCAGCAAGTTAAGCATGATAGACATCTATGCACCAACTTGAGGTGGGGTGAAGAAGATTTAGGAACTTTCAGTTAGATAGGATAATCAGATTTGTTAAATAAAATCCGAAAACTATATTTCGGATATTTGGGAATTGTTGTTAGGATTTTCTTTTAGTAAGTTCCTATTTTCTCGGGAGGTTGAGATTCAATCTGAAACTCACCTGTGTATTATGTCGTGTAATTTCTGATTTCAAAATCAATGAAGAGAATTATTTTATCCCATCAAAACCTTCAATTAGTAATAGGTGTGGCATGACTAGATTGTTTTTATAGATCTCTTCAAAGAGTCTATGTTATATTAAACGATAGTAGAGCTTATAATAAACTGTATTATTGGAATCTTAAATCGTCAGAATCTTGATAATGGGCAATACACAAAACAAGCGCTCTATCATTGAGCAAATTCACACTTATGATTTTTTTAGTTATGTTTTTAGTATTATATATATTCTGTATTTTATGCAATATTATATTTTCTAAAAAATACATTTAAAATAAATAAATAAACCGCCAAGCGCATAGCCGCCTAGGCCTCCGTTACAAGATCTAGACGTTAGGCCCCCATCAGCCGCCCGACTACTGCCTAGAGACTTTTCAGAACGCTGGTCATCAATTTTATAATTTTGGAAGAAATAAAAATAGCAGAGTCTGAAGTTTTGTATTATGTTAAAGGGTTGCACTGAGTATGGAACGTAGATACTAATTATTTATAAGGATTCAGCGAATTCGAAAATTTGACAATAATAATTGATGGAGTACATTTGAGCACATACATTGTATGTGGAAAAGTTGCATTAAAGACCTGTACAATTAATGGTAGCTTCATGTGTTACTCTAAAATCATAGTTTGAAGGATCAGCCGATCCCGATACAAATCGGCCAAATCGGACCGGTTTTGAAGGGGGACGATCCGATCCACCTCCAAAAGATCAAGACCGGTGATCCTGATCAAGGATCGGCCGAGATGGATGCGGGAACGGTCGGTTCAGACCGATCCAGGATGACACTACCAATTTGAAAAAAATTTAAATAAATAAATCAACCAATTAATGCTATTAAATAATTAAAAATTATTTAATAATTGAATATATTTAAATGTTATTTTTTATTTAAAATTTTTGGATACCAAAAATCTGATACATCGATCTGATACTACGGATCTGATCTAGATCCCGATGCCAAAAATTTTGGCAACCCCACATACTATTCCCAATATCGAGATTTTGAACCTTGTCTAAAATGTGTCACTAAGAGCATCCACAGTCGTTTTTCTCATATGTTAAAAAATGGCAGCTACAGTAATAGCAAATAGGGATATTTGCTGCAGTGGTCGTTTGCTATATGTTTCTCATTTTTTAGAAAATAAGCGAGCGACGGTATATGTTATACCGTCTCATCCTTTAAAAATAAATTTAAAAAAGTTAATTACTTATTAACTATTAAACTATATTAATTAAATAAATTAAATAATATAATAATAACTAAACCTAATTAAACACTAACTAAACCTATTTAACTACACCTAACCTACCCACTAAACCTAATTATACTATATTAACTATAAAATGGTGAGCCGGTATAACATATACCGGCCGGTATATGTTATACCGTCCCACCATTTTCCATTTTTTTTTTTTTTGACTAAATCTGACCGTTGGATTGGGGGAAAAAAAAAAAAAAAAAATTGGGCCGGTATAACATATACCGGACGGTTTATGTTATACCGCCCGACCCACTTTTTTAAAAAAATAAAATTAATGGGACGGTATATGTTATACTGTCTTTCAGAATTTGAGAATCGCTATTCTGTTTTTCATATATGAGAAACGAATATAGCAAATTTGCTAAAAAATGGCAAAATAGAAAACCACTGCAGCGATCGATTTGCTATAAAATGGCAATTTGCCAAATATAAGAAACGACTGTGGATGCTCTAAGAGCATCTGTAGTCGTTTATGTTAAAATTATCCATATATGGATAAATAGAAATAAGAATTTCGATTTCGCTGCACTCGTCGAAAGCTATTTTATAGCAATCAATCATATAATATTAAGCGACGGCACTTGACGTGCCGTCGGAGGAAAAAAAAGCAAAATTTGGGACGGAATCGTCGGACGGCACATGAAGTGCCGTCCGTTTTTAAAAAAAAAAATCAAAAAAACATTCGGCTGTGTGTCTAGGACAGCACATGAAGTGCCGTCCGACACACTCTTAATTGACCCAAAATGCTTAAGCACATACTTAAGCACATACTTAAGCACATATGAAGCATACTCTGAGTCTCTGACACACTGACACACACAATTAGCACACTGACACACACTTAAGCACATACTTAAGCACATATGAAGCATACTCTGAGTCTCTGACACACTGACACACACAATTAGCACACTGACACACACTTAAGCACATGAATGGTTTTTTTATTAAAACTCGACGGACGGCACTTCATGTGCCGTTCGGGATATGTGGCTTCTGCCGATTAAAATATAATTTTTTCAAACGGACGGCACTTGAAGTGCCGTCCGACGCTTATAATAATAATTTTTTTAGTGGGACGGCTCTTCGAACGCCGTCCCTCAGATATCGATAAATGCTATATCGATTCTCATTTATAGCAATCTACTGTAGCGATTTATCGATAATATCGATATATAGCAAACGACTGCAGCTGCTTTTTAACCCAAATATTGATATTATCGATATATAGCAAACGACTACAGATGCTCTAAGGGTTCAAATATCACAAGAAGACAAGAGTCGTGCTACGATCATGACGAATGAGGATCCTGACTTCTCTGGAACATTTATGGCATTGCAATTTTAGCTTGATTGGTTTCTTGCCGGTAATTTAACATTCTCTATATAAATTAATCTCATCTTCTGATTTGTTGGGTATCCATTTTGTCATATAGTTAATATTAGTTAATGAGATAGAAAAGACAGTTAAATTAGCAAACTAGACAAACTTTAGAATTCAAATGATTCTGAAGCCATAAATCGTAATTTTGATAAATCGTCCTTAGTTTATTTTGGACGATCCCAAATGAAGCTCCACGCCTTCTCAACTATTCTTGGATGCAAAGAGAAGAAGTTGCCCATCAAATACCTTGGTATGCCTCTCACTTCAACTAGGCTCAGCAAACAACACTGGCAACCACTGCTCCATAAGATCCAGAGACGTCTATCAGTGTGGAAGGGTAAAATGCTTTCGAGAGGGGGCAGGTTGGTTCTTATAAATTCTGTGCTTAGTGCCCTGCCGGTTTATTATGCCTCTTTCTTTAAGTTACCACTTTGGGTCATTAGGAGAATTGATCAGATCCGAAGTAGATTCTTCTGGTGTGGTTCAGATGCTAATATCAGAGGCATTGCTAGTGCGCAGTGGTCACGTATATGTCAGCCAAAAACGCAAGGAGGACTGGGGATTCTAGACATTAAGGTCTTTAATGAAGCCCTCCTTATGAAGTGGTGGTGGAATTTGCTGGCATCCGATTCCCTCCCAAGCCAAACTCTCCGCAGCCTTTATCAACGAAGTGATCCAAACCAATTCATATGCCCTTCTACTGCCTCAAACTTCTGGAAGGGAGTTTTTCCGCTTAAAGATCAATTTCTTTGTAACATCAGATGGAGCCTTGGCAAAGGTACACTTATCAATTTTTGGAAGTCCAAATGGATTCATGGAGCCAGTGTGTCTTCCTTATTCCCGACCCTCACTGCAGTGGCATGGAACCCTGACGCTGACATCACATCACAGGGATCTTGGTCAAATGGCTTATGGACTTGGCAACCAAGGCTAAAGTGTGTTCTTACTGACTCAATGCGTGAGGACAAAAGGTGCCTGCTAGAGTTGCTCGTGGATTTCCAGCCCTCTTCTTCTGAAGACCTACCATCATGGACACTGACTACTTCTTCTTCTTATACTGTCAGTTCAGCTTATAACTTCTTCATTATGGCTGGCCTTCGTTCCCCTTACTACATTGCAACTTGGACATCGCCTGCACCGCTCAAATGCAAAGTGTTCATATGGCTGCTGAGTTGGAACAAGCTTAACTCGAAGGAATTCCTTCACTCCAAGGGATGGTCGGGCGACACTACATGCACAGCTTGTGCATGTCCTGTCGAATCGAGCTTTCATATATTTTTTGAATGCCCAATTGCTGCCGCAACCTGGAAACACTTCACTGATATGCTTAATATCCACACTTTGCCCCATCATTTACACGAGTGTTTCACGACATGGTGCTTTGGGAATCATAATACCCGACTCACTTGGCATCTGTTAACTATCTCAGTTTGCTGGAACTTGTGGCTTGCTAGAAATCAACACATTTTTACTTCAAAGGCTATGCAAACAAAAGAGATTATCTCTAATGTCATTTTCTCTTTTCGTTCTTGGATAGATGGCATGGACAGCGGGAGGAAGAAGGCAAAGATGATGGAGGAATTGGAAGCGGCAGGAGTACAGGATGCTTTGGTCAAGCAAGCACTGTTTAGGGGAGATCGGATGGATAGTGATGTGGGGAGTTGTTCGTCCTAATCGACGAGTGGTTGTGAACGATTAGACTGTTTTGTGCTGATCTTTTTCATCTTTTGGACTGACTTTTTATACTGGCTTCATGTATTATGTTTTTCTGTTTTTTGGGCTATCTGTTTTGGAGGATGATTACGAGCACTGCTGTTAAGATGGGGAAGGGGGATGAGATCATGATGTTGTGTCTAGTAGAGGAGTACGACAATAGTCCGCTGCCCTCTCTACGATACAACTACATGCTATCTCAAACCTAGACCCATCTGTGACTCGGTCTTTATCTTCTTGTAACCTCCATCCAGATTTTTGTAATAGCTGCTACAAACTTTTTATTAGTAATATATATTTTTTGAGGTAGGCTAATCCTACCTTTTACTCGTCAAAAAAAAAAAATGATTCTGAAGCTTTTACTTCAACAAGACAACGAATAGAAATCTGGGTATAGTTCACAACTTTCGAAAAGAACGTCCCTTAGGAGTTGCTCTTTGTATTCAATCATTCATCAAAACAAGGACCAGAAATACAGCAGGATGGATAAAATGGAGGTCTACTGGATTTGATGGCAAAATACAGATGAATTTGCAATGTGTAGTACATTCCGGTTATCACAATGAAAAGAAGTAGGTCCTGAAAGAGTGACACTCATATCTGATAAAAGCCAACAAACAAGAACAATCTCTCTAGTAGTAGCTGCCTGTACTCACCTTCGGTCGAATAACATGCAACAACTGTCTGTTTCTTACTTAGCCATGAGATCAGCGAATCACCAAGAAATAGACAGAAACCGGTGGTAGACCGTTTGGTAGTAGGATCACCTGCCCAATCAGAATCATAATATGCACTCAGCTCTAGTTTGGATGTAGCAGGCATGAATAATGAGCGAATAATAGTACCCCGAAGATATCTGAGAATCCGAAGAAGAGCACCGTAGTGAACTGATGTAGGAGCAGTTTCAAACTGACTGACAACACTGACTGCAGTGAGCAATATCGGGTCTGGCCATGCATAAGTAGACAAGCTGTCCAACAATCTGTCTGTGTCTAGTGGGATCAGGAAGGAGCTCACCATCAGTGGGACGAAGCTTCACATGAAGCTCTAAGGGTGTATCGGCTGATCTACTATCAGAGAGGCATGCAGCGAAGATAATATCTGATGTGTATTTCTGTTGAGAAATGAGTATCTCCCGAGATCCATGAGCAATCTCTAGGCCCAGAAAATAACGTAGTCTGCCAAGGTCTTTCATATGTAACTACTGATGAAGGTATTTCTGGGTGGATGTAATGCCCGCAGAGTCATTACCTGATGAGTCAGACCAGAATCTATAAACAAGGGTCTTTCATATGTACCTGATGAGTCAGACCAGAATCTATAAGCAAATCACTTAATCCATAATCCCATGGTGGTTACATCAGAGCATCTGTAGTCGTTGGCCAATTTGCCAAACTTTGCAAATTTTGACAAAGAAGGCACTATAGTCGTTGGCCAAATACCTAAAATTTGGGTTGCGACGCTACAGTAGCCGGCTATATTTGGCAGCCGAAATGGCAATTGAAAACATATAGCTGACGGAAGATGATTTTTCGTCGGAGAGAATCGGACGGAAGATGATTTTCCGTCGGAGAGTTTTTTTTTCCACGCGCACTCATCAGACGAGGGATTATTCCCTGTCCAATGAATTAAATTTCTAAAATAAAAATAAAAAATTTTGAAGGTAGACAATCTACCGTCCCTTCACAATTTGAAGAAGACAAATGGTTGGGACGGTAGTTCATCTGCTGTCCCTCCATTTGTCAATTTTTTTTTTTAATTATTTCTTTTGTCCTTTTGTCCCTCATTGCACTCACCAGTTTTAATTTTTTATTTTTTTTACCTTTTGTCCCTTACTTCAATGCATTTAGATATATATATATATAATTTTTTTTTAATGCATTTAGATATATATATATATAATTTTTTTTAATTTCTCAGACGAAAAATAATCTTTCGTCTGAGCCAAATTTTGACTTTTAACGACTGCAGCACAAACCCATTTTTCCCATTTCTATTTGCCAAATACCCAAAAATTGACTCAAGACGACTACAGATGCTCTCAGGTTTGCCAAAATAGAGCTCCACTCGGGCAAGTGATTGAGGAAAGATTTTTTTGCCTTGCTGGGCCACTTTCTGAAAATATTTGCGACTATGGACTAGTTTCAAAATTATTAGGCCGCTATTCTCATTAGCGGCATGTTCCATTTAAATATCGCTAATAGGAATAGTGGCCTCTATTTAAACAAAATTTGAAATTTTTGTTTACTATCGTTATTCCTATTAGCGACCAAAACATATATTAAGTCGCTAATCAGATTAGCGACCTTAAATGAACTATATTCCAATACTTAGTAAAATATAAGAGAGCTTTTGATCACTGAAAAATAGCAATCAATTTATTTTTAAAACTGAGGTCGCTATTCGGAATAGAGGCCTTAGATGTACTAAGGTCGCTATTCGAATAGATGTCTTAGTTGTGTGACTATTTTGTAAATTTTACAAAGAATAAGGAGATTGAGATTCCTACTGAGGTCGCTATTGCGAATACCGACCAAAGTATGCTAAGGTCGATATTCCCAATAGCGACCTTAGTTGGATGATTATTTTGCAAATCTTACAGAGGAAGGAGATTTAGTCTTCTATTGATGTCACTATTTGGACTAGCAACCTCAGTTTTATTTTTTTTCCTAAGAGAGCAGAAGATCTCTAAAAATCGCTAAGTGTCTCTATACATACATTTGAGGTCGTTTATCTCATTAGCGATCTCATATATACTTCGGTGCTAGTGGGAATAGCGACATCACAACAAAAAATTTCAAATATTTTAAAACATAGGCCGCTATTCCCATTAGCAACTTTCAAAGTGCAGAGGCCGCTAATGAGAATAGCGGCCACTACTGACGTGACACCAAGTAGTCCACGAGCACTAATAGTTTCAAAACTGACCCATAATCGCAAATATTTTTAAAAGGTGGCCTAGTACGGCAAAAACGTCTCAAGGAAAAAAAATGCTCATATTGCACTTAGAAATTTACTGATAGAGCATTTGTGGGCAAGACACAGCAATGAAATAATTTAAAGGCTAGTGATTATCAATGTAATATTTTTAATATTTTTTATCATTCAGTTCTATGTATTTCATTGTCCAACGTTTGTTGTTATTTATTTCTAATTAATGATCACATTTTAAGAGTTGGTACAATATATTTAGTAGTCTTTTGAAAATATGTTAAGCTAATACAAAATAAATAAATAATCTTAAATATTAATATTGTGCCAATTATTCTTTTCAATCGATAATATAAATATTCCAAATTGGTCTCATCTTAAAAGTATCGTTGAGACCTTTCCAACGATACCAAAATAATAAAATTTGAATTAATATTTTATAAGATACATTCATCTAATAGGTATATACACATTTTAATTATAGGGTATGAAAGTAATTCTTGAAAAGATGTTAATATGAAAGAAGGTAGAATGGGAATTAAAAAGTATGAATAATGTTTTGAAGGCCAATTCCAAACCCTTCAGATTTGAAGGGTTTGGGACCTTCTCCTTCGAAATGAAGGAGGCAATGAAGGCTGGTTGGAGCCTCCCGGACCTTCAAAATGGAGAAATGAAAACCCGTTGGAGATGAGCTTATAACAAAATGTTCTTTTTCTCCTTTATCACTTCTAATAGTTTCTTTCTCCTCTGTCCCACTTTCGATCTAGCAAACTATTGTTTCGTCTACTTCCATCGACCATCTCTCAGTCTTCATACATCTCTATGTCAGAATTCGTGTAAATAAAGATCATATATGGATGAAGGGCTGTAAACGAATCAAGATACTTGCGAGTCACTCGGCTCGAGCTCGGTCAAAGTTTGGTCAAAGCTCGACTCGAGATGAGCTCGAGCTTGAAAATCGAGGTCGATGGCTTAACGAGCCGAGCTCGAGCTTGGGGATGCAGTGATTATTAGGCTAAGCTCGCGAGCTACTCGGCTCGAGCACGGTCAAAGCTTGAAAACTGAGCTTGATGGCTTAATGAGCCGAGCCCAAGCCTCAAGATGCTCTGCACGGCTCATCTTGGCTCGGCTCGGCTCGGCTTGGCTCGTTTGCAGGCCTAGATGATGATAATATGAGCCTTTTGTATAGACAAGGATAAATTAGTAATTTTCCCTCCAATGTATAGAGCTAAAATTGGTCAAACTAAGGGCATCTTCAATCTCAAATTTTGGATATTTTGCATATAGGAAAGGAATTGTAACCCCTGTTTTTCATTTTATGTATTTTAGAGTGTATTTTTTTTATTTTTATGTATTTTATCTCGCTTGTATTTTTCTGAACCGTATATTGGATTTGTTTTCAATATATATTCATTTTATTTCATTTTGAGCTCCTTGTGTTGTTTGATCGTCGCTTTTGTTCGTTTTTCGTCGTTTTGATTCTTTACCTCATTTTTGGTCCGTTCTCTTTATTTTATTTTTCTTTGGTGATTGTGATGGAATTTTGGTGGTGATTTCCCAAACCTATGATTTTGACTCCTAATTAGATTTTTCAAGAGCCATAGAATTCACTCCTAAATTGTATTCCCATTTGTTATTTACCCAATACCCATTACACATTTGTATACCTATTACTACATACTAATACCCACAACCCATTAGCCCACATTAAATTCTATATATAAACCCCTAACTCCTTAAATCCTAACCCTAACCCTAATCTCTCTCCCTCTCCTCCTAATCCCAGCCTCCCCTCCTTGTGTGCACCCGGCTGCTCCCAAACCTGAGCCACCCCAGGCCGGCCATCCCCTAGGCCGATCACCATCTTCGACTACAACCCCACCTTCGGCCACCACACAAAACCCGACCACCCCACTTCCTTGATTGCCTAGTCGACACCACCAAAGCACCACCATCATCATCAACTATCATCTATCCCCTTCTCTTGTGGATTCTCAAAGTGGGTATTTGCCACTTTGATCGTTGCTTCAAGGAGATCGTTCGTGGGTGGATTTCGTTCGTTGGGCTTAGATTCGTTGCTTGTAGCGGATTTTTTTCTTGGGTTTTGCTTCTCTTCGTGTTTGGATCGTTTTCATCCCCTAATTAAGGAAAGTAACTTGTACTACAATTCATTGGTTTGATACAAGTTAAAAAGTTCACCTAGTGTAGTTGGGTCTAGAAACAACCCAAGATTGTGTTTTCCTGATGAGTTTTGTCTTTATTGTGTTAATTTGGCCATAGATGACTCATGAGACAAATCTTGATATGTGATAACCTAGGAATTGCCCAATTCTTGATTTTTAGTCATGCATGTGGATAATAGTGTGAATTTGTGTTTGGATTAAGACCCATATGAAATAATAGATGTGGACATGTTAATAACCCTAAATCATGATGTTTAGATGCTTGGTAGGTTATGTTTCAAGTTTGGATGTGTTTGGATCAATATTCTTGAAGTTATGATGTTCTTGTTTTGAAGTGTGAAATCTGTGTTTTCTGGATGTTTTGTTTTGTTTGCTGTTTTCGTCTATGCTAAAGTCAGTATCTTGATTCCAGTATAAAACATAAATTTTAGATAATTTTTTCTATTTTCCCTGGTTTTGCTTGATTTGGATTTCGTATGACTGAGTTATGACTGTTTTAGTACAGATGTGTCGTTCAATTCCAAATTCTGTTTTGGGTTAATTTTGTTAACAAACTCTTTTCAAGAACTATTCTATACATATTATCTTGATCCAATATTTTGGTCAGTATTTCTTTATGAAGTTAGGGATTACCCAGAATTTTGATGAATTTTATTGATAAGTTTTATGTGGTGTTTCATGCTCGTTTCTAAAATCTACTCATGCTGTATTTTGCTCGCTATTCTGTAAGGAAACCCTATTTTCACTATGATTCCTTATACTGTATGAAAAATATTTGTGAAATGTGAAAGTAAATTTTATCTATTTTCATGTCCCTTTGGCGGAATTGGATTTCGTTTCACTGGTTGCGAGATATCTTAGTTTTCATTCAGCAGTGTTGAGATTTCCAGATTCGTTAAACTATGTTTTCTTGATGCTTTTGTTTTTTTTATTTCTAATCTATTCTTAATGGAATATTATGAAACTTTATATTTTGATTCTAAACATATAGGGAAATACCCCAGATTTCGAGGTGTGAGAAAATACTGTCAGTGAAGAAGAGGAGGGCCAGTGCTTAGTGAAGAAGATGAACTCATCAATAATAGTGTCAATAGGTTTTGAGGTGTGAGAAAATATGCGAGTGTTTCTTTCCTTCCAAATAACCCAGATAATAGCCATAATAGAGAGGACCCAAGAATTGCAAAGGTCTTTCATAACTAATTGTGTCTTCCAGCTAGATAAGAAGGAGGTAGGGAGGGAGGAGACCTGCCAAGCATGCACACAAATCTGCCATAACTGGCTAGTAAAAGTGCAATGTAAAAATAGATGATCAACATCTTTGTGACAAAGAGAACACAAAGAACATAATTGGCCAATAGCTAGGTTTCTTTTGTTGAGAACCTCCACAGTGAGGAGCCTGTTGTTAAGGGCGAGCCAAGAAAGAATTTTAGCCTTCAGCAGAGCACAACAGCTCCAAATGCATTTAGCGATAGGAGAATTGACACCTCCGTGGTTAAGGAAACTATAAAAGGATTACACCGAAAAGGTTCCGGAACTGGTCCAATGCCAGATTACATCTTCTTTGGGATGCCAGAAGTAGTTGTTCAGGCAAGAAATAAGGATGGTGAAATTAGTCACAAGAGAGGGAGGAAGTGCACTAGAGAAGGGGATATGCCATGCTCAGTTGCTGTTATGAACAGACAAATAGTCCGCCACTGTGGCTAAATGGTTGATGGCAAGCTGAAAGAGGGCCGGAAAGGTCGATGCAAGCTTAAGATTACCAATCCAAAGGTCAATCCAGAACTTGGTCTTGGAGCCATCTACACACACATGGGAGATGCTACATTGGAAGGGAGTAGCTACTCTCCACACTCCCTTCCAGAAAAGGGGACACTCTGGGAGAATGAGAGGGGCAAAAATCCAAAACCCTCTGACGACAAAAACATTTATGAGAAATCAGGCGAGCCTAGGGCAAGTGATCCTCTTTGAGCATTCTCCATAACCATTTGTCCAAAAGAGCTAGATTTTGATTCCTGAGATTAAGGACTCCCAAACCACCAGCCGCCTTGGAAGTGCAAACAATCTTCCAATTACAAAGATGCGTACCAACTTTATAGTTATCAGCATCTGACCAAAAGAAATTCCTTCTAATCTGATCAATTCTCTTGATAACCCAAGAGGGAACATAGAAGAATGACATCATATATAAGGGAATAGAAGAGAGAACCGAGTTAGCTAGGATGAGTCTACCTCCCCGAGAGAGATGCTTTCCCAACCAAACGTTGAGCCTGGACTTAACTTTATCAATCATTGGGAGCCAATCCAATTTATGCAACTTGCTCCATCGCAAAGGAATGCCAAGATACATGACAGGAAATGAGGAAGAGGCACAATTAAAGAATTGAGAAATCTCAAACTGGTGATTGTTCGAACCGCCAAGCCAAAGGACCAAAGATTTTTGGAAATTAATAGATAAACCTGATGCACTTTCAAAGATATAGAGGAGTTTAAGGTTATGTAAGGTACACCCATTGGGTTTGACAAAAATAATGGTGTCATCAGCACATTGTAAGTTGAGAACACCACGGAAGCTCAGGGAGCCGCCAAGCCCTTCGATGACATTAGCATCCCAAGCATTTCAAAGCAGTCTACTGAAAACGTCTGCGACAAGAGTGAATAAAAGGGAAGTGATGAGATCTCCCTGGCGGAGACCGCACTTACATTTGAATTTGTTTCCTTCCGATCCACTAATAAGAATGGACGAAGTGCCAGCAAAAAGATTGGACTTAATCCAGGCGATCCACTTAGGACCAAAACCTCGATGGAGGAGGATATCAAAAAGAAAATCCCGACTAACTTTATCATAAGTTTTTTCAAAATCTAATTTTAACATTATACCCTCAGAGTTGGATATGTGGCATTCCGAGATAATTTCTTGGGTGGAAGCCACACTATCAAAAATAAAGCGATCCTTAATAAATTCTGTCTGTGCATGATCAATAAGGGGGGAGATCACTAAACTTAGGCGGTTAGAAAGAACTTTCATAATGATCTTGAAAGTGGTACGGAGGAGGCTAATTGGTCGAAAATTAGTAACCGAATTAGCTCCCACGATCTTGGGTATAAGAACGATGTGCGCATAGTTGATACGATCAAAGGAAAAGGAACCTTGATGTAGGTCAATGAACATCTCGAAGAGATCATCTTTAAGGTATTCGCAAAAATTTTGAAAGAAAAAAGATGGAAATCCATCGGGGCCGGGAGCAGAATCGCTTTTTAAGGAGAAAATAGCAGATTTAATCTTCTCCAGAGAAAAAAAGGGGCTTCCAAACTAGACAGGTCATGGGATTCCTGACCGTATAGCTGGGCCCAGTCCAATTGGATGGAGCGGGGTTTAGAAGACCCCAAAATGTTTTTATAAAAACAAAGGAATGTAGCATGGAATTCAAAATCAGAAGTAAGCTCAATGCCATTATCAATAATGGCAGAAATACGATTGCATTGTTGACGATGCGATGCATAATTATGGAAAAATGCGGTGTTACGATCTCCCTCCTTGAGCCAGCGAATCTTGGCCCTCTGCGCCCATTTGATATGTTCATTATGAAGGATGGCAGTGAATTCACGCTTGCAAGAACTCCGTTCGTTACGGAGGGAATCAAAAAATCTGACCAAGCTCTTCAAGCTTATCGATGGAATCAATGGAGGAAAGGAAGAATTGCTTGAGAGCATTGGCATTAGCAAATCGCTCTTTGTGCCAGATTTGCATCCATGTTTGATAGCGTGGAGCTTAAGCAGGATGCGACTAAGATCGTGAGAGCCCGTAACAGAGTAGAGGCAGTCGATGATGAGATTAACGAAAACCTGTCTTGTAGCCAGAATTTTTCAAAACGGAATTTGAACGGTTTAGCGAAGTTATAGTCAGAGTGAAGAGCAATAGGAACATGAACTGATGTAAGGTTAGGCAAAGCACAAGAGAAAGAGTTGTGGAAAAGGGAAATCCAATCATGGGAGAGAAGGAACTGATCCAGTTTGGCCATCAACGGCGACAGCTGCATGTTAGACCAAGTGAATGTTCTGCCATTAAGAGGGAGATTGGTTAAATTAAGTGAATGAATGCAATCATTAAAGCAGGAGGAGTCCAAGCAATTTGAAGCATTCCCAGTTCTTTCATGGAAAAATCTGGTAACGTTAAAGTCACCACAGAACACCCAGAAACCGTTAATGCTGTTATGGAAAGAATCAAACTCATTCCAGAATTATTTGCGGCGATCTGTGGTTGAAGGACCATCGACCGAAACAACGATGAGGCAACAATTGAATTCATTCCAATGAAGGCGAACTGTAAGAAAAAAGGTTAAACGTTGAACTGAGATAAGGGAGAAACATGAGTCTTTAAAACCAAATAAAATCCCACCACGTGTGCCAATAGCATCAAGTGGAATCCAGCTAGAGATACAAGAACCACCTATGGAACGAAAGAGAGCGGGGGAAGTAGAATCTAGTTTAGATTCCTGAATGGAAATCATGTCACAGTGGGAAGAAGTAATGAGATGGAACAAAGTTTGTTGTTTAGACTCACACTGGAGACCCTGAATATTCCAAGAGATACTAATCATGAGCACGATTTGACTCAAAAGCTCTCAAAATTTCACGGCAACGAATAAAATCAAAGTCCAAGAAATGACCTGAGTCAACCACAAAGCCCATATTAGCCGCTAGGGAAAGGATGTCAGGGTCCGATAAGGAGGAATATTGGGCAGATCTATCTGGGACAGAGGGGGGGGATTTCCAAGTTACGGATCTGAGCGGTTAAGGAGGCCTTCGACTTAGAAGATAAATGAGATATATTTTTTGCCCGAATTCGAGCACTCGAGCGTATGATAGGAAAAGTTGATCTATTCTTCAGAGAGGAACCATGACTCTTAGGCTCAGCTACTGAGAGGAGAATAGATTCCTTAATAGAAGCACCCTGAGAAGAATGCCCTTGCACAGGTCGGCCTCCGTTGGAGGGGAGAGTGGAGGGAGAAGAACCTTGACAGGTGGCTGAGGGGCCGGAATGAATGTCCCTAGAATAGAGGGAATGGAGGTAGGAGACGGCGGTGGAAGCAAAAGAGAGGGTGATAGAGATAAGGGGAAGGTAGAATAAGGAACCTCTTCTTTGTGTCGAAGAGGATCGCAGCCCTTAAAAAGGGGTCTGACGATTGACCAATGAAATTAGAGAAGTTAAAAGTCGCCAGACAGTAATAAAGGGCATAATTATAGGGGAGAGAGAGATGAGGAGCTAAGCTAATAGCGCAGCAACAGTTAAAAGAAAAATCAGACAAAGAATAAACTAAAAAAATAAAGGGACTATCGGGAATGAGTACCTTGTGTTGAGAGGGAGGGTTCGGAAGCTTCGAAGCCTCATCAGCAAGAAGATCATCTTAATCAATCCAAGCATCCGACTTCGCAGAAGGAGAGACCGAAGATTTCAGGGGAGCCTGTTTAGAAATGGACACCGAAGAGGAAGAGCCTTGCACTACTTTTTTGTAATTATCCCACTCAGTAGAGAACTTTGGATTGACTTCCCAGGCTGGCCATTTAGAATCAGAGGCAACCAACTAGGTTTCAGGTTGGGTAAGTGAACGAGCTTCGGTAGTATAAGGAACATTAGGAGGAAGTGCCTTAATAATGGAAGCAGGAGGGAGAGGAGATTGTTGACCAGCAGAGCGAGCCAAAGCTGCTGAATTTTGCTTCGTAGCTGATTGAGAGGAGATTTCAGGGATTATCCAAACCAAATTTGGGGGCTTCGAAGGCGAAATATTGGAGGTAGAGGGTTAAGCAATGCTTCTACGTGGAAAGGAAAAAAAAATTTGTTAGAAGGGGCTTTCTGGCTGCCTCTACGCTTGGATGGTGGAATAGCATGGAGAGAGGATACACCCACAGTGAAATGCTTAGGAGGAGCATCATCAGATAAAGGAGCCTTGGAGTCTCCTATTAGCATAGGAACTTACACCGAACTGGCTAGAGGATTGTCATGATAATTAACAGAGATAGAGAAATGGGATTGACCAACTCGCAGAGCGTAAGCCAACACTCTGTCTTGCACAGGAGGGCAAAGAAATTCCGCTTCAACCTGGAGGCAATCCGAGGCCAGAAGAGAAGTAGATTATATGCAGGTCAAGTCGCCAATGCATTTGGACATATCAGCGACTAGACGAAGAGAATCACCGAAGCGCGGCAGTCCCAAAAGGGTGACTTTGATAGGAGCAGGAATAAAATTCAGGGGAGATGAACCCTGATGAACCCATTTGCGAATGGAGATGTTAATGGAGCCAATAGAAAATGTTTTGATAGCTACCAAATCTTCAAGAGCTTTGGAGGAGGAGCAGTTAATAACAACGTCCCCGTTAGAGCAAGCATTCACTGACCATGTCCAGTTAGACACGTTGCAAGTATTGCAAAGAAAAGAGTCCAAGGAGTAATTGAAAATCAAACCTCCAAAGAAAGATACAGCCTCATAACAATCAAGTTTGTTCATTTTGGCAATGATCTCGGGAGAGAGCACATGAACAAGTGACACATGAGGCCCAGAGACCGAGGGCTTAGGAATAGAATGAGCAGAGGGAATGGGAGGATCAACCACAGAAATGCAATGTGAAGCGGGAGAGGTGGGAAGTAGAGCGGACTCAGCCAAAAGTTTGGCTCTCTTAGGTTTAGGAGCATGCAAATTCGAGAGCTTTGCTTGAAAGGAGGGGAAGTCCAAAGCGGAAATAACCTTGTCGAAAATAGGAATGCCCAATGAGAGGCCCCGGAGTTATTGAAGAGAAAAGCAACGGTTACGAGAATGACCCGATTTGAGACAGAAAAGGCATTTCATATTGAAAGTGCAAAAGGCCTTGAGATGCCCCAACTGCAGACAGCGGAAGCAGCGATGAGCGTTTGAGGGAGAAGGAAGAGAAAACTGAAAAAGGTGAAGAGGCGTGAGAATGAAAAGGGCAGGAAGAAGATAAAGACATGAACCCTAGAAGGTTCTGGATAATGGGCCGCTTTTGGAGCTGGCCCATAGGGGGTGAATTAATGTTTTTATTATTATTTTTTTAATATTCTTTTTTACAACTTCAATCCACGAAGAGCCCATGATACGGCCCAGGTCCAAGTCTGAGAAGGGAGAAAGGGAGGGAGTAAGAGACAATACGCAGACCGCTACTGTAGAAATTAAGAAGAGGGGAAGACGCAATTCCCGAATACCTAAAGACGAAAAAACTAAGAGCAAGCAGATAGATCATAAAGCGAAAGCAACACAGAACGTTGGAGGAAGAAATTCCCCTTAGAGGGAATCCGAAAAGGCCACCAAGTCGCACAAGCTAAAGCACCAAAACAAACACTAAAAACCAAGGGAAACTAAATGCCCAGAAATAACCGAAAAGCAGAAAAAGCATAAAGAGCAGCAAGTAAAATAAACGTACAGGGATCGGGAGAACATCAAATCACAAAGCAACCCAAGAAAACAACCAAGAAAATTAAACTTATAGGGATCGGGAGGCGAAATGATCTAAAGAAGAAAGCCAGAGGAGCTGCCTCGAACAAAATAGGTCACAGGGTTGACGAGATCCAGGCGAAAAAGTTGAGCTGCAAAACGCGAGGAGGTAGATCTGAGTGAGGGAGATCTGAGTCCGGAAGACGCGAAGATGTAGATCTGAGTCAGGAAGCCCAGCAGGCGAACGGGGGCTCCAAGGCACAGGAAGAATACGCTTTGGGCTACAACTCGAAGCAAACGGTCAAGGGAAACATCAGAGGAGGCGGCGCAGGAGAGGCCAGCTACTAGACCGGGAGGTCTGAACCAAGGATGGCATACAACACTCCGAAAAGCCAGAGAAGGATGTTGAGAACAAGGCAAAGGAAGGGGGGTTATGATAGAGGGACTAAAAAGGATATTGTTATGCAGGGCCGGCCTTTGCCTAGGGCCAACTGGGCGACCGCCCAGGGCCTACTTCAGGGGAGGGACCCAATTTTTTTTTAAATATAATAAATTAATAGTCTTATAATTAATATAATGAATTAATGGGTTTGTAATTAATTTTTAGGGGAGAGCCCAATTTAGTAATCCCTTATTTATTTATTTTTTATTTTTTTTGTCCGGCCTCTTCATCTTCTTCAAATTCTCACTCCCTCTCTCTCTCACTCACTCTCTTTCTCCCCTTCCGGCATCTTTAGATCTTCTTCAAATTGTTAGTTCAGAATTTTCGTTTGTTTCTTTTACAGAGTTTTTTTCTTAGCAGGAGTTGTAGTCATGGTGTCTCGGGTATCAGAGGTGTAGTTGGAGTTGTTGGTCTTCTTAGCAGGACTGCAAGAGTTGTTGGTCTTCTTAGCACTACTCTGGTAGTTCAGCTCTCTCATGTCATTTTTTTAATTAATAGAATTGAGAATCTCTTTTGTAGGTTTAGGAGGTACTGAGGTAGAAATCACTCCAACAATAGTATTGTTGATTGATTTTATTATTAGGCAAGCTTAGTGACCAACTGAAATTTGAAGCTTATTTATATGATAAGCTTGATTCCTGGGCCCTGGCATTATATTTTAGATGAGAGGTGTTTGTTTTTTTGGCAGGTGCAAGAACGCTGTCACTATGCTTAATGAAAAATATGGAGTATTTGGTGTCATAAAGCAAAACAAAGGTAATCTTTATTTTATTTTTTTGGGTATTGTTTTTATGTCCGCCGCCGTTATATTATAATTTATTAATATATATAAAATACATGTGTGTTTATAAAGGGTCCAATTTTTTTTTTTTGCCCAGGGCCTTAAATACCTCAGGACCGGTACTGTTGGTGTGTAGGTAATAGAGAGATCTACAACTACAAAGAAGGGAGGAGGGTGAAATAGGGAAAGAGGAGACCGGATCTGGAGGTTGAAGGCAGAGATGAAGCAAACGGTCAAGTCTCTTTCATGAGTCTTAAAAAGTTAATAGGAACCCGGTATGCCAAACTGAGATTATATCAGAATGTTAAATATTTCATATTTAACCTAAAGGTCTCCTCTTTTGACTTACTCTGATTTCCATCAGTCCTCTCTTAATCTCAACTGTTCCCCTCCCGCTGGTAAGCCTGCACCGCTTCGGGTTTGTCACAGATGTTTCCAACCTGGGCATTTCAAGCGTGAGTGTAGGTATAAAATGAAATGTTTTTTCTGTGATAAATTCGGTCACGCGCGCAGTCGCTGCTATGCCCTTCAAAATCTTCTTGGCCTTCCCAGAGGCCTCCCTTTACCAACCAAACTCCTCTCCTTCCTTAACTTCCTTCTATTGAAGAGCAAGCTGAGTGTTGGCTTGGTTTCGAAACACAGTAGTGTTCCTGGAAAGGATTTTGTATCCTCAGCAGTTGTTACTGCTCCAGCTTCGAACACATCGAGCTTGTCCTCTGCTCCTTGTGATTCACTTACGAGTCTTATCCGTCCTATTATTTCTTCACTCTTTAAAGATCGCAAGGTCTTTTCTAATCCGTTTCCTTTCCCTCGTTTGGGTCCTTTAATAGCCCATCCCCACTCTCCTGCGGTGGTTCCTGCGCTGAGGTTGAGTTTAGATTATAATACGGTTTTGTTTAAATCCTATTCTTCTTGCCACTTCGAGTATCGCTGTGCGGTGGGAGACTTTGGGTCTCGCAACATTTCTATCCCACCTCTATCGGTCAGAGCCAATGACCGTTTGGAGGATCCTACTCTTCTTGATAAATCTCTTTGCTCTACGACCATTTCTTCTCCCCAACAGTCGATGATCTCTTGCTTTTCTTCGAGTAGCATCTACTCGCTCTATCAATATTTAGGGGAGCTATCTTCGATCGATCTTCTCCGAAGGGAGATATCGCTTTTCCTGCTCTCTTTCCCACTCAAGTCTTCTCTGAGCCTGTCTCACTCTCCATTCGTACTCTCCTCCCTTCATTCTAACTACATCACTAATTCGTCATCGGTGGGTACTAGTGTTCACAATTCCCCTCCCTGCCCCAATATAGACGAGGTGTTTTTGATTGCCCCAGCTTCGAGTTAATCCCCTTTAATTGAGTCTGATCCTCCTCCCGTTAAGCAAAATTGCAAGAAGCTGGTTCGTAATCTTAGGCCAACTCGTGTGAGTGCGCGTATCCTCGCCAGGCAAGCTCATGTTATGTCAGCCCGTCTGTTGGTGCTCAGTTGAGTTCTCGCGTTGTCAGCTAGGTGGTATCCCTTTGTGCCGCTAGTGCTTCTCCTCGGTGGCTGCCGCTAGAGTTTGTCAGCTGCTTGGTAGGATGTCTTATTGGCCTGAGTTTGGCTCGCCGCTCCTCTTGTTTCTTCTCTTCTTGTGGGTGAGACAGGGCGGTCTTTTCTCGCTTCGCGAGTTGCTTTCCGGGCTGACGGTTGTGTATCCCTGTTCAGCGGGTGCTTCGTCGGTTTTATTTTAGCTCCCTTATTGGCGTACTTTGCCTCCTAGTTAGGATTTCATTTTTGTTTAGTTCGCTCTTTACCGTTTTACATCTTGTAAAGCCATTGATTATTTATTTGTATCTGTACTGTTTAATTGATTAATATATTTTTGATGGCTGGAGCCTTTTGGCTCTATCCGATACATCAAAAAAAAAACCCTAAAGGTCTCCATGATAATTATCCATTTAATGCACCTGTAAGTACATAACTTTACTGGTCTAGTGTGGCCTCATATGGTAATCTTTACACTGTCCATTAAACTGCAAGTGATGGAAAAAGTGCTGAAATTTTGAAATGTTCACATTATCTTGATAAAATTGAACAGTGACAGTTACTGAAGTGCTCTTAGAGTATCTACTATGTTGCTGCTAAAATATAAATATTTGGCAATTGAAAAATAGCATTGAAAAATATCGCTGCAACCATTTAGAGCTAAATTTGGCCGAAAAAAAATCAAAAAATATTTAACATTTTTTAAACTTTTTTAATATTTAAAAATTATGCAACAGAAGATCATCTTCTGTTTGGCCAATTTTATAATTTTTTTTTTTTTATAAAAAAATTGCCAGATAGAAGATGATCTTCCGTTTTGCCAAATTTTTTAAATTTTTTTTAAAAAACCAGACGGAAGATGATCTTCCGCTTGCATTTCTTTTTTTTTTAATTGGTTAAATGACATTTTTGGTAAATATTTGGATGATAATTTTGTAATTTGTAAAAAAATTTTGAAAGAGAGTTGGACGGAAGATCCGAGCATTTTTTTTTAAAAATTTTTTATTTATTCAAATGGCTTTTTGGTAATTATTTTGATGGTATTTTAGAAATTTTTCTGAAAAACTATATTAAAGAATTTGGCGGACGGGTCCGTCCTCTTTTAATATTAAAAAAATCACAGACAGAAGATCTTCTTCGTCTTCTATATTTGACGATTGCTATAATTTATTGTTATATTTAGCAGTTCACTGTTCATTATTTTTTTAAAAAATAAATTTTTAACCGAACCAAAAAAAAAAAAACTGATTTAACTTTTTTGCAACCGATAGTGGATGCTCTTAGTCAACATATATAATGAAGGGCCAATGTCATCGAAAGGTGCCTTCATTGAATTATTAATAGAGTAATGCTTTAGCCACTACCAATTTCACTACCATTCTCTTCACTACCTTAGGTGGCATATATCAGAGTGCACTCAGTTTATTTTCCGAAAAGAGTAATGCTTTAGCCACTACCAATTTCAATACCATTTCCTTCACTACCTTAGGTGACATACTTCTATTGGAGAGTTCACCCACCTACTCTATCTTCCCCTACCTATTGGAGTGTGCCACCTAAGGTAGTGAAGAGAAATGTAGTGAAATTGGTAGTGGATGTAGCATTACTCTTCGGAAAAAATAAACTGCACAATGAACATTAACTGCACAATGAATTTTGCAGTTAATGTAAATTTAATAGATGAGTAAGTTCTAATCCTTTTGTTAATTCGAGATCTATCTTTTGTTCTGGATGTACTATGGTTAACTGAAAACAGGAGTTGCTACCCTCATATTAGAAATCTAATAATGAGTAATAGATATACTGAGTAGAAAGAGTACAGTCATCAAAGGCCACAAGATTAACCTTTTCAGTTGCCCTACATCACAATCTTGGATATACTAACATATGAATTTTACCATCATTCAAATAGGGCTTTGCCTGCAAGTTTTCACCATTAGCCATGAATATGATCAGAATGAGATGATTTATGAATAAGATTAGCTGATGATTTACTCACTTGAGCAATATCTTGTGATAATCATCCATTGGTGCCAAAAGGAACACTCTTAATGCAAATACATTAGTCATCTCATCGACAATTCCATGGATGAAGTACTCAGGTGCCAAACACCTAACAAATCCATATTACCATAAAATTTTCATTACTTCCATCAAATATCAGATACCAAGAACAATATCCTGACTGACTACAAACCCAAATTTGAAAATGCTTTCTATCCACTATATCAGATACCAAGAACAATATCAGATACCATAAAATGCTTTCTATCCACTATGGATGCGTCTGTTGAGTCTGATTATTTTGCAATTCGTAAGGCACTATTCTAATGGCCTGATTCAAGATTAAACCCTTGAATTTAGGCAAATAAATTAAGTGCGTTTCAAATTAAAATTAAGTGCTTTTTGATGAACACATGCAGTAAGTTTATCACATAAACTAAATATATTTAATTCATAACCAGGACCATTCTCCATTGGAGCAAGTAGATATCTATCAATAAAGTGAAGCTAATAAGGTTGTAATTGTTAGAACCTGAATATAAAATAATTAAAAATTCCAACAGAATTTGTGAAGGAATCAAAATCAATTGAAGAAAACAGTAAGTAGAAAATCTGCACAGAGTTGAGATTTGAAATCTCTGTCCTTAAAGCAGAATTTGCCCCGTAGTGTGACGGTTACTGGCAAATTGCTTCTCAGGATACAACTGTACATTCTCTGAAGAATGCAGCACCCTTGCTCCAGAGACAACGAACTGTTGTCTGTGTTGTACTCTCAGTTAACACTGACGCAGAGGAGAAGAAGAAGAAAGAAATGTAAAAAATTTTGTGTCTGTATGTAAGCCTCTGTCTGGTTATATAGAGAAAATTGGATTGGAGACTGTTCAGCAGCTGCCATTACTCTGTAACAGCAGAGTAATGGGGACTCTTCAGATTCATAACTGGTGAGCCATTACTCTGCTGTTACAGAGTAATGGGCACCAGTTACTGAATCTGAAAAGCCTTTTTCAGTTCAGTAGGGGAAGAGTTTGTCTGGGCAAAAATAAAATAAAAAATTTAAGCTAGACCAGACCAAGCCGAACCGAACAGAGCCGGAGCCGGAGCCGGAGCCGGGCCGGGCCAGGCCGGGCGCGCGCGCGTGCGCGCGTGTGTGTTTGTCATTTTGGCTAAGTCCTCTCTCCACTACACGTTAGTGGTAACCCCCAGGCCATGCCCTTTAGTCCAGTTTTCTAGTATATATACTAGACAAAATCATTTCCAATTTCCGATATGGGACTATCTATTTTCTCCCAGTTGCCAAGTTAGTATATTTAAAGTACCCAACTTTGGATCAACATTTCTCATTCATACGGAATTCGTTTTTGGCAAGTGAGTATACTACGGAATAGTACTCGTCGAGAGGATCGCAATCCACTCATTTTTCGGTGCCGCCGGTGGCCGGAGCTTGCCGAAATCCGGCCCGGAAAACTGCAAAGATTAATTCCAACAATCCCCCACATGAATGGAAATTAGCAGACCATGTAATCCAGACACGACAGAAAAACAAAAAACATGACCGAAAGACTCTGAGAGTACAATCGGAAAATCACTGCATCAGGAATGGTAGTGATTTTTCAACTTTGAACCACCCTTAGTAATTAGCTATCGGATTCACTTGACCAGGTAGTGATCATGATGTCTTGAACTACCCGGGCGTTCATGTGAACCTAGACAATAACTATCACACAGTTTTATCTCCTCACAGAACTAAGTTCTCTTGTTGTGTTCATTTTGGCCTTGAACATCCCTGGTTAATCATGAGTGAACTTGGAGAATGTAGCCTCTCTTCATTCTCCTAGAAACGGCCTCATTTTACACTCACAAGGTGATTGCCCATAAAGAGTATCCTGCTATAACCCACTTTTATTTCAAAGCTATGGGAATCATTAAAAGCCAAGCTTATCCTAACTATTTGCAGGCAGCACTTGTTTTATCATCCTAAGAATGGGTATGAGATGTTAATCTCTCAGTGCTTTCGTCGATTCAACAAGATTTAGTTGTCCCTTTGAACCTAGATCTTGGGATCTCCAATTCCTAGGTAGGGTTTCCATCAAATATCCTCTTTCGTCATAGGCTTTAAACCCATTCCTCTTGATGATCTCACAACCTGCTCTCGCGACAGACCTTTAGTAAATGGATCCGCTAGGTTGTCGGCCG
This sequence comes from Hemerocallis citrina, assembly GCA_017893485.1. Classification (NCBI taxonomy): domain Eukaryota; kingdom Viridiplantae; phylum Streptophyta; class Magnoliopsida; order Asparagales; family Asphodelaceae; genus Hemerocallis; species Hemerocallis citrina. Next base: position 20,406,373 of record CM030366.1, read on the forward strand.
ATTTTATATATTCTATAGAGATTACTCCATTTGAGAGCAGTTGTCTAATAGTTTTGTGTCGCCTTCTGATATGGCGAGACTTACCATTATACATACAACTCAGTGCCCGTGCTATAGCCGATTGGCTATCACAGTGTACACATAAGGCAGGCACTGGTTTTTCCCACATTGGAATATCCTCTAAGAAGTTTCGAAGCCATTCTGCTTCCTCTGCAGCTTTGTCTAAAGCAATAAACTAGATTCCATGGTGGATCTGGCCAATAGCGTTTGTTTAGAGGATTTCCATGACACAGCTGCACCGCCAAGTGTGAAAACATATCCACTTGTGCATTTTGAGTTCTTTGAGTCCGATATCCAGTTGGCATCACTGTAGCATTCCAGTACTGCTGGATATCTGGTGTAATGCAGCGCATAACTCTGAGTATGTCGCAAGTAGTTCAATACTCTTGTTATTCCTTTCCAGTGACTTTGTCCTTGATTACTCGTGTATCGGCTCAGTACGTTTACCGAATGTGCTAGGTCCGGTCTTGTACAATTTGTTAGGTACATCAGACTACCAATTATACGTGCATATTCCAGTTGTGATATGCTTTCGCCTGTATTTTTGAACAGGTGAAGACTTGGATCGACGGGACTTTTTGCTGTCCCATTGGAATAATTCTTGAATCTTTCAAGTACTTTCTCAGCATAATGAGCTTGAGACAAAGTAATCCCCTCAGATGTCCTGGAAACTTTGATTCCTAGTATGACATCTGCAACTCTCAAGTCTTTCATATCAAACTTGCCACTAAGCATGCTCTTAGTTTGTTTGATAATTTCGTTATTGCTTCCAATAATGAGCATGTCGTCTACGTATAGACAGACCAGAATGTATCCATTTGGAGTATCTTTGATGTAGATACATTTATCACATTCATTTATTTTGAAACCATTTGACATCATAACATTGTCAAATTTTGCATGTCACTGCTTTGGAGCTTGTTTTAGGCCGTACAGTGATTTTACAAGCCTGCACACCTTATTTTCCTGTCCAGGAACTACGTAACCCTCAGGTTGTTTCATGTATATTTCTTCTTCTAAGTTCCCATTTAGAAATACAGTTTTAACATCCATTTGATGTATTTCCAGGTTACGTAGAGCTGCAATAGCTATCAACATTCTTATGGATGTTATTCTTGTAACTGGGGAATATGTATCGAAGAAATCTAGGCCTTCTTTTTGCCTAAATCCTTGTACCACAAGTCTAGCCTTATGTTTCTCTATTGAACCATCTGGTTTCAATTTTTGTTTGAAAATCCATTTGCATCCTAAAGCTTTACATCCAAAAGGCAAGTCGACTAACTCCCATGTATGATTTTGCATAATGGAGTCTATTTCACTTTTGATTGCTTCCTTCCACATAGGAGCATCAGGCATAGACATGGCTTCCTTGAAAGTTCTGGGCTCATTCTCTAACAGAAAGGCCGTCACAAAGTCAGGTTCAAATGATTTTGATGTTCTAGCCCATTTACTTCGTCTAGGCTCATCATTATCATGTTCTGGTTCATCAACTGAAGTGCTTGCATTCTCTTGTTCACGTGTACGTTTAGGGTACGTAGTATCCTTGCACGGAAACACGTGTTCAAAGAATGAAGCATTCCTTGATTCCATTATTGTATTTACATGGATATCCGGTATATCAGATTTGTATACCAAGAACCGATATGCACTACTGTTGTGTGCATAGCTTATGAATATGCAATCGATCATCTTAGGTCCGATGGTGACCTATTTTGGGTTTGGTACTGCCACTTTTGCTAGACACCCCCACACTTTGAGGTATTTATACGAAGGTAAATTACCTTTCCATAGTTCATATGGTGTCTTGCCGGTTTTCTTGTGAGGTATTTTGTTGAGAATGTAGTTGGCAGTCAGCAATGCTTCCCTCCACATGTTTTGGGGTAAGCCAGAGTTCAACAACAAGGCATTCATCATCTCCTTTAGAGTTCAGTTTTTGCGCTCGGCGGTACCGTTTGATTCGGGTGAGTAGGGAGCAGTTGTCTGATGAACTATTCCATGTTCCGAGCAGAACATGTTAAATGGTGCATCATATTCTCCTCCTCTATCACTTCTAATGATTTTAATCGTTTTGCCAAGTTGATTCTCAACCTCAAGTTTATATTCTTTGAATTTATCCAAAGCCTCATTTTTGCTATGTAACAAGTATACATAACAGAATTTTGTGCAATCGTCTATGAAAGTCACAAAGTACTTTTTGCCACCTCTGGTCTGCACATATTTTAAGTCACACAGATCTGTGTGAATAAGACCTAGAGTTTCTGTGTTTCTTTCTACAGAACGTGATGGAGTTTTAGTGAGTTTTGCTTCCGTGCAAACTTCACATTTTTCTGAGTTATCTACCTTGAATTTTGGTAGCAAATTCATGTTAACTAATCTACGCATAGTATTTACATTAACATGGCCTAGTCTTTCATGCCAAATAGAGGAAGACTCAACAACATAGGCAATAGGAGTTATTTCATTAACTTTGGGAACAGCAGGAACAATAGTTTTAGGGATGACTGTCATTACATTAAACTTGAACAGTTCATCCTTTAAATATCCTTTTCCCATGTATACCCCATTCTTGGACAGTACAAAATTATCAGAAACAAGTACAACTTTAAACCCATTCTTGCTTAACAAAGAACCTGATATCAAGTTCTTTCTAATATCTGGGACATGCAGCACATTTGTGAGTGTTAGCTCTTTGCCTGAAGTCATTTTCAGCACTATCTTCCCCGTTCCTTCAATTTTGAAGGTGGAAGAGTTTCCCATGAACAGCTGTTCATCTTTGTTGCACTTCTGGTAGGAGGTGAACATTTCCATTCCGAACAGATATGCTTGGTGGCCCCAGTATCGTACCACCATTCACGAGGATTGCTCCCTACAAAATTGACCTTTGATACTACAGCACAGAGGTCCAGGTCTAAGAGACCAGTGGACAAGTTCTCAGCTATATGTGCGTGGGGTTTTTCATTCCCTTTTACATGTTGATGTTGATATTTGCAAGTGTACAAAATCGCACAAGTAATATAGATAGATGAGTAGAGTGTCGAACCCACAGGGACTAGATATTTTACTGAGTACCGATATTGCTAGATGAATCACTATTTGGAAGATCGAATTTTATATGGATAAAATAACTAAATTAAATTAATCTAACTAAATCTAACTAAATTGGTGAAGAGGGAGAGGGCTGTGAAACTATGAAGCTCTTGTAATTTGTTTAATGGTAAAATTAGTTCTAGGGCTCTTGGTTCACCTCGTTTATCACACACACAAATTATAATTCCTTATAAATAAAAATATTATCTTTCCCAATTGTCGACCAAAATCCTAAAGATATTAACCACTCTATCAACGTAGTCTAAAAATTATTCTCAATTAATCATTCGTCTATCCACCAAATTATTAATTGAAAAATTGGATTTCTCAACGGTCACGTCCTCTAATATACGGTCTTAATTTTTATTAATCACAAATAATCTGTTCGGTCTCTTCATGATTTGAAAAATCATACAAATGTCTATCCACCATGTTGTACGCATAAATAATAAAAATTAAAACACAATCAGGAAAAATAGAGTAATAATAAGGAATTAATAATTGTGTTCTACAAAACTTGGCTACACCTTAGCCTCTAGAACAATAAATTTAGTTCATATTCAATTTGCAATTTATAAAATGTTCGGGTTGCATCTAAAAATATTTAAAGAAGAAGAAGTACACAAAAAATTATAATAAAAAATATATGCACCCCTGTCTCAAAAATACCGAACCCAGAAGGCTTGAAGACTGCGTCACCAGTCAGATGTCACATCAGCACGTCCGGGTCCCGTCAGAAGTCACCAGGTCGCCAGGTCAGCACTTCGAACCGTGCTCCAAGAGCAGACAGCCTGTCACTTCCGCCCTGGTGCTTGGGTCACGTCAGAAGGTCGCGTCGTGTGGGGCCTCTCGAAGACAGCGCCGGTCAGAAGAAAGCTGGCTGTCTCTGCTTTGAACCGTTCGCCCGTTCGTTTTGTACGCGCGAGGAGAGAAGAAGAAGTCGCCCACGTGGCGCTGTCTAGGTCCCTCGTCAAAGAAGAAGAGCAGCAACAGTCCGTCACGTCAGTTGTTGAGTCTCCAGGTCAGAAAGCAGTGGTTGGGTGCACTTCGAAAACCGCACAGCAGCCCTACTGCCCACACTACTGTTTCTCCTTGCAACTCGCACACGTTTGTTATCTCCTTTGCTTTTTTTTGTATTTGGTACAGCCGTCACCTCTTCATCATCTCTCTCTTTTTTGCTTCTTCTTATAGAGAACGGGAAGGAGAATTAGGGTTGCGCTTTTTTGCATAAAAGTCCACATTCTTTCTTTATTTCCTTCCTTTTATAACCCAGAATTTTATTTACTTCCCTTTCTTTCTTTTCTTCCTTTTATTTCCACCACGTGCTGCTGCATACACAAAATAATATCTGAAGTGAGGATTTTTTAAATAAAATAAATTAAATTAGTTTAAAATTAATTAAACTAACTTTATATCATATTAGCGTATAAAAATTCTTTTAAAATTATTTGTCGCAATTTTTAACTCAACAAAACAATAAAAATTTATAAATCAATTATTTTACGTTGTTTGTTGATTTTTTCCACGATTCTTTACTTTTTGCATCAAAAATATTATTTCTTCAAAAATTATTAATTAAATGAAATCTTATAGAAATATGATGAATTATAGACAATATCAGCGAAAACAAGTCATTTTAATAGGTAAATGTGTACAAATATTTGTATATAAATCCGACACATCGAATACCCCCAAACTTAAGATTTTGCTTGTCCTCGAGCAAAAAGTAGAATCATAAACAAGGGAATAATAATGGCAGGCTCAACCCATCACACCAAGAGATCTTATCATGCAAGCATCAAAATTTCAATTAAAAATATAAATAATTGCAAATAAAGTAAAACTAAGCATACCCACTTTCTCCAGTGCAATTATTTATTCATAACTCCCAACCCAATCGCATTTGTCATGCAATTAATGTAATTATATTATGCAACAACTCAATCTGTGATTATCCCTTCTCTCTACTACAAACCGAGTAGCAAACTAGAGTTTTTTTTTTTTTTTTTTTTTTTTTTTGAGTCCCTTCTTTAAGTTGTCACTTCCCTTTTTACGCGAATGCAAATCATTTGTGAAGAATTCACCCGGTTACTCAACAAGTCACAAACTTAAAGTGCTTTGCATACTCATATTTCAAGTTGCCGTTTTACGTAAAAGTAAACATTTGTGATGAATACCCCTAGTTACTAAGCAACTCAAAACATTGGAGTAGATTGACTTTATTCATAATACATTTTTTTTTATTATTATTACTCTATTTACTTAAACTCAGTTTAGGACTAGATCAAAGGGGATAATCACAAGAAAAAGCATCACATTTGTCTTTTATGTATAATAGCATGACCCACACAATTTTGTAAGGAATTTTGAAACTCAATAATCCTAAAGTAAATAATTATGCTTAATATTGCTTTATAAAAAAAATTGTTTATCCCAAAAAAATTGTTTCAATGCTCATCACAATAAAGAACTCAAAAGTGTAAAGGTAAACCTAATTGAAATCTCTTTTATAATTTTTGTTTTTCTTTTCTAAAATAATAAAAATATTTTTTGTAAACCTTCCCCCCAAACTTAAATATCACATTGTCCTCAATGGGAAAGAAAAAGAAAAACAAAAAGAATGCAAAAAGTTTAGAATATCTCCCCTGATTCGTCTTTAAATTTATGCACGCGCAGCGTTCAGTATTTTGGCGATATCTGGAGCTGTAGATGTCAAAATGGGCTGAATTGTTTTTTGTTAGAAAGCTAAGACAATTGTCTACAACTTCTCTTTGAATCACTTTTTCAGATTCTGACTTCATGCTGCTCAAAAACAGCCATCAATTCAGGTATTCAAAACAGCTCCGCCTGGCGACTTTCAAAATTTATGCAATCCTACTAAATAAAATAAAAAATTAAAATAAAATAAACTAAAAGATAAATCAAAACTAAATGCAATAAAAGAAAACATGGGTTGCCTCCCAAGAAGCGCTAAGTTTTAAGTCTTCAGTCAGACATGGGGGTGATATGGTTAAGTAACGCCAAGATCCAACAACATTAGCACATCCTTTCTAATTTTTCTCTTTAGATGTGGATCAGGTTCAAGCTCCAATTTGAGGCGTTTTCTTTTAGATGATGATGTCTTTGATTCTCCCACCTCTTTGAATTTATGCTGCAAAAATGAATAAATAGAAAGTTCAGCATCCAAGTACATAACATGTTCAAAAAATGTTTTCTTTTTCAGGTTCAAAATTTGTTGAATTTGTTAGACATACTTCGATTGGTGATTTTTCAAATTTTGCCTTAAGTTTCTCGCCCACAATTAAATCAGTTTTACTTACTTGAAAAGATGACTGTTCTTCAGGAGGAATATTTATGGAATTAAAAACATCATACATTACTTGTTCATGCTGAATTTGTTCCTCCACAATTTGTTCAATCTCACTTTGCTTTTCAACCACATCCTGTTCGTCGTTTTCTTCTTGTGGTTGCTCAATTGTCCTCCCGCTTCCTAGTGTTATAGCCTCGACATGCTCCTTGGGATTGACAACTGTGTTGCTTGGTAATGTTCCTGCAGTTTTGTCATTAAGAATATTTGAAATTTGACTAATTTGTACCTCAAGATTTTGGATGGAAGCCGAAGTTGAATTTTCTACATTTTGAATTGCCAAATCTATCTTTTGCATGTAGTGCTCAAACATGTCTTCAAGTGTCGACTTCTTTTCTTGCTGTGAAATGTTGAGGTTGTATAACTGCTCCTTGATTGTTGTTCCATGGAAAATTGGGGGTGTTTCTCCATCCTGAATTGTATGTGTTTGCATAATGATTGTTTTGCATTTGAAAGTTTGACACAAAATTTTCATATTCGGCATTTGATGGAGCGAAAGGGTTCCCCACTTGACAATCTGAACTTGCATGATTTCCTGCACAAAGATCACAAATCATATTAGATTGCATAACATTAAAATTTATATTTTCTACTTGTTTATATAAAATATCATTTTTTGCATTTAAAGTAGAAAAAGGATCAAGTTCAAAAACTCCAGCCACTTTCCTTGGCATCGTTCTCTCTAAAGACCACTGGTAATGATTTGATGCCATCTCCTCTAAAAGATCATAGGCTGCTTGGTAAGTTTTGCTCATCAATGCACCACCTGCTGCTGCGTCAACCATAGATCTATGTATAACTTCCAAACCATTAAAGAATGTTTGCATTTGCAGCCATTTTGGTAGTTCATGATTAGGACACTTTCTCAATAACTCTTTAAACCTTTCCCATGCATCATACAAAGACTCAGTCTCAAATTGCATAAATGTCACAATATCAATCCTTAGTTTTGCTATCTTTGCTGGAGGAAAATACTTGGCTAGGAATTTTTGTGCAAGTCCCTCCCAAGTAGTAATACTACCTGGTGGTAGATAATGTAGCCAAGCCTTTGCCTTATCTCGTAGGGAAAAAGAAAAGAGTCTCAGTCTAATTGCATCGTCTGATACACCTTTGTGCTTGAAAGTGTCACAAATTTCTAAAAAATCTGCAATGTGAGCGTAAGGATCCTCGTGTGGTAGTCCCCAAAATTGAACAGTCTGTTGAAGCATTAGAATCATCGCCGGTTTAATTTCAAAATCGTTAGCTTCAATAACCGGCTTCTTTATGCTTGACTCATAAATTGAGGGCATAGCATAGTCTCTCAAAGGCCTATTCTCATCGTTCGCCATGATAATGCACTGTATGTCCTGAAATGTAAGTATCGAAAAAGAAAAAAGAAGAAAAAAAAATAGAAAAACTAAAAAAAACTAAAATAAGAAAAATAGAAAAAATTAAAGTTAGTCAAAAGAAAATAAAAGATATAAAATAAAAATAACATAAAAATAATTACAAAGAATCCAAATTAGCAATAATCTAGCAATTTTCAATACCAATAAAAGAATAACTAGTCCCCGGCAGCGGCGCCAAAAACTTGATGTTAATATTTGCAAGTGTACAAAATCGCACAAGTAATATAGATAGATGAGTAGAGTGTCGAACCCACTGGGACTAGATATTTTACTGAGTACCGATATTGCTAGATGAATCACTATTTGGAAGATCGAATTTTATATGGATAAAATAACTAAATTAAATTAATCTAACTAAATCTAACTAAATTGGTGAAGAGGGAGAGGGCTGTGAAACTATGAAGCTCTTGTAATTTGTTTAATGGTAAAATTAGTTCTAGGGCTCTTGGTTCACCTCGTTTATCACACACACAAATTATAATTCCTTATAAATAAAAATATTATCTTTCCCAATTGTCGACCAAAATCCTAAAGATATTAACCACTCTATCAACGTAGTCTAAAAATTATTCTCAATTAATCATTCGTCTATCCACCAAATTATTAATTGAAAAATTGGATTTCTCAACGGTCACGTCCTCTAATATACGATCTTAATTTTTATTAATCACAAATAACCTGTTCGGTCTCTTCATGATTTGAAAAATCATACAAATGTCTATCCACCATGTTGTACGCATAAATAATAAAAATTAAAACACAATCAGGAAAAATAGAGTAATAATAAGGAATTAATAATTGTGTTCTACAAAACTTGGCTACACCTTAGCCTCTAGAACAATAAATTTAGTTCATATTCAATTTGCAATTTATAAAATGTTCGGGTTGCATCCCAAAATATTTAAAGAAGAAGAAGTACAAAAAAAATTATAATAAAAAATATATGCACCCCTGTCTCAAAAATACCGAACCCAGAAGGCTTGAAGACTGCGTCACCAGTCAGATGTCACATCAGCACGTCCGGGTCCCGTCAGAAGTCACCAGGTCGCCAGGTCAGCACTTCGAACCGTGCGCCAAGAGCAGACAGCCTGTCACTTCCGCCCTGGTGCTTGGGTCACGTCAGAAGGTCGCGTCGTGTGGGGCCTCTCGAAGACAGCGCCGGTCAGAAGAAAGCTGGCTGTCTCTGCTTCGAACCGTTCGCCCGTTCGTTTTGTACGCGCGAGGAGAGAAGAAGAAGTCGCCCACGTGGCGCTGTCTGGGTCCCTCGTCAAAGAAGAAGAGCAGCAACAGTCCGTCACGTCAGTTGTTGAGTCTCCAGGTCAGAGAGCAGTAGTTGGGTGCACTTCGAAAACCGCACAGCAGCCCTACTGCCCACACTACTGTTTCTCCTTGCAACTCGCACACGTTTGTTATCTCCTTTGCTTTTTTTTGTATTTGGTACAGCCGTCACCTCTTCATCATCTCTCTCTTTTTTGCTTCTTCTTATAGAGAACGGGAAGGAGAATTAGGGTTGCGCTTTTTTGCATAAAAGTCCACATTCTTTCTTTATTTCCTTTCTTTTATAACCCAGAATTTTATTTACTTCCCTTTCTTTCTTTTCTTCCTTTTATTTCCACCACGTGCTGCTGCATACACAAAATAATATCTGAAGTGAGGATTTTTTAAATAAAATAAATTAAATTAGTTTAAAATTATTTAAACTAACTTTATATCATATTAGCATATAAAAATTCTTTTAAAATTATTTGTCGCAATTTTTAACTCTACAAAACAATAAAAATTTATAAATCAATTATTTTACGTTGTTTGTTGATTTTTTCCACGATTCTTTACTTTTTGCATCAAAAATATTATTTCTTCAAAAATTATTAATTAAATGAAATCTTATAGAAATATGATGAATTATAGACAATATCAGCGAAAACAAGTCATTTTAATAGGTAAATGTGTACAAATATTTGTATATAAATCCAACACATCACATGTCCTGTTTTTGAATGATTGCTGTCCTTACTGCGGCACTCAGAAATTTTGTGCCCCATCTTACCACACTTGTGGCATTTCCCAGCAAACCTCTTTGCAAGAGGTTTTTTGTTTGAGGACTGTGGCAGAAACTTCCTCTTCTTGCCCTTCTGTTCGTGCTCCACCACATTGGCCTTTTCTATGGACTGATTTCCATAGGACCTGTCAGCCTTGCGATTCTCTTCTTCGATCCGCAACCTGACAATTAGATCTTCACGAGACATCTCCTTTCGTTTGTGTTCGAGGTAGTTCTTGAAGTCTTTCCACCCAGGTGGAAGTTTTTCAATGAACGCTGCAACCTGGAATGGTTCGCACAACGTCATATTCTCTGCAGCAATGTCGTGCATTATAACCTGCAGTTCTTGGACCTGACTCACCACAGTTTTGGAGTCAATCATCTTGTAGTCCAGAAATTTGCCGATAACAAATTTCTTGGACCCGGCGTCTTCTGTTTTGTACTTCTTTTCCAGGGACCCCCACAGGAGTTTGGACATCTTGAAGACACAGTAGATGTTGTACAGGGAGTCTACCAAGCCATTCAGGATGTAGTTCCTGCAGAGGTAGTCGCCCTGAGTCCACGCATCAACTGCAGCAACGGAGTGTGCTTCCATTGGCGCCAGCATTGGGGCAGATTCATTGAGGAATCTGTCCAGCTTCAATGTGGTCAGGTAGAACTGCATCTTCCCCTGCCACTTTTTGAACCCAGTTCCATTGAACTTCTCCGGTTTTTCTCCCACGGTTATGTGCGTGGGCAGAATGATCGAATGTGCCGCAACCGATTGTGCAGTCACATTTTGGGTCACCGGTGTCTGGGTACTGAGAAGCCCAGTAGCAACTTCAGTGGGTGTGTTCTCCATGTTCTGATTTTGGTTCTGAAAATGTTCGAAACAGAAACTATTAGTTGGTTTTTTTTCCGAACAGCACCAGTAAACAGACTTCACAAAACTGTTAGAATCTGTGAGGAAAAAATTCTGCTTTAAGATTGTTAGAACCTGAATATAAAATAATTAAAAATTCCAACAGAATTTGTGAAGGAATCAAAATCAACTGAAGAAAATAGTAAGTAGAAAATCTGCACAGAGTCGAGATTTAAAATCTCTGTCCTTAAAGCAGAATTTACCCCGTAGTGTGACGGTTACCGGCAAATTGCTTCCCAGGATACAATTGTACCTTCTCTGAAGAATGCAACACCCTTGCTCCACAGACAACGAACTGTTGTCTGTGTTGTACTCTCAGTTAACACTGACGCAGAGGAGAAGAAGAAGAAAGAAATGTAAAAAATTCTGTGTCTGTATGTAAGTCTCTGTCTGGTTATATAGAGGAAATTGGATTGGAGACTGTTCAGCAGCTGCCATTACTCTGTAACAGCAGAGTAATGGGGACTCTTCAAATTCATAACTGGTGAGCCATTACTCTGCTGTTACAGAGTAATGGGCACCAGTTACTGAATCTGAAAAGCCTTTTTCAGTTCAGTAGGGGAAGAGTTTGTTTGGGCAAAATTAAAATAAAAAATTTAAGCCAGACCAGACCAAGCCGAACCCGAGCCGAGCCGAACCAAACCGAACCGGGGCCGGGGCCGAGCGCGCGCGCGCGCGTGTGTGTTTGTCATTTTGGCTAAGTCCTCTCTCCACTACACGTTAGTGGTAACCCCCGGGCCACGCCCTTTAGTCCAGTTTTCTAGTATATATACTAGACAAAATCATTTCCAATTTCCGATATGGGACTATCTATTTTCTCCCAGTTGCCAAGTTAGTACATTTAAAGTACCCAACTTTGGATCAACATTTCTCATTCATACGGAATTCGTTTTTGGCAAGTGAGTATACTACGGAATAGTACTCGTCGAGAGGATCGCAATCCACTCATTTTCCGGTGCTGCCGGTGGCCGGAGCTTGCCGGAATCCGGCCCGGAAAACTGTAAAAATTAATTCCAACAGTAATACCTAAGAGATGAGAAAATCCCGCCTACAGTGTACGTCTAGCGATGCCGTTGACGGGATCACGATCGTCGGCTTCCTCTTCATTCGGACGAATGGATGATGTCGGGTCTCTATCACCTTGCTGTATAAGAAATAAGTATGAAAGATGCTTTGAGACAGATTGGTACACACAATTAGTCAAATTGGTATAAAATGCTAATGCAAATAAAATGCATAAGCAATTGATATACACAATTAGATAAGAACAATACTGTATATAATTTCTAACCTATCTCGGTATGTTAGCGGAGTTTTGAACATTTGTTTCCCTCATTATATGTGCTATATGTGCAACTGTTGCCTTAAGCTCTACGACTTGCATCTCTAGAATAGATATCTTCTCAGCTCTAGAATCCGGCTGTGTTGATGAAGAAGCACAAGTTCGAGAGGGTGTTGGTCCTAACCCTTTCCCACGCACACGGCCATGGTGCTCCGGACCTATGTTTTCGACCAACGTCTGGTGTTGAAGCTGCACTATATCAACCGATGTTGTGGGAAAGCCAGCGATGGAAGCGGATGATAGTTCGGCATACCTATTTCGAGCAGTTCTCTGTTTAAAAAAAAATAAATTCCAAAAATATGTGATATGTGATTCATTGTTAAGGCATATTACACATCAAATAAGCACATTTAAGATAGAAAAAACTATTACCGATATCGTCGCTACCTTTGAGGATGGAAATACGGCTTGTGAGTTCATGTGGGTTGCGTCGAAGAAATCTAAATTGCCGTACTGATCCGCACCTCCTCGCTCCACATCCTACATATATTAGAATACATAGGAAATTATAAAATCAATTACGTATATTATTCAAATGAAGATCAAAACACTTAGATATACCATTATTGCGCGTCGCCTTGCAAAGCTTGTACCCCCTGAAGTGTGCAACACGTCCTGTGCATCCCTACTTGCACGACCTCTTTCAGCTCTCTTCTGCACATAAATAAAATTATTACAATCACAATAAGATTTAATAAGCCAAATATCATATCAAAATATATTACATCATATACTACATTTTTTTGATTACCTTCCCTTTAGGTGTACACCAAAAATGACAAAGAAACTCCAATCAGAACGCACGACACCTCTCGGGACTACTCTTGTGTTCTCAACCATTGTTCGGTTCTAGTCATAATATTCTGCCTTAAGCTCAACCTTATAGTCTCTCCATTTCTTGGACATAGATTTATTTAGCAAATCGGCATCAAGAACCGCCGAGTAATCAATTTTTTGCTACAACAGTCATGATCAATTTCATATATCTAAGAATTTACGGCACAAGATAACTAACTCAAAGCATTAAACTACAACTACAAGATAATGACTCAGGTTTACTACAATTGACTCAAATCTTGTGACTTATGCTAATAACTTAAAGTTAGCTTTGTCCTTATGCTAATTATTGCTAGCATGAGAACTAAGGGAAACTTGTGACACTAGAGTAGTGATATAAGCTTATGTATAAGGTGGTAAGCTGAAACTAGAATCAGGGGTATCAGGTGGACTAGAGTAGTGAATTCAATTTGGTGGGTCAGGCCTTGTATGATCTACACTGTGCTTCTTGATATGCATACCTGCATGTATCATAGAATGTGAGATCAAGTTGTAAACCATTTTTTTAAATTTTGAATCAAATGTCTCAGAGTTTTCTACAGCTAAGGAAACGTGTTTTAGAAATCTAATGATACATGGTTACATGGATATGATACATGGATATGGAAATGTTACAGGTATACTGCAATGATAAATGTGTTACAGTCAGCATATTTCAGCTGAGCTTCAAAATAGAGAAACTGTGATGTTTATAAAGCAAGTTTCCTTCTTATTTTAATTAAAAATTCAAGGAAGCACCTAAAAGATCAAAATTGTATCAAAATTGTGAATCTTGTGAATAAACCTCCTCTTTTGATTTTTTCCAAGAATGATTATCTTCAGTTGACTAATAACAATCAACTGAGTTTAATTGTTTAACTATGACTGATTCGCAATTCAAGCCCATATGAACTCAACTCATATATACTTGAGTGCTTATGAGCAAATTGGAAACCAAAAGGGAGATCTCATATGGACTAGTACTATTTAACATTCTACAGAAATAGTTAAAGTTGAGAGGAGAAGACTGGACTGAAACAACACCCATTTTTGATTGTTTGTAACCACAATTGTAATTTCACATGCAACTACAAAATGGTTGTTTCGGTTTGGTTGCAGAGTAGTTGTAGTTGTAGCAAGGGCGTATTTGGTTCACTACAATTGAACCAGCAAACACTTTTGCAAACTGCAACTACACTGCAACCTACAACTGCAAGCTGCAACTGCAAGTAGCGTATTTGGTTCACTACAAGTGACTTGCATGCAAGCTGCAACTGCAAGTAGAATTGAACTTCAGCATTCCAAAATGTGCAAGTTTCAACTAGCAAATTAAGCTTTAATTCACAAGATAAATGAATCAATTCACTTGTTTCTGTAAGGAACATCAGATATAAATTATAAATGGTAAGAGTAGAAGTCCAGCACCATATTATATATTGAAACCAAAGGATACTAAGAAATACTGTACAAATGGATGGTACCTTAAGAACTTCAACAGCTCTAGCCCTGGTCGCTATGGGGATTTTTGTCCATCTATTGTATGATAGTGGAAGGTACTCCGAATTCCTTGCAATCAACCCCATGAACGATGCGAAGGTCACGACATTTTTTCCTACGAGCTTGATGTTCCCCGTTCACCTCCACTAGAATTTTTTGACCCGTGGGTAGCTTCCATACATCATTTAACTTCGTCGCTCCCCGGGTCTTTTTTTGGGGAGGTGGCTAGGTGCTCCCTTCACCTACCTCTAAGTGGTTATTCTCCTCGTTTAGAGGCTCCTCACCCCTTTGACTAAGCGCCATATTCCTTCGCAGCATAATTCACACCTATTGATAAAATCAATAAACTATAAATTAGTATAAAAATGCAATATTTAATTCACATTTCAAAGACGAGGCAAAATAATTGATAAATAAAGTAAATTCAAATTAGGGTAATGCTACACCTACTACCAAATCTACTACCTTTTTCTTTACTACCTTAAGTGGCACACAATTAGTGGAGGTTATTGTAGAGTAGGTGGTAGGAACATTCAATAGTAATGTGCCACCTAAGGTAGTAAAGGAGAAGGTTGTAGATTTGGTAGTAGGTGTAGCATTACCCTTCAAATTATGCATGAATGTGTTGATACTTCACAGTAGTGGGATAATTCAAAGTTACTTCACAGTAGAATGCTCATATATATATATATATCAAGTAAGAGTCATAAAGTGTTACCATGAAGTGTTCTCAACGAGTATATATATTTTGATTAAATACACCACATCAACGTTCTAGAGAATCATAAAATTTCATCAACTGAAAATTTCATAAAATTTCATCAACTGAACATTAAAGTACAGCAATGCTTTTTTTATACTACTACATATTTTTAACAAACAAATGAGAAAAAGATGAATGTGTATGTGAATTTCCTGTATAAAAAGAGGGAGATGAAATTGGCCAAGCACAAGCCCAGATCTAATCAAAACCCAAACTTTACCACACAAAATCAATCAAGAACCTCAAATTACCTAAACCCAGATGGGGGATTGCAGTAGATCTCAACCAAGCGATGCCCAACTACTGCAGTAGCAATTACCCAGATGTAAGGAATATAGCATTAAAGTCATCATATATACCATTAAAGTCATCATATATATCATATAGCAGCTTGTAAAATGGACAATGCCAACTTATATACCATTAAAAGTCAGAAGCATACTGCAATCTTGAAATAGGTATCAACCGAGAAAATACAATGCAATCTTGTAAACACATATTTGACAATTAAAATATGTTTCAAAAGTTATTGTTATTCATTACTATCCAATACATCCCCTGGCTCTCCATCCGTGCGTAGCCAATTAGGTTTACTGTTGTCATATGATATGTTTACATCAAACCTAGGAAATTTAGCAGCAACAAAAATGTTAGTGACATCTTCGTCCTCATCATCTGATGTCTCTTCCAAATGATATACATCTCTTGGTTGCATAATAAGAGCCACGTAAGATTTAGGCAAAGCTCGATCTTCAACATAGAACACTTAGATGACTTGAGATGGGAACACAAATGGTTCATGGCTGATGTGTGTGCCAGTATGAATCAAATTTGAAAAGTTTACAATTGTGAAACCTAAAGTATACTTGTTTTGGGGTATCCATACCGGCCCAGTCCGCGTGAAATAAGACAACTCGAAAATGACCGAAATAGTCTAACTCGATGATATCCGTGAGTACCCCATAATAGTCAACATCTTTATCAACTGGATTTGTGTCATTCTTAGAAGCATAACTTCTTGTCTTTGACATCACTACAATTCCACTATTCTGGAACTTTAAATAATGTTCATGATCCTTAGTATGAAATCTGAATCCGTTATATATATCCCTTAAATCTTCTAACCATCTTATGGGGACCATTAGCAAGAATCTTGATTTCAGGTGATACCAAATCATCATATAACTTCGGAACCTATAGGATGTGATGATAAACCGTATTAGTAAAATTAAGAATATTCTAACAAAAAAGACAGTACACGATAATTTGGAACACTCTTACATAGTCTTTAAGCCACATATGAAATCTTTCATTCATCATCTTATTTTGGTCACGTGGTTATAATTTCTTTATTCTAGAATTCATTTTCATTTCACGAATAAATTCTCTGTAAATATTTAAAAGAACGAAATATAATTAGATTTACATTGTTCAAATCGAGTTTAATTAAATATAAACCAACCCAATTATGACTTACTCTTGGAATGGCTCAACTATTGCATGATGATCTAGCACATATCGATGTGCTTGTTCCCATGTTAAGTTATCTAACTCAACCGCATCAACTTTACCAATGGTATTTCCAGCAGTTTGAAAGAGATAATGTGCCTCACCAAGGTTTGACCCAACTAGATTTCTCCTTGGTCTAGTAAGACATGTCTCGACACCCTGAAGATATCGGGAACAAAAATTGGAGCACTCTTCCGAGAGATAACCTTCTTTTATTGAGCCTTCTGGATGTGATCTATTTTTAATATATCCCTTAAGTCGATAAAGATACTTATACATGTAAATGGTTAGATCAAAAAAAGTATGCACATTATCCAAATTTGAGGTATACAATTAACAAATATGAATAACTACCTCTCAATGGGATACATCCACCGATAATGTACCGGCCCACCAAGTCTTGCTTCGCCTGCTAGATGAATGACCAAGTGAATCATTATAGTGAAGAACGAAGGGGGAAATATTCTCTCCATTTGACAAAGTACCAAAGCAGCACGTTGCTCCAACAGGTTAATGTCTTCAACACGTAGAAACCTTGAGCAAAGTCCTTTATAAATGCTACACAGATCCTTGATGACGGCAGTGACTTGGTCGCACATTGAGAACCTTAAAGCCACATGAAGGAGATCATGCATCAAGATGTCGTAGTCGTGTGACTTTAGACCCTGAAGCCTCTTCTCTTTATCATTGACGCACCTTGCTATGTTAGATGAATAGCCATCGGGAACTTTAAGCTCCTGTAGAACTTTGCAGAATGATTCTAACTCCTTTTTAGACATGCAGTACATTGCTGGAGGCTCAATGTTTGACCCAACTGGATTTCTCCTTAGTCTGGTAAGACATGTCTCGACACCCATGCAGTACATTGCTGGAGGAAGGCACACTCTGCCATTTTGTAAATATTCGGGGTGCAACTCGTGTCGAATGTCCAACGCAGCTAAATCAAGACGACACTTAAGATTTTCTTTTGTCTTCCGATCATCTCTCATGATAGTCCCTACACAATTTTCACCAAATTTTTTTCCGATATGCATCACATCTAAATTATGGCGCAATAAATTGAATTCCCAGTACGGGAGTGTAAAAAAATGCTCTTCTTCTTCCAGGACCCTAAATCAACAATGTCATCACATTCATCTTCATCGTTGTCGTCATCCCTTGCCCTTTTCTTGCCCTTTGTTATGGCTTCTACTTCCTTACCATAATTGTAATGATGTTACAATTAGTTCTCTTCAAATAGTATAAAACCATATTTCGATGATGTTACTGTATACTTCTACAATTTTGGGCGACTTGGAGAAGCATGACAATTCACAAACAAGAATTTGTCAAAACAAAGTAGTACAGAGAACGTGGTAAACGATGAAGCAATCATAGTAGCATAAAAAACTAAAATAATAAAATCAGTGGCATCAATTGCTCTTAGTGAATAGCTCACAATATATCAAGAACATAAAATAAGGAATGGTATATTTATGTTCACCTAATGACACATGTGGTACCATAAGTAAAGAGCTTATATGTAGCTTAAAATGTTAAGACCACACAAAAATTGATTCACAAAATAAGAACTTATGAGCCCGTAAGTAAATTATAGTAAATAAAATCGTCTTGCCTATTTAAAAATGTTTAATATACATACATGATCAAGTAGAGGGCAAATATGCAATATTCTAAAGGCAAAAAAATTGCTCCAGCCATAGTAGAACAATGTTAATGCGAATATGAATGATGTCATGAAATAAGTACTTAGACCCATTAATAATTTGCGAGTGAGAGCAAGCGCACATATACACATGTGACAATTTACAGAAAATTGCATGGAACTGCAATCCAAGCATATACAGGAAAATCAATTTATATATTCCAATCTAAAACCTACTCCAAGCTAAAATAACCAAAAACGCTACAATAACTTCCTAATCCAAAACCTATTATAGACACAGATCACCACGCAAGCAAATAACCAATACTCTACAAATTCGTGCGATCTGACCCCTACATTAGCATTACCATGATCTTGTTCCAACCTAATAACTTCATAATCTAAACATGAAGCATGAAAAAGTGCAAAATTCAATACTAAGGGTTAGAAAGTCACCTTATAATTAAACCCAAATCCACCGTGCCCAATCTTGCAGCTTGTTTGGAACCCTTGCGCACAATCCCTCAGAGTCTTATAAGAATACCTAACTAAACTCCTACCTGTTATATAATCAACCAAAATCCACACCATAAACCAACAAAATTCAAGAAACCCAAATCCGCAGATTGCATAAAAATACTACCAGGTAACTAACTCACCATCTTCACCAATTGAATGGCGGCGGCGACGAGATCCAACAGCGGCGGCGACAAGATCCAACGGCGGCAAGGTGGCGAGATTGAATGGCAGCAGGCGACGAGATCGAAATCGAAGAAAGAAAAAGGAACGAAGTGGAGATTGGGGCGTTGGAGAGGTAGGGTTTCGTCGAAATCGAAGAGGAATGAAATCGAAGAGGAACGAAATCGAAGAGGAACGAAATCAGAGGTAGGGTTTTCGGAGAGATAGGGTTTGGCGAATTTAGGGCGCGAGAAATTTTGGGCACAAGTAATTTAGGCGAAAGTGAAAACGAGAGAGGGAAGTGGAGAATTTAGGGCGCGGGATGGGGGGTTTTCCCCGACGTTTTCCAACGTCGGGGAATGACGAAATGCTGGAGCTTTTTAATAAACGCCGGGGAATTCCCCGGCGAAATACCCCAAATGCCGGGGAATTTTTGCCATATATTCTGTTAGCTTTTGTAGTGTTGTCCCGTCCAACGCAAAAATCCTAGAGACGGGACAACATGTTATGTTCGTACTTTGGGGGGGGGGGGTTACATCATGTATCTTTTATGTATTTGCTTCAGTTATCTATGAGATTCGATGGAAATTCTCTTGCCATCTCTTTAATCAAAAAAAAAAAAAAAACCTGTTGGTCTATTACACTACTATTTATTTCTCACTGGTAATTTCTACACCTTCACACTTCAGAAATAATTCTCCACCCACACTTGCATTTCTTGCTTACATTTTATTTATTTGTAGATTTTTTTATCATAGTAGTTCATTACTCAACTTTTCCAGTCAAAAACTACGTACTATCGACTTTAATTGGACTGTATCTGGGTATTTTGACTCCACTGTTAACTTATTTCATGTTTTAATGCATGAAAAACAAGTTTGATTTCCTACACATTCTGGGATGATTTTGTCAGAGAAGATGTATGCAAGGTACCTTTCTTTTTTTGGACGTCTCCGAGGGAGGGAACCACAGTGACGAAGACGATCGTGAGAATAGGCTAAATCTCGAAGATGATTATGTATATTCGGAAGGGGAGTCTTTTGATTCTGAGGGACTGGCTAATGATCCAACTGGCAACCGTCGGCCCCTGTTTCTACTCAAGGCGGTACATGTTTTAGGTTTCAGAAAGTCGCTAAGAGGGCTCTTGAGGAGTCCTTAGATGACTATTTGGAGATTGCTGCAGCCGCTAAATCGGTTAATATAAGCGATGGAGGTACGTGTTCCTTCCTAGCTTATATTTTTAATTTCATGACTGATTATGAGATTTTTAATGTAGCCAAAATCCGTGGTCTAGTGGTCAGCGATACTGATAAAAACGCTTTCCTCTTTAACAAGATTAGAGGGTGGGAGAGCGAGAGAGTTAATCTCATTTCGAACTCGTTTACCAAAACGAGTCATGGTCCCACGTCTAACGGTAGTTAATGGAAGCTCTCTTCTGGAATGTTAGGGGTCTGGGTAGGCGGGACAAACGGGAAATGGTAAGGGATGTCATCGCTAAATCGAAAGTGAGCATTGTTGGTCTACAGGAGACCAAACTTACCCATATTTCTAGACTAAGTAGGCTGGGGGGGGGGGGGGGTATCACATTTCAGAATGGAAAATTTGCCATTCTTTTGGGGCCTCTGGGGGTATTGCCTTATGTTTCAATCCCAAGTTGTTTGTATGCATGCCTAGATGAATTACACGGCCAATTCTCGTTGTCGGTCCCGCTCCAACGTAAATCAGACCTGTGGACCCAGTGTATTACGGTGGTCTATGGGCTGCACACTACTGCAGTTAGGGTAGAATTCTGGAATGAACTACGAGCAATTCACGCTCGGTGGCCACACCCCTAGGTGGTGAGGGGTGATTTTAACATCACCGGGTTTGCCTCTGAACATAGGGGCAGAGGATCTAGTGACACGAATAGGGAAAAGTTTAACGAGGTTATCGTGAACCTGAACTAGTTGACATTGCCATCACTAATAAACTATTCACCTGGTCAAATATGCAAGCAGTTCCCATTTTATCAAAACTTGATAGGATCTTGGTCTTCGCGGACTGGGAGGCCAAATTCCCTTTGACTTGGGCCAAATCTCTCCCTAAACCAACCACGGATCATGTCCCTATTATCCTTTCGTCCAGAGAAGTGCACCCCAAGAAATCACCCAAGTTTAGATTTGAGAAAGTGTGGTTAGAAATCCACGGTTTCCATCACATGGTTTACGAGAACTGGTCCCGCCCTACTAGAGGAACTGAAGTAACCGCAATCTGGTGCAAAAAAATTAGAAAACTATGGGCCAAACTCAGGAAATAGACCAGACCAGATTTGCACTGATCTGGAGAGCAAAAGATTCCCTCCTTGAAGGTATTGAGGAGCTGGAAAAGACGGAGGAAACTAGGACTCTGGTACAAGAGGAGCGGAATAGGTTGCTTCAGCTCCGAGAAGACATTCACCAACTTTATGGACCTGAAGAACTCAAATGACAACAACGATCCAGAATTTCGTGACTAAAAGAAGGAGACGCAAATACATCATTCTTTGACCGTGTTGCCAGTGCCAGGCGTAGATCTAATCTCATCCATTCGCTCCACTCGGTGTCTGGAGAGATACAAGGGGACGAGGATATCAGGGCAGCGTTCCAATCCCACTTCAAGCGACTCTTTGGTCAGAAGGAGGATTTGAGAATCCCTCTCCCCCATGAATTCTGCCAAGGTTCTGCGAACGAACCTGACCCCATGCTTCGATCCCTTGAAGCCCCTTTTACGGAAAAGGAAATTTGGGAGGCAGTATAGCAACTCGGAAAGGACAAAGCCCCAGGTCCAGACGGTTTTCCTGTTATTTTCTACCACGTGTTCTGGGAGGAAATCAAGGAAGATTTGATTAAGTTGTTCACTGATCTCTATGATCATAAAATTAAGTTAGGTATAATTAATTTTGCTGAGGTGGTGTTGATCCCTAAGAAAGAAGACTACCTGCGGGTGGGAGATTTCTGCCCTATTAGTCTCCTCAACTGGTCAGTTAAGATTATAACCAAGATCCTGGCCAATAGGTAGGGAAAGGTGATGAATGGACTCATTAGTAACGAGCAGATGGGGTTCATTAAAGGACGGTGTATTCCGGACAGTATGGCAACAACTGAAGAAACTATCCATCACTGCCACACGTCAAATGCTAAAAACTATCTCCTGAAATTGGACTTTGAGAACGCTTACGACTCGGTTGAATGAGAATGTCTCCTGGAAGCAATGGCTGGAAGAGGATTCGGGACTAGATGGATTAGATAGATCCACACATGCCTCACCACCAGCAGAACTGTTATTTTAGTGAACGGGGTCCCGGGTCACCCTATTCGTGTAAACTGCTATTTTAGTGAACTGCTATTTTAGACAAGGCGATCCTCTCTCCCCCCTCCTCTTCACCATAGTGGCAGACGTGTTGAGAACCATGATTGCTAACTGCAGTAGGGGCCGGCTAGACATCGCCGGTGGCTAGGGGAGTCAACCGCCAAGGGTGCTCCATCCTCCAATATGCAGACGATACCCTCCTATTTGGAAATGACAATATCGGGGAAACTACCACTTTCAAAGGAATTCTTTATTGTTTTGAAGCTTGGTCTGGTCTCAGGGCCAACTTCCACAAAAGTGCTCTTATCCCTATTGCCATTACTACAGAGGAGGCACAAAAGCATGCCACAATTCTCAACTGATCCATCGAGAGTTTCCCCATTAAATACTTGGGGTTACCGCTGAGACTGGGGAAACTAAAGAAGGCGGATTGGTTACCTATCATTGACCGGGTGGAAAATTGCCTTGCTGGATGGAAATGTAAAGCTTTATCCTTGCAAGGAACAGTCACGCTTATCAATGCGGTTCTCTCAAATCTTCCTACCTATTATATGTCCTTCTTCGAAATGCTACGCTGAGTTATCCAGAGAATTGACCATACCCGTAAAAGGTTCCTTCGGAAGGGGGCTAGCCTTGATAGAGGAGGATATCACCTAATTAGATGGGAAAATGCTTGCATGAAAAAGATACACGGAGGTCTAGATATTATTGATCTGCGAGATATGAACCTAGCACTCTTGGAAAAATGGTGGTGGAAAGTCTTCCACCCTAATGGAGAAGGATGGCAGGATTTCGTTCAGACATATCTGCATGGAAATGGGACAGAAACCTGGGTTTCAAGGTAGACCCAAGCGTTTCCTGGTTTTGGAGAGGTATCACCAAGGCATACGATCTTTTCATTAGCTAAGTGACGTCGTCTATCGAGAATGGCAGACTCACCAGATTTTGGTGGGACAGGTGGTGTGGTGATCACACACTGAGAGCTATGTTCCCTGATTTGTATGACCAAGCATCACAACTGCATTGCACGGTGACTGCAGCCCAGAGAAGAAACTCCTGGAAACCACCCTTTTTAAATCCCCTTGAACCGGTTCCCATCATAGGCTCATGGAACTTCAGACCTATATCACCAGCGCTGGTAATATATGCTCAAAGGGTCCAGATAGGAAATCTTGGGGGCTGAAAAACATGACACTTTCATTGTTCGCTCTCCTTATAACCGCATTCACTTTAGGGGATGTAGCTCGTGTTGGTCGGGAGTAGTGTGGAAGGCAAAAACCTCGCTGAAAGTTAAAGCTTTTCTCTAGCTGGTGCTCAATGACGCTATATTGACAAGAGAGAACCTATCGAAATGCCAACCGAATTTGGACACTACCTGTGGGTTCTGCAATGCTGTCCCTGAAAGTAGAGACCATCTTTTTCTAGAATGTCCCAGGAGCAAAGCAGTCCTTATGGATGTACTTAGCGCCCTGGGGACGAATGAGTTCCCTAGTAAGTATGAGGATCTGTGGGTAGGACCAAAGTTCGCTACGGAGAGACGTACAATGAGAGAAGCTTGGTTTATCGCTATCGCCGCTACGATCTGGAGTCTTTGGCTAGATAGGAATAATTGTTACTTCCGTGGGAAATGTAATAGTATTTCTAGTAATTTGACTCATATTATGCATCTTATTTCTTTTTGGGCAAATGTGGCTGCTGCAGGCTCTAGAAGGAGGATAGCGAGCGTCTTCCAGGTGGAGGAGTATGATGATGACGATGTCGAGATTGGGCCGACGCTAGACTGAGGGAGGTGCCCTTCCTGTTTGATATGTTGTTGTTGATTGATCCCCACCATCCCAGGGTTTTGTTGGGGGGAGTAGATGCTAAGATGTATTTTGTTTGATTGGATGTATGCATGTTTGTACCGTTTTGTGCCCCACCCCCAATGTTTGGAGTGGATTTATATACTTTTGTTGCTTCATAGATTCTTGTACTTGGCTCAGTACTTTGAGTTTGTTTTATTAACTCCTTATTAATGAAACAGGGTGGCATACTTCACATTTTCCTTCAAAAAAAACTTTCTTTTTTTGGAATGCAACTATTTTCTATCATAAATTTACTATTTTTTTCCTCAGAAATAAAATCATTAACTGTTTGGATATCGCAGGAAGAAAGTTTAAAGATAACTGAACTAAAATACACCTAAAATTGTTGAGTTATAATTGCAAAATAAGTGAATAACTCACAAACGAGATGCAGAACAATATAATCAAAAGCAAGAGAACAAAAACAATCAAAAGCCAACACATAAGAACACATGAGATTTTTTCGAGGTTCACCCAATGAAATGGGTACTTACCCGTGCAGAGGCACTCCTCCGATTTCCAATATAAATATGGAGAACATGTTTACAATCTCTTAAAATCTTACCCCAAATGTGTAGGGTTTATCTCTATCTCCATATCTCTCTCTCTAGCAGCTGCTAGATTCATCTATTCTGATATAACACTCTTTCTCATAACCCTAAAATCGAACTCAATACAATATATATAGGTTTACATTCAAATAGATCTCAGCCGCAGATCAAACAATGTCGCGCGGTTGACCACACTCGTGGGCGATTGACTACTCATGTCCTTTGAGTGTATAGGGATCTAACAGAAAGCAAGACGGTCGACTGCTCTTTCCTACGAGAATTCCAGAAGGCAAGACGGTCGGTTGACTGTACAGCTCTTGGCTTGAGAGCCGGTACAGGTCGGTTGACTCACAATGTGCGGTCGACTGCACATTGCTTCTTGCAGCTATAGGCTGCTGTTGAGCTGCTTGCTCCCACTTTGACGCTTCTCCTTCTTGTCAATCTTCTTCAACCACTACAAATGTCAAGGTCAAACCCGACGAAACTACCCCGGCGTTTGGGTAGTTTCACCGGGGTGTCCCCGATGTTTTTTGAGAAGTGCAATCGGAGAGAATTGATACCCGGCGTTTGTTAAAAACACCGGGTTAGTGCGATACCCTGGCGTTTTGAAACGCCGGGAATTTTGAGTATAAATCCAAAACACAAAACCTATTGTCACACCCCACTTCCCAAAAAGAGAATACTGAATACAGATACGTGACTAAGTCTAGCGAATAATTTCATCATCCATAAGCTGTAGAGATCTTTACAACATTTCACAAGAATAATCAGAGTCGGAAGCAAGAGAAGTCAACCACGTATGCATATATAAATAAAAAGACATCTAAGATTTACTTGAAACAAAATATATTAATCTAAAAAAACCAAGATCCGAACAAGTCAATAATCCTAGGTTACATTGTCCAAATAAAAGAATAATCCAAGTAACCAAACACAATTGTTCAAGATAAGCAACAGGAAAAAAAAATAGATATAGCAAAATCTCCTGCATCTAGAATATCATATCGCCAACTCCATCAGGCAACTGTTCTCCAAAATCTGCAATTAAATAAATTGCAGAAAAAGGAAAAAGAAAACAAAATGCTCATCAATGCAAGTTATGGGCCGCTTGTAGTGCAAGCACAAGTACATGGGGAAGGATAAACAAATAATATGGAATGGACATGATAACAAAATAGAACAACTAGCATGGCAAGATGAACAAGTGCAACTAGTATATAACAAGTGTCGAGTAAAACAAGTATCATATAAACGAGTATCAAGTAACGAGTGTCAAGTAAACAAGTATCATGCAAACAAGTATCAAGTAACAAGTGTCAAGTATCAAGTATCATGTAAAAGTAACAAGTAACAAGTGTCAAGTGATTATGTTCAAGTCTTGTATTATATCTATATAGGTAGCACTTCATGCATCCCAGGTTTTTACCACATGGTTGTTATATTCAACCAATTTCGTTTTAGATTTCATAGTGGATCATAGAGGGTAGTGTACTCAGGGAAAAGCCTCTAGTAATCAAGTAACAAGTATCAAGCCTCAAGTATCAAGTATCAAGCCTCAAGAGTAAAATATCAAGCCTCAAGTGTGAATGATCAAGCCTCAAGTATCAAGTATCAAGCCTCAAGAGTGAAATATCAAGCCTCAAGTGTGAAATATCAAGGCTCAAGTACCAAGTATCAAGCCTCAAGAGTGAAGTATCAAGCCTCAAGTATCAAGTAACAAGCCTCAAGTATCAAGTAATCACGTAGGATCTATAGATCCCCTTCCGAGTACACATTCTGTATTTTCCACTATTAGATCTTTCCCTTAAACCCCGGCTTGGTTATTTATTATTATTGTCAAACAAGCATGCATGTGTCACAAACAGGGCAAGAATAACATGGTATAACTAAGTAACAATTTCAGGTTGAAAGATAAATATGCACAGGTGAAAGACAACATATAAAAGATTAGGACAACAAGAATTGTAGTTCAGGACAGCAATACAGTACTACACCAAATCAGGGATTCCCGTTGCTACAAACATGCAAACCTGGATCCATTAAAGAATATGGACAATAGACTCCCGTCCGAATCCAGAAAATATATATAAGTCATATGGTATTTAAGAAAAACAAGCCTCAAAACAGGTTTATATTCAGAAAATGTGTTCAGCCAGAAATCAGAAGTTTATATTCAAGAACAGGAAAACAGCATGAAAACTCACTCATTAAATTCAAGAAAAATCTGGGGTATTCCCTAGTATGTTTAATAACAGTAAATAAAGTTTCATAATTTTCCAACATAGATAGAATAGTCAAGTAAAATCAGAAAGCAACAAGGTACGGCAGTTTTGTAAATCTGGAAACCCAAACACTGCAGTACTAAAAAAGCGATATCTCACATAATATAAATTGAAATCCAGATCCGTCAAAGGGGTTATAAAATATATACAGTATGCTACAATTCATATTCACAAAGTTTTTAGAAACAACAAATAGAATCAGGTCGAAATTATGTATCTTTACTGAACAGTATGAAAATTCTAAAAGTATAGTAGTTGTTTGCAAGTATAGAATAGTTTATAAAAGTTATCAATTAAATCCACAAAAATTTGGGGTTAATCCCAATCTGGTCTATTTGTACTTAGAAAAATATTGGATCAAAATATTATCTTTATCATCGGTAGAAAAATAGATTACCATACAGAATTCATATAAAACTGGATCTGGGATTTTAAACACATTTGTAGTAAAATAGTCATAACCCGAAACTCATAAATCGAAACTGAGATCTGTCAGAAAATTTGGAAAGTAGACAGAACTCTCTATAATTCATATTCAAAAATAATTTCCATATACTGACGTTAATAGGGTCTAAAATACTGAAAAAAACAGAAAACTGACAAAACAGAAAATATCCTTCATGCACAAAATCAACTAGTTCATATGAAACTCATCCAAAACATAAGCAAACATGAAATAGGGTATACTAGATGTCCAAGCAACATGGTATATGGTATTTATCACGTCTACAATAAGTCTACTACAACTAACACATCCAAGCACACGATATCATACGAACAACATGCATGTACACATCAAGAAGTGGTCATTCCTAAGTTATTTCATGTTATGTGTGTAGTGAGGCAACTACGGGCAGGTCAACACAATAGAGACAATATACAACAGGGATTTCACACAAGAATTGTCTCTAGAACACAACTACACAACAGGCGGTATTTATTACTTGTATTACACAAAGAAAAGAATACAAGTTACTTACCTGAGAGACGACGACTAAATCGAAGCAAGAACAAGAATAACGGGAACGGATTCTTGGGACACGAATTCAACCGAAAGAACTCCGAAGCACAAACCACGGACAACAAACAAAAACCCCAGACTATGCACTAACACGTGCAAACTCTCATGCACGTGCAACCAAGAGAGAGCGAGCAGAAGAGACGACGGACGGGTCACGACAATGACAACGGCTTGTAGTTGCTGCTGTCGGCTGCTGCTGCCAGGCGACGGAGGGGGAGGAACACAGCACAGCCATTGTGCTGCTGCTGGATGAGCGGCAGGGAGAGGGAACCAGGGTCGGGCGGCACCGATGTGGAAAGTTGCTGGTGCTGCGGCACTGGGGTAGGCGGCACTGGGGACAGGGCATCGGGGAGATGCTAGGAGAGATCGGGGATGAGAGTGGGATCGGAAGAGGGTGCAAGGCACGAGGTCTGGGTGATCAGAGGGATGGGTTTTGAGACCGGGGTGAAGCACAGGTGCTAGGTCGGGAGGTTGAAGGGAAGTAGGCGGCTAGGGGTTTCGTGAACAGGGAAAGCAAAGGAGGTGAAAATATATAGGGATAGAATATTAGGGTTTAGGTTTTTATTTAGGTGTTAGGGTGCACAGATGGCCATGCGGGTAGGGTCTGATATATATATTGGGTTGTAGGGTATTAAAAACTGGGTATAAGGGTTTGGATCCAAAAGAAATGGGTATAGAGCATTTAATGGGTTAGAATAGATCTAAAGAAAAGAGTTGGCACAAAAAAAAGGATAAATAAATGGGCATGATCAAATAAAATAACGGTTATCAAAATAAGAGCTCGATCAAACAGAGACGACACAAAAAGAGTCATTAGGATCAAAAAGATCAAATAAAAGACGATAAAACAAATAATGAACATATTGAGAAGAAAAAATCCAATATACGGTCCCAAAAGAGAGATAATGAGAAGAATACACCAAAAAGAAAAATACACAAAAAATACAGAAAATGGAAAATAGGGATTACATATCCTACCACCTAACAAGAAGAATTTTGTTCTCGAAATTCAAACAAGCGGCACATAGGGTAACCCCGAAAAGGAAAGAAAGAACAAAACAAAAAGCTACCTAAACAGATAAGGAAAGTTCTGCTGAATTTCCTCATCCAGCTCCCAAGTCGACTCACCTGGCGAGTGAGGATTCCAAGATACATGAACCAGCTTGATGACCTTGTTCTTAAGCACTTTCTCCCGCAGAACCAAAATAGCAACTGGTGGAATCTTACAAGTCAAATCCGGCCGAACGGCCAACTCAGAATAGTCGATCATGTGGCTCTCATCTCGGATATATCTCCTGAGTTGTGAGACATGAAAAACATCGTGCACTCCTGATAAAGCTGGCGGCAATGCAAGACGATAGGGCACCTTGCCTACTCGTTGCACAATGTCAAACGGTCCAATAAACCTAGGGCTGAGCTTGCCCCCACCACCAAACCGAATGACACCACGCCAAAGCAATACCTTTAGGAAAACATGGTCACCAACCTCAAACTCCAAAGCTTTCCGATGGACATCAGCCCATCGCCTCTGCCTATCCTGAGCTGCCTGCAAGTGCTTCCTGATCTGAGCCACCGCATCAACTGTCCTGGTGATCAATCCTGGACCCAAAAACTTCCTCTCACCATTGTCATCCCAGCACACTGGTGATCTGCACTTCTGCCCATAAAGTGCCTCCAACAATGCAGCTTTAAGACTGGCCTGAAAGCTGTTATTGTACGAGAAACTCTACGAGATGCAAATGGTCCTCCCATGATCCACCAAACTGCAGCATAAAGGACCTCACTTGTCCTCAAGAATCTGGATGATCCTTTCTGACTGTCTATCAGTCTGGGGATGAAAAGATGTACTGTACTTTAATTTACTCCCCAAACTGCTCTGAAGACTCCCAAAACTGAGATCTGATTCTTGTATCCTTGTCGGATACAATACTGACTGGAACCCCATGAAGTCAGACAATCTCTTGCATGTACTTCTCAGCTAGGCTCTCAGTAGAATGTTCGACACGGAAGGGAATGAAGTGAGCACTCTTCGTCAAACGGTCGCCAATCACCCAAATGGCATTATGACCCTTAGGACTCCTCGGCAAAGCGGTCACAAAATCCACAGTGATATTTTCCTAATTACACTCTGGAATGGGAAGCGACTGAGAAAGTCTAGCGGTTCTCTGATACTCTGCTTTAACCTGCTGGTAGATCAAACACTGAGAAGCAAACCGAGCCACAGCCCTCTTCATACCATGCCACCAGAAATGAAGCTTTAAATCTCGATTCATCTTAGTACCTCCAAGATGGATAGAATACGATGACTGGTGGGCTTCCTCAAGCAACCTCTGACGAACTTCACCCTTCGGGACATACAACCTGGACCCAAAACGAAGCGATCCATCAGCATGAATAACAATGTCTGTTCTGGAACCAGACTCAACCTCGGTTCAAAAACCCTGCAATTGCACATCACCAGCCTAATCCTCTTTGATCTGATCAACAAGAGACGATTGAAGCTGGAGCACTAAACAACTCCGATCAGAACTCGGCAACAACACATCCAACTCTAACCTCCGCCTCTGCTCAACCAAATCACTCTTCTAAGTCAGGAACATAGCTGCCGGTCTCCTGCTCAAAGCATCTGTCATCAAGTTTACTCTACCAGGATAGTATTGCAAACTGATGTCATAATCGGCCATAAGCTCCAACCAACGCCTTTCCCTCATATTCACTCCTTCTGGGTGAAGACGTACTTGAGACTTTTGTCGTCTGTAAAGGTCTCCACTCGGTCCCTAAGTAAATGTCTCCACAGCTTCAAAGCAAAGATCACTGCTGCTAACTCTAAGTCGTGAGTCGGATAGTTCTTCTCATGTAGCCTTAACTGCCTCGATGCATAAGCATCAACTCGGACCTTCTGCATCAGAACTGCTCCAAGACCCTTACCTAAAGCATCACAGTGAACCACAAATCCACCTGAACCATCTGGAATAGTCAACACTGGTAGTGACGTCAACCTGTTCTTCAACTCAGCAAAAACCTCACTGCAAGGCTCAGACCAACAGAACTTCTGATCCTTCCCAGTCAGCTTAGTCAATGGTCCTGCTATCTTCGAAAAATCTTGGACGAATTTTCGATGATAGCCAGCTAGACCAAGGAAACTCCTGACCTCTAAAACTGACTTGGGAACTGGCCAATCCTTCATAGCCTCAACCTTGGCCGGA
This sequence comes from Hemerocallis citrina, assembly GCA_017893485.1. Taxonomy (NCBI): domain Eukaryota; kingdom Viridiplantae; phylum Streptophyta; class Magnoliopsida; order Asparagales; family Asphodelaceae; genus Hemerocallis; species Hemerocallis citrina. The sequence continues at coordinate 20,437,695 of CM030366.1, forward strand.
TCTACAGAAATACCATCGCCCGAGATAATGTGCCCCACAAAAGTGATCCTGTCAAGCCAAAACTCACACTTGCTGAGTTTTCCATAGAGCTGATTCTATCTCAAAGTCTGCAGAACCACCCAAAGATGCTCAGCATGATCTTCCCGATTCCGAGAATACACCAAAATGTCATCAATGAAGACCACCACAAATCTATCCAAGAACTGGAAAAAGACTATGTTCATAAGACTCATGAATACATCAGGCGCGTTCGTGACCCCGAACGGCATCACAAGATACTCATAGTACCCATATCTGGTCCTGAATGCAGTCTTCTGTACATTAGCCGCCTTCACTTTAACATGATGATACCCAGAATGAAGATCCAACTTCGAGAAAACAACAGCTCCGCTCAACTGGTTAAATAAGTCATCGATCCTGTGTAACGGATACCGGTTCTTTATAGTAACACTGTTCAGTTCCCGATAATCCACGCACAGTCGATAACTACCATCATTCTTGTTGACAAAAAGTACTGGAGCACCCCAAGGCGAAACACTGGGTCTGATGAACCCCAAATCCGACAACTCCAAAATCTACACCTTAAGCTCTGCTAACTCAACCGATGCCATTCTGCAGGGACTCTTCGATATCGGTGCCGTACTAGGATGAACTTCAATACCGAACTCTACATCCCTATCAGGGGGTAAGTCAGGAAACTCATTTGGAAAGACATCCAGAAAATCCCACACTACTAGAGGCGCAGCCTCACAGCCTGAATGCAATTACATCGCACAAACCTCCTGATCAACTGCAGTCTCAGCTCGGCCAATGAACATCTCCCCGACATGGAACTCAAACTCTACGTGATCTGGAATCCGAAATATAACTTTCTTGGCACGGCAATCAATAATGGCGTGGGATTCACCCAACCAATCCATACCGAGAATGACGTCGAATCTTGAATTCCCAATTACAATCAGGTTGGCCTTGAAATCTGCAGCACCAATAATCACGGGACACTCCCTGCACTCCTAGGAACAAATGACAACACCACCATCTGTCACTATGTTTCAAGCCTCTGACATAAAGCTGCACTCCAACTGATGGCGAGCCACGAACCGAGAAGAGACAAATGAATGGGTTGCTTCAGAATAAAAAAGAACATGAGCAGGAAAAGAGAAAACAAGGACAACACCTAAGATAGAATCAAAGACAAAGGGGAAAAAATGGTTGAATAGGAGTGAGGAAAACACAAGGTAGAAAGACAATATGAAAGAATAATGCAAGAGAAACAAAGAAGCAAAGGAAAACAACAATAACAACAAAACAACAATAACAACAAAACAACAAAATATACCTGCATCAATACCCTCTGCTGACTCAATACCAGCAGCAGTCAGGTTGAAAGTCTGACCTCTCCTGGGAACAACAGTCCTCTGACCGACAATCTAGCGCTGTGGAGGAAGCGGTGGCCTGACTGGACCATGAGCCGGGGCTGCCTACTGAACTGGACCTCTGGCTGGAAGAGCCAACTACTGCTGCCGCGGAAAATCCCAAGCCATATGATCAGAAGCACCACAACCAAAACAGTGGCGATTGGCACGCCTGCAGTCCTTGCGCTTGTGCCCAGAAAGTCAGCAAAAGTCACATAAACTAATTCTCTGACGAACCGCAGAAGAGTAAGGAGCTGCCCTGACCGGATGGGCTGGGACAGGCCTCTGAATCGGCCCACCAAAAGGTCTAGAAACAACAGAGTGCGGAACAGTCCGCTGGGAAAGAGCCAATCCACCACGAGCCTGCTCCTGAGCTCGAGCTGCCTCAAAAGCCTCAGCATAAGTACGCAAGCGAAGGGAGACGAGTTGCACCTGAATCTCTCGCTTAAGCCCCAATGTGAATCTACGATCCCTGTCCTTTTCGTTCGTCACAAGAACGGTTGTGAAGCAGCTAAGTCTTGTAAATTCAGCTGCATACTCATCTACAGACCTAGAGCACTGTTTCAAGAAAGTCTCATGTTACAACATTGCATGGACAATATGTAACAAAATTCCAATAATAGAACAATGACCAACCTGTTTCAGGGCCAGGAACAGTTGCTCCATTTCCACTCGAGTGTTGCTAGGTAAGAACTTCTCCAAGAAGCTCCTATTGAATGTGGCCCAAGTAATCGGTCTTTCGAGTCTTTCGGACTTGGACCTCCACCAAATGTGAGCCATGTCCACCAGCTGGATGGCTACCACATCCACTCTATCAGCATCTGCAACTCTTGCCACCAAAAGCAACTGCTCAGTCCGGATCAACCACTGTTCAACCTCCAAAGGCATCTCAGTGCCCGAGAATCTGTCAGGATGCAACCTCATGAAATCTGTGACTGTACTCGGACGGAGAGGGAGAGTTGCCTGCATAGGCACAGCGGGAGGCAAAACTCGAGCAGCTTCCAAAGAAGCCATCACCAAGTCACTGTGGTTCTGCTGCATATTGATCAGCCATTCCAACACATTGGTGACAGCCTCAAATCCGGGCTGATCATCCTGAAGACGAGAAGTAGAACCTCCACGTGCCTTGGTCTGTAAAAAATAAAAAACAATTAGCATCCAGATCAAAGTTGATTATAATTCATTTATGTATGCATGGTCTGTGTAATATTGAGCCAATTCCAGTTCGAGCCAAGCTTGTCTAATATATCAGTCAAACTAATACATTAGCCAAACCTGGGCTCCGATACCACTAAAAAACCTTGTCACACCCTGCTTTTCAAAAAGAGAATACGGAATACGTATACGTGACTAAGTCCAGCGAATGATTTTCATCATCCATAAGCTGTCGAGATCTTTCCAACATTTTACAAGAATAATCAGAGTCGGAAGCAAGAGAAGTTAACCACGCATGCATATAAGAATCAAAAGACCTACAAGATTTACTTGAAACAAAATATATTAACCTCAAATAAACCAGATCTGAACAAGCCAATAATCCTGGGTCACATTGCCCAAATACAAAAATAATCCAAGTAACCAAGTACAATTGTTCAAGATAAGCAACAGAAAGAAAATAAATAGATATAGCAAAAGCTCCGGCATCTAGAATCTCATATCGCCAACTCCATCAGGCAACTGTTCTCCAAAATCTGCAATTTAATAAATTGCAGGAAGAGAAAAAAGAAAACAAAATGCCCGTTAGTGCAAGTTATGGGCCGCTTGTAGTGCAGACACAAGTACATGGGAAAGGATAAATAAATAACATGGAATGGATATGATAACAAAATAGAACAACTAGAATGACAAGATGAACAAGTGTAAGTAGCATATAACTAGTGTGGATTAAAAAAGTATCATATAAACGAGTATCAAGTAACGAGTGTCAAGTAAACAAATATCATGCAAATAAGTATCAAGTAACAAGTGTCAAGTATCAAGTATCATGTAAAAGTAACAAGTAACAAGTGTCAAGTGATTATGTTCAAGTCTTGTATTATATCTATATAGGTAGCACTTAATGCATCCTAGGTTTTTACCACATGGTTGTTATATTCAACCAATTTCGTTTTAGATTTCATAGTGGTTCATAGAGGGCAGTGTACTCAAGGACAAGCCTCTAGTAATCAAGTAACAAGTATCAAGCCTCAAGTATCAAGTATCAAGCCTCAAGAGTGAAATATCAAGCCTCAAGTGTGAATGATCAAGCCTCAAGTATCAAGTATCAAGCCTCAAGAGTGAAATATCAAGCCTCAAGTGTGAAATATCAAGGCTCAAGTACCAAGTATCAAGCCTCAAGAGTGAAGTATCAAGCCTCAAGTATCCAGTAACAAGCCTCAAGAGTGAAATATCAAGCCTCAAGTTTGAAATATCAAGCCTCAAGAGTGAAGTATCAGGCCTCAAGTATCAATTAACAAGCCTCAAGTATCAAGTAATCACGTAGGATCTATAGATCCCCTTCCGAGTACACGTTCTGTATCTTCCACTATTAGATCTTTCCCTTAAACCCCGGCCTGGTTATTTATTATTATTGTCAAACAAGCATGTATGTGTCACAAACAGGGCAAGAATAACATGGTATAACTAAGTAACAAGTTCAGGTTGAAAGATAAATATGCACAGGTGAAAGACAACACATAAAAGATTAGGACAACAAGAATTGTAGTTCAGGACAGCAATACAGTACTACACCAAATCAGGGATTCCCGTTGCTACAAACATGCAAACCTGGATCCATTAAAGAATATGGAAAATAGACTCCCGTCCGAATCAGAAAATATATATAAGTCATATAGTATTTAAGAAAAACAAGCCTCAAAAGAGGTTTGTATTCAGAAAACGTGTTCAGCCAGAAATCAGAAGTTTGTATTCAAGAACAGGAAAACAGCATGAAAACTCACTCATTAAATTCAAGAAAAATCTGGGGTATTCCCTAATATGTTTAATAACAGTAAATAAAGTTTTATAATTTTCCAACATAGATAGAATAGTCAAGTAAAATCAGAAAGCAACAAGGTACGGCAGTTTTGTAAATCTGGAAACCCAAACACTACTGTACTAAAACAGCGATATCTCATAAAATATAAATCGAAATCTAGATCCATCAAAGGGGTGATAAAATAATACAGTAGGCTACAATTCATATTCACAAAGTTTTTAGAAACAACAAATAGAATCAGGTCGAAATTATGTATCTTTACTGAACAGTATGAAAATTCTACAAGATAGTAGTTGTTTGAAAGTATAAAATAGTTTATAAAAGTCATCAATTAAATCCACAAAAATTTGGGGTTAATCCCAATCAGGTCTAGTTGTACTCAGCAAAATATTGGATCAATATATTATCTTTATCATCAGTAGAAAAATAGACTACCATACAGAATTCATATAAAACTGGATCTGCGATTTTAAACACATATGTAGTAAAATAGTCATAACTCGAAACTCATAAATCGAAATAAAGATCTGTCAAAAAATCTGGAAAGTAGAAAGAATTCTCTATAATTCATATTCACAAATAATGTCCATATGCTGACCTTAATAGGGTCTAAAATACTAATCAAAAACGGAAAACCGGCAAAACAGAAAATATCCTTCATGCACAAAATCAACTAGTTCATATGAAACTCATCCAAAACATAACCAAACGATATCATGTTTACAAAAAGTCTACTACAACTAACACATCTAAGCATACAATATCATATGAACAATATGCATGTACACATCAAGAAGTGGTCATCCCTAAGTTATTTCATGTCATGTGTGTAATGAGGTAACTACAGGCGGGTCAACACAATAGTGACAATATACAATAGGGGTTTCACACAAGAATTGTCACTAGAACACAACTACACTACAAGCGATACTTAGTACTTGTATTACACAAAAAAAAGAATACAAGTTACTTGCGTGAGAGACGACAACGGAATCAAAGCAAGAACGAGAATAACGGGAACGGATTTTTGGGACACGAACTCAACCGAACGAACTCCGAAGCACAAACCACGAACAACGAACAAAAACCCGAGACTACGCACTAACACGTGCAAACTCTCGTGCACGTGCAACTAAGAGAGAGTGAGCAGAAGAGACGACGGACGGGTCACGGCAACGGCAGCGGCTTGCGAATGTTGCTTTCGGCTGCTGGCTAAGCGACAGGGAGAGGGAACCTAGGGTTGGGCGGCACCGATGTGGAAAGCTGCTGGTGCTGCGATGCTGGGGTAGGCGGCACAGGGGACAGAGCATCGGGGAGATGCTAGGAGAGATCAGGGATAAGAGCAAGATCGGAAGAGGGTGCAAGGCAGGAGGTCAAGGTGATCGGAGGGATGGGTTTTGAAACCAGGGTGAAGCATAGGGGCTAGGATGGGAGGTTGAAGGGAAGTAGGCGGCTAGGGTTTTTGTGAACAGGGAAAGCTCAGGAGGTGAAAATATATAGGGATAGAATATTAGCTTCTAGGTTTTTATTTTGGGTGTTAGGGTGCACAGATGGCCATGCGGGTAGGGTCTGATATATATATTGGGTTGTAGGGTATTAAAAACAGGGTATAAGGGCATGGATCCAAAAGAAATGGGTATAGAGCATTTAATGGGTTAGAATAGACCCAAAGAAAAGAGTTGGCACCAAAAAAAATAAAAAAAATGGATAAATAAATGGGCATGATCAAATAAAAATAACGGGGATCAAAATAAGAGCTCGATCAAACAGAGACGACACAAAAAGAGACAGTAGGATCAAAAAGATCAAATAAAAGACGAAAATACAAATAATGAATATATTGAGAAGGAAAAATCCAATATATCGTCCAAAAAGAGATACAATGAGAAGAATACACCAAAAAGAAAAATACACCCAAAAATACAGAAAATAAAAAACAAGGGTTACACCTATTTTCCCACAATAGATCCCCAATTTCTCCCTCTCTTTCCTCTTAGAGCATCCACAATGGTAATTCTTATTTTTTGGCAAAATGGGACGAATAGAAATGGAATAGATCGAAAGTGCTGCAGTGGGCGTTTGTTATATTTTGACAAGGACGAGACATCTTGTTTCGTCGTTAAATTTTTTTTTTTTAAGATTTAATTAATTACCGATTAACTATTAAAACATATTAATTAAATAAATTAAATATTATAATATAACCTAAACCTATCTAAACTCCTACTACAACATCATTAAACCAACTAAACCTACTTTTTTAAAGTCCCTAAAAGCTGGACGGGACATGATGTCCCGTCCGTGCATTTTGGTGATTTTTTTTTTTTTCCATCCAATCTGGTCCGTTGGATCATGAAAAAAAAAAATCCAAAAAACAAAACGGACGGGACAACAAGTCTCGTCCGATTGTTTTTTAAAAAAAAAAAAATTTTTTGGGAAGGACGATACAACATGTATCGTCCGACCCTATTTTTTTTTTTTTTTAAAAAAATATATATATATATAAGAACGGGACGAGACAAGTTGTCTCGTCCGATCGGAATAAAAAAAAAAAAACAAAAACTGAGACGATACATCTCTTATAATCTCAAATTCGCTAGCCCACTTCTTATATTTGAGAAAATAGCAAACTACCAGCGCTCAATTCTTATAAAATTCTCATATTATGAGAATATGGGAATTATAGCAAATGGCTGTGGATGCTCTTACAGATCAACCCTGTCATTCACCCTTTGCTAATCACGCCGTCGCCGTTCCCGTCGTCGACTTCGGGAACGGCGTCGTCGCTCTCGCGTACGTCATCGCCTTCGTCGTTGCTCTCGCACACGTCGTCAGCTTTGTCATCATTCTCACACACGCCAATACCGTTGCCATCCTCTGTCATCATCAACTGCAACCCTGCATCACTATGCCCCCATGTCGTCATGCTCCCGACCACCGCTGTCGTCGCCATCTTCCCCAAAATCCTCTACCGACCGATTCAACTGAAATCGATTTTTATCGATCAGAATTCAAGAACCGGGTATGGATAATCTCAGATCTAGGGTATATGTTTGTATCTTTTCCAGTGCTCTCACACTTTGATAGTTATGTTTTAAAGATTTGACTCTAAAAGTATTTTGCTGATCTTAAAGTAAATTCTAAGAAATTTTTTAATAGATATGCGAGTGTACAATTTGGGCTTGAATCTAACAATTAAGAGAATGTTCATGGATACAATAACAACAAACGGGTCCATATATTGTTATAAAGATGTACCTATAAGAGTAACTATGGGGAGGCATTGATTAGGTTCACCTGATTTCCTCTATGTTTGGTATTTCCTCTATATTTCAATATGTAGCATTCTCTTGATTGAGTTGTATGCAAATTAGTCAATGTACTAGATACAAATTATAGACCATTTGTCTGAAATGTGAAATGTTGAGACCATTTGTCAGAAATGTAAAAAGATGGTTTGAGATCACATTATGACGGTCTTTTATCAAAAGAGAAGAGAAGAAGAAAAAAACATGGTACGTGTAATGCATGTCTACATATTCTCTCATTTTGGTCTTGAAGCTAGCAAGTAAAACAACTGAAATTAGTTAGGAATTAACCTAACTAATCAAGGTGACTATACTATCAAGATAGCTAGCATTGATTCTCTCAATTAGGGGGTGTGTCCCTTAAGGAAAGGAACTAGGATCTTGGGATACTTGTTGCATTTATATATCATATATGTATGTTTGTTAATTCCTTATTCCTTCATTAAATTCATAGAATGGAGATTCTATTGCTTAGTTATGAATTTGGGGAAGGAATATGCTACAAATCCTTCTCTGATGGTTTGAAACTAATGTATTTTCTTGTGAATAAATTAGTTTGTTTTATTACATTATATGTAATTTGAGATGGGTTTATTCTATGATTACTAGATTAAAATGAAGGAAAATCAAGAGAATGTAGCGATTTATGAATTAAAATAATGTATTTTCTTGTGAATTAAACTAATGAATCAAGAGAATGAGCATGAAAGGTAAACTCCTATGGTTTTTGTTTCTTTTTATGTTTCTTAGATTCTTTTTTCCCCTTCACTTATAATCCACCCTACTTGTTTTTTCATGTACAGAGCTCGTTGTTTCAGGTCCAAAAAATGAATTTGGTCTAGAATCATGGAGTTATTAGTGAACAAAGGTACAAAGTTTGAAACCGCTTGCCCATTCTATTTAAGGATTATATCCCCCTATTAGTATTTGAGTTTCTGTAAAAAAATATGAAGGGTTGTTTTTTTTTTCCTTCCAGAAACGACTAAAGATCCGGTTTGTGAGATAAGTGGTACAGTAGAGATGAAGCAGGTAGTGAATGAATGCACAGTTTAACCTATGCTATTCACGAAGTATACTCAGTCCTCTTACATGAACCTTTTAGCACTTGAAGCTATTTCAATAGCAAAATTGGTTATATGTTACATCATATTATATCAAAATTGATTATAATTTTTGGTCTTTAGCCTTATAGCAGTAAAAACTTTTTGCATCATATTACATCAAAACAACATCTAATAAAAATGAGACTAAGGTCTATCTGAATACTGCAATGGACATTCACTGTCCATACGTTCACCGCTTTCTACTATTTAAGTGGAAATGAATACTCTATACTATATGACATGCTAATGCTAGGTTTGCTTACAAGTGCAGCTCATGGTCTTCAGTAGAATGGGAGCCATCAACAAATCCAGTTACCACACGGAGTATCTGACTCCAAGGCCATTGCATGTCAAAATCAAGCCTTTATATCGCTTGAGGTAATCCTGGAAAGCAATTTAAAAATATCAGGGATAATCAGCATGTGAAACAGAGGCTATTGAAAGAAACTGTTGCAATGCGTCTATAAATGCAACCAAACTTACAGTTAGTGTCATGTTTTCTTCCCATACAATTCAAGCACAGACATCAGTTGGAAGATCTTTAAAATAATTTGGTAAGGCAGGAGAAAATACGAACTAGAGAATGATATACTTCAATTATTTTATGAAAATCTAGCATGATGATATCTCTGTAGCATATTGAACATTACCTTAAAAAAGTACTGTTATTAGCATTAATACCGATGCATTAAAAATTCTGCTTCTGCAATGCCCTCAATTTTGCAACTCTTTTATGCAACTATTGTTTATCAATTATAATGGGTATGCAATTTTTGTTCATTTCTTTAAATGATCAAAGTATAATTTCCTTTTGTTGTCGTTGTTGTTGTTTTGAAATTTTTGCAGGCAATGCTTCCTGATAGATCAAAGGTTCCACACATAGTGGATCCAGTTATTAAAACCACCCGCCATCACTGTATATTAATATTAGCTCTCACCTCCAAATATATGTGGCCAATGATGTATTGATTGTGGATTTGATGTTGTTTATTTTTAGTAAATTGAATTATGTATTAAAATATTTGGCTATATATATAGGAACAAATGTTATTCAAGTGATTTGAAAGTATTTTTGATGAGTTGGAATGAATTTCTTATTGATTGTGCTTGATTAGTGCTTAAATCAAAAAATATATATATATATATCCTACCTAGACGTTTTATAACGTCGGGAAAGGTATTTTAATGGAAAAAAAATTAAAAATGAAAATTGTTTTATCCCGGCGTTTGGAAACGCCGGGGTAGGGAAAAAACAACCCCGGCGTTTGAAAATGCCGGGAAAGGTTTTTCGCATCCCTAGCGCTTGCGGCAGCATTTCGCAAAGCGCAGGAGCCATCAACCCCGACGTTTTTAAACATTGGGAATGGGGAAAAAAAATGCAGGGGATTTTGGTGTTGTTTGTAGTGAACCCATTATCGTGTATTGGATCCACAAATTTCCAGAATTTTCCACTTTGAGACATATACATGAAGTCTCTAACCTGTTCTTCATTCTTCTATTAGCCTAGTCTAGGCCTGTGCCTCTACGAGTCTCCTCAACTATTAACATGGAGACAATCTGATAGCGGTATAGCAGAACTAATGCTTCCTGCTGTCCACCACCTTTGTGAGCATGTCCACCAGATTCTTAGTGCCAAGAATATTCGATAGCTTCAACCATTTTTTTTCAGCCGTCATTTTAATAAAGTTATACATCATCTGAATGTGTCAAGTCTTAGAGTGACATACCGAGTTTTTCGTCATGAAAACCGCAATTTGACTGTCAAACAATAGCTCTCCTATGGGTTGCTTTCTGTCTAATTGTTTCATAAGCTCTGCAATCCACAACATGTCTTTTCAGCTGTTTCATAAATTCTGAAATTCACAACATGTCTTTTCGTTACCTCTATGTGCTATATAATCAGACTTCATGATCGACTGTGCTACAATCTTTTGTAGCTGTAAAGCCCAACTAACAGCTATATCTCCAACTGTAAATACATACCTTGTAATACTTCTGTAACCATCACGATCTCCCAAAAAATCTGCATTCACATAACCATGTATATGAAAAGAATCTCCCCCAAAATAAAGAGTGATATGAAGTACCTGCAAGATACCTGAGAATTTCACTGCATCCCAATGTTGTTTACCTGGATTTTGTTGGTGTATGCCTTAGAGGCCAGCCTTATATTGACTTTGCTAGTTTACATTGTATCATAACATTCATTTCATATATGAGGCAATTTATTTATTGTGTTGTTTATTGTGATTAAATGAACATAATAAAGTCCTTAGAATAGTAGGTTCAATACCACGGGACATCAAGTGCATGACTTGATTGTGAGATCCTATTGGTTGAAAATACAACACTATTCTTAAATATCCATAGTCAAGTATTATTGTGAATTAGGACAACAATAATACCTAGAGATTAGTATGTGCGTAGACTGGTGACCATATCTCACGAGTCATGGATATGAGATATCAAATCTTCATATGGGTACATATTAGAGTAATAATATACTAGACTGACCCAATATGAGAATACTGCATGGATCGTTACGTGAGGGTCATGAGCGATTCTCACCGTGACCATGGTGTACGTGGTTATTTGACTTGAAGTCACTATGGTTCCTTACATGAGAAGTTATATATTTTAATACCGTTAAATGTCGCCTGTGATAAGGTGATTATAATGTCACGCCCCGCTTCCCGAAAACATGGAATACGAGCGCGTGACGAAGTCCAGCGGATGATTTTAACATCATCCATAAGCTGTAGGATCGACTCAGCATCACAACAAGAATATAGCAAGACATATATACAACCAAGTATGCATGAATAATTTATTAAGCAACAGAAACAGTTGAATACACAAAAATATTATCCAAATAGTTTCAAGTCTGGATCAAGATAAAACTTCGGGAACATATGCCCGTTACAAGTCTTAAGCAACAACAAATGAAATAACTCAATTACAAAACGAAATGATTAAAGAAAGCTTTTCCCCAAGCAAGTCCTGGAACGTCTGCTCACCGATTCAAGCAGGTAGCACATTTCCAAAGTCTGCTTAATAATTATAAAAAGGAAAAAGTAGAGAAAACAAGAGAAAATGCCCTTAGTGCAAGTTAGGGTCATAAATAGTAAAAAGGAGTACAAGTAATGTGGGACAAGAATTGGAATCAAGAATGTAACAGGGATACAACAAGTAGTGGAAAACCAAGAACTAGCTAGCAAGAAGAACAACTCAAGTAAACAGGCTGGATAACAAATACTAATAGTGGAGCAAGTGACAAGTGAACACGTAGGGTATCTAACCTCAAGTGACAGGCATCAAGTCTAGTGTCAAGTAACAAGTGTCAAGTCTAGTGTCAAGTATCAAGTCTCTATTCTAGTGTCAAATATTATATTCAAGTGCCGAGTCTCAAGTAACAAGTTGTCAAGTATCAAGTAACATGTATCAAGTTCAAGTTTCATGTTTCAAGTCTCATGTATCGTGTAATCATGTATCATGTTCAAGTCTTGTAGTTATTACTATCTAGGTAGCACTTCATGCATCCATAATTTTACTATATGGTTGCTACAGTCAAAATAATTTCGTTTAGGCCTGGTAATGGAGTCTATAAGGTGGTGTACTCAGGTATCAAGTATCAAGCAGGTACGGTTCATGAATATGAAAATAAATAACAGGTTTACGAAGCAAGTTCGTGAATACTAACAGGTTCAAGACCCACAAGTGGGTTCATGAATACAACAGGTTCATGAATACAAGTAACTGACTCCATAAATGCATCAAGTGCAACAGGTTCATGAACTGAGTACTGGGAAACACGGGCCCCTACACTTACTTATATTGTCCACTACTATGGTTTTTTCCGTTAAACCCCGACTTATTACATTTATTAATTTTTATCAAGCAAGCATACATGTGTGTGAAACAAATCAAGAAATCATGGTCATGGACATGGAATAAGTTTAAGATAATTATATGGCATAATCGAGGGTCGACATGAATAAAAATAACACGAACAACGAAAATCCCAAATCTGGACAGCACGACGTTGTTGTACCAAAACTGTGATTCTCGTTGTTACGAAATAGCAAAAGTGGATCCGTCAGGAGATCTAGAAACTAGACTATCACCCGGTTCCAACACATATAATTAAGGTACATGAAAGTGGTGGGAACACGTGTCAAAAACAGCGAATTACACAGCTAAAATGTTCAGGCAGAATTTGAGTATTTAAGTTTATACATGTGAACCAGTGTTGAAATATTGTAAATTAATTCTAAGAAAAAAATTGGGGATGTCCTATAGAGTGTCCAGCAACAGCATATAAAATTTCAAGTCAAACGCTTGTTGTTAACATAGTTAAATTAATTCGCAAAGTAAAGGTGTGCAGCAGTTTTGCGAATCTGCGTCTACCGACACATCTGTAGTAAAACTGCAATAACTCCGAGATCGTAACTCCGAATTCAAAAATTCCGAAAGCCATCGACATCTAGACATCTAGAGATACATTTTCTGTTCAGGGCTCGGGTTCATATTCTGATGTTAAAGGGGTCAAAACAGCATAATAAGATTCAGGACAGCAACATGTGGGAATGTCTTATGAGTATAGGTTGCATGAAAATTTGTTATTAGGCGTCTAGGTTAATGTGTGATACAAATATAGGATAATGGTTATCAAAACAGCAAGTAATATTCATTTTTCGACTCTAGTGGGTGCAAGTTCATCACATACAAGATATAACATATGTCCACAAATCTAGGGCTCCTTAATTTCACGTGTCCATTTGTTCAGGGAATAAGATGAATCCAAATAGTTGTAATATAATACAATGAAATTATTGTGACTCTTAAGATTATGAAATTGATGAAGTTTAATATTTGATCAACAACGACGAGTCAAAGAGGAGTCACAATTTCTAACTATTTGCAGTATTTTCAAATGAACGCTTGTACTAGAACAACAATATGTACAAGATGAATACTTGCCTTAAAGACGGTGAATCCGAACATGAACCAATACGGGATGAGAATCCCGAGAGGCGAAGCACGGGCACGGACACGAACACACGCAAACACGTGCGGTACACGTGCAAGACAACACACTGGATCGGATCCCCTGGATCAGCTCTGGCGCCAAAACAGCAAACACCCACCTAGCTGATCAGATCAGATATGATCTGATGAATCCAACGGTCGGGATTCACTCCCGCTTCTTCTTCCTTCTTGATCGATAGAGAGTGAGGGGGAGAGAGAGAGGCGGCGACCGGCAGGGTCTTCGATGGCGACGCGACGGCGTGGCTGCGACAGCCACGGAGAGGCGGCGACGACTGTGGCGGCATGACGTTGAGGAGCGACGCAGCGACGGGCGGAGCAGCTACTCTGTTTCTTTGGGTCCGAACAGAGGATGAGAGCGGGGGATGGACTTCGGGGTGTTTTGGTTGACGACGGTGGTCGGAGAGGAGGTCGAGGTGATGAGGAGATGTTGTCGGCAATGGGGGCGACGAAGGGTAATGGCGGAGGCGAGCTTGGATTGGTTTCGTGGATTGGGGACGATGATGGCGAGATGGGTTCTGTTGTAATGGGGCGATGGCAATGGTGGATGGGAGGCGACGCGAGGGTGGTTACGAGGCGATGAGGGCTCTGAGGATTGGGTTTGGGCGTGGACGGAGGGAGAAGGCAACGGGAAATGGCGGAAGGTTGAAGATGGAGTGGGTTCGGGAGTTGGGTTCGATGAGGACGATGGTGGTGGGTTGACGAAGGCTGAAGGGGAATGGGGACGACGACGGGGGAGGCTAGAGGTGGTCAGAGGTGGCAGGGAAGTGGCGATGGTGAGGGGGATTTGGGTTCGATCGAGTGGAGAAAGAGAAGGGAAGAAGAAGAGAGGCGGCGGGTTAGATGGGGTTGCACAGTAATCAAGGGGGTTAGGGTTAGGGTTAGGGTTATATAGTATAGGGTTTCGGTTTTAGGTATTAGGGTACCCGATTGAGTAGGATCCAACTGGAGAATTGGTCAAAATGTATTAAAATGGATAATAAAGAGATGATTGAGATAGAATAGCTCATTCCTCATGAAGAACGACACAAGGAGCGCATACAATTGAATTAGATAAAAAGACCAAAAATTGAGTCGAAACAAAATAGTGATTTTATTCGAACGGAAACAAAATACAGGATCACCATTTGAATACGAGAATACAAGGAATGAAAAATACAGTAGAAAAATGCAGATACGGGAAACAGGAGTTACATATAAATTCGGCTATTGGACATACTATGAATCATGCGTAGGGATGCGAGTGACTTAGATAGGTTTTGTCCCTTTTACATAACAGAATTGATATCTTCAGGCCCCTTGATTGAGTAAGACTGCAAAATGCATGATCGGGCTTAAATGAGTCAATATGAGATATTCATCTCATTTTTTTTAATAAGTCTACTCGGACATCAAGAAACCAAAGATTGAACAATACAAGGGTGACACGCTCCGTGCCTTGTGGTCAATTAAGATATCTGGACAAAAGGACTAGACTATATGGTAACATTGGTCATAGATAGGTTATGTCAAATCACTAGCATTCTCGTTACTTGAGTAGCTGTGATGTATTATTGGTAGCTCACTATTTGTAATAGTAAAATAGGATTTTAGTATAATTGTCAATGTAATGAGAACCTACATGGTCACACATATAGAATGGATGGAAATTGGGATTTAAATTCATAAGAAGAATTTAATTGGGAATCCAAGTAATACTTGGACTCCCAACATTGGTTGGACAATTAATTAGATTAAATGGGCCAACCAAAATTAGAAGACCGACACATGAATCTGGCCTAGGTCAAATTGTAAGTCCGGCAGCCTCACTACTCTCTTAGGGTGGATTTCCTGTTATATACATATCATATGTATATGTGGGAAAGGTAAAAGAAAAAACCCTAACCATCATAGAAAGTGAGAGAGAGAACGAGAGGAACATTACCTTCCGACAGCTAGCACCGCGGCGTGAGGGATAGCCCAATTTGGTTGTTCATTTTTGTGGATACCGTATAGGCACCGCAACGTTGCAGTACTCGTGATTGGCAGATTGTGGAGACAATTGTTCCATCATTGAGGTAAACCTCCTATTACGTTATATGGCTTTCGCATGGATCTATGACTGGGTTTCAGAATTTTTTTAATTTATAACTGCTGCCTATTTACTTTGTGATAGACTTCAAAATCTAACAGTGGTATCAAATATGCTTGCAAAACCATAATTCGGTTATGTATGATATGCAATTGTATGTGATATGTTCGTGCTTTTGGAAAAAAAAAATGTTCATATGTGATATGTGTTTTACAACTGTTGCGATATAAGGATTTGTTTATGTGTTGGTTGTTTGACACAGATGCCGGACCAAGGTAGACCTCGGTTTGGAATCATCAACAACCCTGGAGCATCACGTGTTGATGTGCAACGGCGTTATGGTTTCTTAAAGCATGAAGGGTTCATGCACTTGCATCGTTTGTGGCGGAGTTAGAGTTTCTTAAGGCATGAAGGGTTCATGCACTTGCGGTGACCCCCATGCTAACTCTGCATAGGGTAATATTGATTCCTGAAAACTAATCCTTTAAATAAATTAAAATCTTAACATCATATTCTTGGTTTGTATGTTCTGTGATGCATGGTGCATGGTTGTGGCCTTAGTTGGCCTTAGTCATTTTGTTTGATTAAATTTTAGTATTTTAAATATGGCCTGTGTGTCGTGCCTTTCACTCTACACTCCGATTGTACATTCTTTATTTATATGTAAATATTCTCACTGTGGAGGCAAGGAATTGGAAACCATACAAGGACATGACTGGGAAGCTGCTTGGAGAAGACACTATAATCCCTATGTTCAATTATTGATACTTTCATTTGCTTGGGAGAACCAGTACGTTAGGGACCACAACCATGTCACATATATTTTATGCCTTTATTTTCTATGAGATACATTGTTTTAGTTGTATGCTAATGGATAATAAATGGTGAGATTAATTTATAAAATAACAAATCCCCTCAAAGTAAATATTAAGTCACAATAAGATGCCATCCAATGCGTGACACTCATCTAGGCTATGATCGATTAAGCGTAGGTCAGCCAAAGCAGGGTGCTTTATCTATCCTAGTGAGACGCGATGAGATAAAAGTAATATTCAAATGCCAACCATTGAGTCTGACTTAACTAGGCTATTTCTATAGGATTGAAAATTTAGAGGTATAGAGTTTGGCTTTAGTCTATAAGATAGATTAGATTAAGTGTTATTCACCCAACTATCCAAGAGTTGTATATGATGTAATTGGGAAGTGTTCACTACCTAAATAAATTAATTTTGGGTGATCAGCTAAAGTTGACTCAAAACTAGGTGAAATATGGATCTTGGCCTACTAGAAAATCTTACGATGAGATTTTCCGAGTCAATGATGAGGGTCGTTGATTTGAATAAAAATAGTAGGAGGTATATTTAATAAAAGACCTTATTAAATATTTCAATGTCATGATACATACTCTGCATATTTTTGCTGATGGTGACCTTATTAAATATTTATTATGCATATTTCTGTTAAATGTTTCAATGACATGATATTTACTTTGTATATTTCTGTTGATAGATTACCATGACATCCAACACATCTAGTAACATGTCATTGCGATCAGTCATTGAGAATGACAAACTATCTGGGAAAAATTTCCTAGACTGGTATAGAACTCTAAGGATAGTCCTTAGGCATGAGAAAAAGTTGTATATTCTAGAGCAGCCTATTCCTGAGCCACTTGCTGCAAGTGTCCCTCGCACCGAAAATGATGATCATAAGAAGTATCAAGATCCCTTGGACGTTGGTTGTCTCATACTAGCCACCATGAACTCTGTTGAGCATCAGAAGCAACACGAGAACATGGATGCCTACGATATGATACACCTCATGAGGCTCTATTAAGAGCAGGCTAGGCATGAGAGGTTTGAAGTCTCAAGGGCACTGTTTTAGTGCATACTAACCAAAGAAAGCCTTGTTGGAACTCATGTGCTTAAGATAATTAGGTACATAGAGAACCTTGAAAGGTTTGGTTTTCCTTTGGGTCAAGAGTTGGCCACTAACTCGGTCCTGCAATTATTGCTAGAAAGTTATAGTCAATTCGTCATGAACTACAACATGAATGAAATTGACAAACATATTTAAGAGTTGTTGAGCATGTTTAGAAATGCTGAGCAGAATATTAGTAAGGGAAAGACCAATATGATAGTCCAATGGGCCAAAGGTAAGGACAAGGGCAACAAGCAGATTAAGAAACCCAAGGGCAAGAGGAAGGACAAGGGAAATTTCAAGCCTAGCACTCATAATTACTTGGAGGAGCTCAAGAAAAAGAAGGGGAGTGAGACTTCCACTTCAGGTATTTTTATTATAGAAGTCAATTTATGTACTTCTACATCATGGGTATCTAATACTAGATGTTGATCTCATATTTGTGTAAATGTGCTGGATTTCAAAAGGAGTAGACCATTGGCTAAGGGCGAAGTGGACCTACGAGTTGGAAATGGAGCAAAAGTTGCTGCTTTAGCTGTAGGGACTTGTCACTTATCTACGCCCACTGGGCTGATCATTGAGTTAGAGAACTATTATTTTGTGCCTGCTATTAGTAGAAATATTATTTCTATTTCTTGTTTTGACAAGAAGGGTTTTTTCATTTATATTAAAGGACAAAAGTTATTTTATTTATTTGAATGATATCTTTTATGGTAGTGCACAGAATAATGGACTTTATATTCTCGACTTTGAAATGCACGTTTATAACATAAATACTAAGAGGTTCAAATCAAATGATACGAACCCAATTACCTCTGACATTGTTGTTTGAGCCACATAAATGAGAACCGCATATAAAAACTTCAAAAAAGATGGATTCTTGGACTCATTTGATTTTGAATCATTTGAGGTATGTGAGCCATGTTTATTAGACAAGATGACTAAGGCTCCATTCACTGGAAAAGGTGAAAGGGCTAGTGATCTTTTATGTATCATCTTTTAGGTCTCATACATAGTGATGTCTGCGGACCTATCAACACACTAGCCAGATGAGGTTTTTAGTACTTCCTTACATTTACTGATGATTTCAGTAAATATGGGTTTGTGTATCTAATGAAACAAAAATCAGAGTTATTTGAAAAGTTCAAAGAATTCAAGAACAAGGTACAAAACTAACTTGGTAAAAGTATTAAAGCCTTTCGATCAGATCGAGGTGGTGAGTACATAAGCTAAGAATTTGATGAGCATCTAAAAAAGTGTGGGATAATATCTCAACTCACTCCTCCTGAAATATCGCAATGGAATGGTGTCTTTGATAGGAGCAACCAGACCTTGTTAGGCATGGTACGATCCATGATGAGTCATGCAGACCTACCAAGCTCCTTCTAAGGACATGTTCTATTAACAACTACTTTCACATGTTACCATGTTCCATCTAAAACGGTTCAACAAACATCATATGAGATATGGACTGGGAGGCTTTCTAGTGTGTCTTTTATGAAGATTTAGGGTTGTGAAGCCTATGTAAGACGTCAAATCTCTGATAAACTTGGTCTCAAATATGATAAGTGCTTCTTTGTAGGATATCCCAAGGAAACCAAGAGATACAATTTCTATAATTCCACCGAAGGTAAAATGTTTATCGCATGAAATGCTGTGTTCCTGGAGAGAGAATTTGTCTCCAAAAGAACCAGTGAGAGAATGATAGAACTTAAAGAAATTCAAATTTTGTAAAGTAGCAGCGAACCAATAGTGGAAAGGGAGCAGGTTCCACAAATTGTTGTGGAACATCAACTTGTTCAAGTACACAAGGCCTACGTAAATTTAATAGGATACCTCATCAAACCGAGAGATATGAATTTCTCGTTATTTAACATGGTGATTTATTACTCATGGATCAAAATGAGCCTACGACTTATGAAGAAGTTGTAATAGCTCAAACTCTGAGACTATACTTAAAGTCATGAGATCTGAGATGGAATCCCTGTATGCCAACCAAGTATGGACCTTGGTAGACCCAACTGAAGGGGTAAACCTATTGGGTGCAAATGGGTTTTCAAAAAGAAATACTGACATGGATGGTAACGTGCATATTTTTAAGGGGCGGTTGGTAGCCAAATGTTTTAAGCAAGTTCATGGTGTACACTATGATGAGACTTTTTATTCAATTGTCATGCTTAAATCCATTTGGATCTTACTTTCTATTACAACATATCACGATTATGAAATCTGGAAGATGAATGTCAAAACTGCTTTCCTAAATGGAAATCTTCGCGAGGATGTGTACATGACACAACTTGAGGGTTTTGTCACTTAGAGGATGCTGGAAAAGTGTCTAAGCTACAATGATCCATTTATGGATCAAAGGAAGCTTCTGAAAGCTGGAATTTTCGTTTCAATGATGCAGTCAAAGAGTTTGGTTTCATCAAGAATGAAGATGAACCATGTGCCTACAAGGAGATTAGTAGGAGCACAACTGTATTTCTGGTATTGTATGTAGATGACATATTACTCATTGAGAATGACATCCCTACCTTACAGTTTATAAATACTTGGATAGGAAAATATTTTTCCATGAAGGACTTGGGTGAAGCTACCTATGTATTAGGTGTCAAGATCTATAGAGATAGATCAAGGAGACTGCTTGGTCTGAGTCAGAGTGCATACATAGACAAAGTATTGAAACAATTCAATATGAAAGAGTCTAAGAAAGGATTTCTCCCTATGTCGCTTGGTGTAAGCATGTCTAAGGATCAATATTCTTCCACTCAAGATGAGAGAGACCGCATGACTAAAATTCCATATGCATCTGTAATTGGATTTATCAGGTATGTCATGTTATGTACTCGTCCAGTTGTCTCATCCACTTTGAGCATGACGAGCAGGTACCAGTCAGATCCCGATGAGAGTCACTGGACTGCTATCAAGAACATCCTTAAGTACTTAAGAAGGACTAAGGATTCGTTCTTGGTATATGGAGCCAAGGAATAACTTATTGTAAAGGGTTAACTGATGCTAGCTTCTAGTCCAATAAGGACGACTCTAGATTGCAATCAGGTTTTGTGTTTTGCCTAAATAGTGGAGCTGTGAGTTGGAAGAGTTCGAAGTAAGAGATAGTAGCCGATTCTACCACAGACACTGAGTATATTGCTGCCTCCAATGCAGCAAAGCAGGACGTTTGGATTAGAAAGTTCATCAATGAACTTGGCATAGTTCCTAGCATTGTGGACCCAGTGGACCTCTATTGTGATAAGTATGAGGCCGTTGCACAAGCTAAGGATCCTAAATCTCACCGAAGATCTAAACATATAGTTAGGCGCTTCCATCTCATTCGAGAGATCATCGATAGAGGAGATGTGAAGATATGCAGAGTACCGACAGATGATAACATCGTTGACCCACTAACAAAGCCTCCTGCATAGCGAAAGCATGAGGGTCACACTAGGTCTTTGGGCAATAATTATATTTCTGATTGGCTTTAGTGCAAGTGGGAGATTGTTGGTGGATGCCCTAGAAGTCAGTCTTATATTGACCTTACTAGTTTACATTGTATCATGACATTCATTTCATATATGATGCATTTCATTTATTGTGTTCTTTATTGTGATTAAATGAATATAATAAAGTCCATAGAATAGTAGGTTCAATACGATGGAAAATTAAGTGGATGACTTTGATTATGAGATCCTATTGGTTGAAATCAGAACACTATTCTTAAATGTCCTTAGTCAAGTATTATTGTGAATTAGGACAACAATAATACATAGAGTACTTGTAAACTGATAACCATATCTCCGGGTCATGGATATGAGATAACAAGTCTTCACATGGGTACATATTAGAGTAATAATGTACTGTACTGACCTACCATGAGGATGCTGCATGAATCATTACATGAGTGTCATGAGCGATTCTCACCATGACCTTGGTGTACATGGTCCTTTGACTTGAAGTCACTACCGTTCCCTAAAAGAGAATTTATATGTTTTAATCCGTCAAACATCATCTGTGATAAGGTGATTATAAAGTCGGCTATTGGACATACTATGAATCATGCGGAGGGATGTAAATGACTTAGATAGGATTTGTCCCTCTTACATAACATGAGAGATATCTTCATGTCTCTTGATTGAGTGAGACTGCAAAATGCACGGTCGGGCTCAAATGAGTCAATATGAGATATTAATCTCATTTGGTTTAATAAGTCTACTCAGACATCAAGAAACCAAAGATTGAATAATACAAGGGTGACATGCTCCATGCCTTGTGGTCAATTAAGATATCTCGACAAAAAGACTAGACTACATGGTAACATTGATCACAGATAGGTTATGACAAATCAATGGAATTCTCGTTACTTGAGTAGCGGTGATGTATTGTTAGATACTGCTCACTATTTGTAACACTAAAATAAGATTTTAGTATTATTGTCAATGTAATGGGAACCTAGGGTCACACATATAGAATGGATCGAAATTGGAGTTTAAATTCATAAGATAAATTTAATTGGGAATTCAAGTAATACATGGACTCCCAACATTGGTTGAACAATTAATTAAATTAAATGGCTCAACCAAAATTAGAAGGCCGACACATGAATCTGGCCTTGGTTAGATTGTGACAGCCTCACTACTCTCTTAGGGTGGATTTCCTGCTATATATATATATCATATGTATCATATGTATCTGTGGGAAATGTAAAAGGAAAACCCTAACCATTATAGAAAGTGAGAGAGAGAAAGAGAGAGAACGAGAGGAACATCACCTTCCCACAGCTAGCACCGCGGCGTAAAGGGGAGCCTGATTTCGTTGTTCGTTTGTGTGTAAACCGTAAAGGCACCGCAACGTTACATTGCTCGTGATTGGCAGATTATGGAGTCGTTCGTTCGTTGATGTGAAAACTCCTAACATGTTTTATGGTTTTTGTATGGATCCATGGCTGGGTTTCAATTTTTTTTTTTATCCTCTGTCTATTTAGTGTGTGATAGACTTCGAAACCCAACAGATTTTTTATGTAACAGTTGACAACTCCTACTGCTTATGCGATGTTTGGTTTTAAAGACACCATCGCATACATCAAACTCTCAACGGACGAGGCATAAGGAACTGAAGTCATTTCCTTCACCTCTGCCTCCGTTGTCGGACACAAATCCATAGATAACTTGAAGTGTACGACCAAGGGACAAGTGACTGACCTCGCGAAATTCATATTGAATCTTTTTAACACCTTCTTCACGTAGTTCGCTTGTGATAACCAAAGCTTCTTGCTTTTCGTGTCTCTACTGATCTTCATGCTGAGAATTTGTTTTGCTTCACCCAAGTCCTTCATCGAAAACTCGGAAGTTAGCACCTTTTTCACACCATTGATTTTCTCCATACATGAATCTGCTAACAACATGTTGTCCACATACAAGGTCAAAGTAACTATATCATTGTCTTCATATCGACGAACATATACACAATGATCCATTTTGCATCTCTTGAAACATTTTCCTCTCATGAAAAAGTCAAACTTCAAGTGCCATTGTCGTGGTGTTTGTTTGAGCCCGTAAAAACTCTTCTTCGGTCGACACAACATGTCTTCTTTCCCTTTTGCTTCAAAACTTGTGGGTTGCCTCATGTACAGTTCTTCTTCAACATCACCATGGAGAAATACTTTTTTTTACATCCAACTGCTTTAATTGCAAGTTTTCAACTGCCACAATATTAAGCAGAATCCTGATTGAAGTCATTTTCACTATCGGTGCAAAGATTTCACTATAGTCGACACCTTCCCTTTGAGAGAACCATTTCACAACAAGCCTCATCTTATATTGCTTACTGCCATCAGCCTCAATCTTGACTTTGAAAATCCATTTGTTCATAAGAGCGTGTTTTCCTCAAGTAACTTAGTCACCTCCCAAGTTTGGTTTTGTTCCAAGGAGTTCATCTCATCCCTCATGGCCGACTCCCAATGAATCCGTGCCTTATCCTTTAAAGCCTCCTCATGAGTCTCTGACATGCTTGTGAACTATATTAGCTGATGGATCAATTATCTTGGTTGGCCTTCCCTTTCATGTCAATCTTCTCAATGTGGGTACCGGTTCAGGATCCCCGAACTGGTTTGGCTATACATGTTCGTGTTGGATATCCTGCTCATTCTCAATAGAGTCATCATGAGCCTCATGTAATGCATGTGGTACATGTACCTGATGCTGCACTTGTAACACTCCGAATTTCATTTACATGTAAATCGTCGTTCAACAAGATCTTTTACTTCAATTCGTACAATCTTACAAGGAAATTAAAACTTTTATTATACAACAACGTTTGTTACAGTATACACAGCGGAAATTAAATGATTACAATATGATAAATACAACATTAACATCAACAACTTAAATCATGATAATGTCTTTATCTTCAATTCATCTTTAAGTCCTTGCCAATCTAAGCCCTGGACTGAAAAAATTGTGGGCACGTCCGTTGCTTACGACTGACACAATGTTATAAAACATCAATTCTCACTATGCGGTAATATAACGATTCTCTTACTTTAGCAACCACAAATTTGAACGCAAACAAAGTGTAAAAGAGTGACTATCCTAAACAGGTCAGTGTATGATATGACTTAATGCCTAATGCAGATGTTATACAACAATAACACTAATGCATACTTGTTTGGATTCTATGCATCCTATTCTACATAGGTCCGAGGGCAAGCACCTACATACTCCACATTAAAGGGTTTAATCCCTCACCATGCAAAACTACTCGGTAACTGTAACCCCGGTTTTCCCAAAAACGTATTTTTGTGTATTTTCTGTATTTAAAATTTTCGCAATTTTTCTTTCTTCTCGGTTTACAAATTCTTTTGTCGAATTGTACTATTGGATCTTCTATCAAAATCTATCAATAATTTTATTTGTTTTCGGTTATTATTAGTATTATTATTATTATGTTTATGTTTATGATTATTATTGTTGTTGTTATTATTATTATTCAGTATTATTATTATTATTATTATTATTATTATTATTATTTTATTATTATTATCTATTATTGTTATTATCATTTTTATTATGGTTATTACTTTGATTGGTTATAAAAAACCTAGTTCTATTTATGAATTATATTTGTAGTCATATTAAATAAAGGCTATATTGTAATGTAAATTACATTATTTTATAAATTATATTTTATTAGTTATTTTAAGTTTTCTTATTGGATTGTAATAAACCCTTACCCATTAACCTGTACGCACCCAAACCCATTATAAAACCCATTATTAAACCATCAGTTATACCCATTACACTTACCTAAACCCATTTCCCTACATAACCCAAATACCCTGTCTACTTAACCATACCCGCATCCCCCATATCCAACCCGTTAAGCCCATGTACCCGATGCGTTGCACCCCTTACTGTTGCGCTGTCACCTTCACCCCCCACTTAAACCCTATCTCTCCATCCACTATATAACCCATGCTTCCTCTCCCCTGTGTGACCCCACAGCCGCCTGTGTCTCCCTCTCCTCGTCTCTCCCATCCACCTTTCTTTCTTGCACTGTACTCCTCTGCCTCGGCAGCTTCGTCTCCCTCCCTCCGGCCTAGCCATCCTCCCATGCGACTCCCCCTCATCCCCTGCCATCCGCTAGCTTGTGCCTTATGTGCGTTGCACTCCGACGTTCCTCCTTGCCCTCCTCGCAGTCAGCTGCAACCGCGGCGCAGCTTCCCTGCGCCGTCGCGTCGCCCTCCGCTGTGCACCGCGCCGCCCCGGCCTTCCTCTCCACCAACAGCAGCCGCAGCAACAGCGACGTCGCCGTGCCTTGTCGTGCATCGTTCTCTTGCTGTTGGACTTGGTGTGGTGTGCACATACATCGCCTGTGTACATGCTTCGTTGGTTGGAGTGTTTTCCGTTCGTTGTTCGTGTTCTGTTTGTGGTTTCCGTTCGTTGTTCGTGTTCTGGGAATCCGTTCCCGTTATTCTTGGTCTTGCATCGTTTTCGTCGTCGGTGAAGGCAAGTAACTTGTATTCTTTTCTTTGTGTAATACATGTACTAAATACCGTCTGTAGTGTAGTTGGGTTCTAGAGACAATTCGTGTGTGAATTCTCTGTTATCTATTGTCTCTATTGTGATGATTTGACCATAGTTGCCTTACGACATACATGACATGATAAAACCCAGGATTGAGCACATCTTGTTGCATATATGCGTGTTATTCATATGTTATCTTGTGCTCGTTCGTGTTATTCGTGGTAAACTTGTTGTGGACTTGTAAAATACCCTATAACATATTGCTTGAACATCTATTATACTATGTCTCATGTTTGGATATGTTTTGGATGAGTTCAATGTGAATTAGTGGATTTTGTGCATATGCGATATTTTCAGTTTTGCTGGCTTTTCCGTTTTGATCAGTATTTTATACCCTATTAAGGTTAGTATTTGAAAACAATTTGCGAACATGATTCGTAGAGAATTTTGTCTATTTTTCAATCCTTTTTACGAATCTTAGTTTCGATTTTTGGTTTGCGAGTTATGTCTATTTTACTACAGTGGTGTCGAAAAATTTCCAGATTTGGCTTTCTATGAATTCTGAAGAGTAATCTATTTTTATTCTGGTATTAAAATTGTTATTTTGATCTGAAATTTTTCTCAGTACTTCCAGACTTGTTATTTTGCTTTCTATACTAGCAGATTTTTCTTACTGTTCAGTAAAAAACTTGATTTTCGACCTATTTCTACTTGCTGTTTGAAAAATGTTTTTGAATATGAAAGTTAGCCTATTGTACCTATTTTCTTACCCTTTTAACGGATTTGGATTTTGGTTTATGGTTTGTGAGATATTGCTATTTTCATACTGCAGTGTTTGTGATTTTAGATTTCCAAAACTACTACGTCTTGATATTTTCTGATTTTTTTGACTAAACTATTTATATTGAAAAATTATGAAACTTGATTTAATGTTACTACACATATAGGGGAATACCCCAGATTTTTCGTGGATTTAATTAATGAGTTTTCATGCTATTTTCCTGACTGTGAATACAAAATACTGATTTCTGACTAAACACGTTTTCTGGATTCAAATCACTTTTGAGCCTTGTTTTTGTGAAACACTATATGACTTATATATGTTCGCTAGATTTAGCCGAGAGTCTTTTCCAGATTCTTCGACAGATTCAGATTTGCATTTTTGTACCAACGGGAATTCCTGTTTTAGTGAAGTACTGTCTTGCTGTCCTGAACTAAAATTTCCGTTGTACTGTTCTTTTATGAGTTATCTTTCAACCGTGCATGTTTATCTTGCAACCTGAATCTGTTACTTGTTCATGCCATGCTATTCTTGCCCTATTTTGTGACAGGTACATGTCTGTTTGCTAATAATAATAAATAACAAGTTGGGGTTTAAGGGAAAGATCTAGTAGTGGACAATATAGGAGCCTATCCTCGGAAGGGGACTCGTGTTTCCCGTATGACATGTTACCGACCAAGTTTACCGATCAAGTTAATTTCTGTTACCGATCAAGTTTACCGACCAAGTTACCGATCAAGTTACCGACCAAGTTCTGTGATTCTGTGATACCCGAGTACATGACCTATAGAATCCCCTACGAAATCTAAACGCAACTTGTATGAATGTAGAAACCATGTAGTAAAAGTATGGATGCATAAAGTGCTACCTAGATAGTAATAATACAAGACTTGACATACACGATTTACCTGTTACATGATACCTGTACATGATACTTGACACCTGTTTACCTGTACCCTGTTAGCACATTACATTACTTGATTCTGTTCGTGATTTATGCTAGTTCTGTTTTGTTATCATGTCTATACCATGCTATATAGTTTATTTTTTCCATGTACTTGTATCCTGCACTACAAGCGGCATGTAACTTGCATTGACGGGAGTTTATTTTCTTTTTCCTCTTCCTGCAATTTATTAAATTACATATTTTGGAAATCATCTACCAGATGGAATAGGCGAGATGAGATACTAGTTGTTGGAGATTTTGCTATATCTATTTATTTT
Source organism: Hemerocallis citrina (assembly GCA_017893485.1). Lineage (NCBI taxonomy): Eukaryota > Viridiplantae > Streptophyta > Magnoliopsida > Asparagales > Asphodelaceae > Hemerocallis > Hemerocallis citrina. The sequence continues at coordinate 20,465,558 of CM030366.1, forward strand.
TCTTGTTGCTTATTTGAACAATTGTATCGTGTACTTAGATTTATTTGTATTTGGGCAATGTGACCCAGGATATTGACTTGTTCAGATCTGGTTTATTTGAGATTAATATATTTTGGTTTCAAGTATTCTTGTTGGTATTGTGATTCATATATGCATGCTTAGTTGACTTTTCTTGCTTCCGACTCTGATTATTCTTGTGAAATATTGTAAAGATCCTGACAGCTTATGGATGATGAAAATTATTCGCTGGGCTTAGTCACGTATCCGTATTCCGTATTCACTTTTTGGGAAGCAGGGCGTGACAACAACAAATCAAGTTTTAGATATCCTACAAGCATGGATCCCAACTCTGGAGTCCATCGTCAAGATATACGGAAATCCTTGTCGTGCGAACATCCTGCAAGTGTCCCTCTAGCCTCGATATACGCATATACACTGGATAACGACCTCCCATCCGTCCTACTATTTATGATCCTGGAGTCCACCGTCAAACCAATCATTGTCCCGGATTTAATTAAGACTCATCTCCATCACAAGCAACCATAATCCTGTAGTCCACCGCCAAACTAGGTCTATAGTCCTAGAGTCCACCGTCAGACTATATAGAAGCAACCCACTTACATTTGCCCAAATTTTATTACAACTTCTCCTAGTGCCTATCCTTATATTTAAAAACATGAATAAATACTTCCACCTAGAGCTAGCTTACCCTCCTGCCGGTCTTAAACCATACACTTAGAACGATAGCCCATACCGACCCTTTCTCAAAATCAATAATCATTTCCATTACTTTTGTCGATACCTGGGTCTCACTAAGCCTCTAGAATCAACATCTTTCATGTTCAGCAACTTGGGGTACTCATACCATTAAAACTCATATTCTCAATTTCATTTATTTATATTTCATTCGTTTATTCATTCTTATTTACCAACAATGAAGTAAACACTTCTTAGTTGAACACACAACCAACAATTCACTTTAATAAGCTATAAGTTTCTTCGATTAAGTAAACCTTTTTCATATTCATTTATATTTCAATTATAAATCTCAATTCTATTCGAAAGATAGATTTATTAGTTTCATAACAGAGTATATTATATCTTTGTAGTTAAAGTCACCTAGAATCATCCTCGATTACTTCGTCTAAAAGAGGGATACGTATAGAGAATAAATCGGATAGATAGGGGCTTGATTGTAGGGGATGCTGGGGCAGGTCAAAGGCTGAGAATTCTCTCTATCCAAGTGCAACTACTGTTTTTGAAGCACCCTCCAGGAGTTCTGGTGAAAGCTATCCTTCTAGGGACCTCTCTTATCTACCAAGTTATGATGCTGGGGAAAAAAGGCCACTAAACAGATCTTCACCATATCTATCTTCAAATCCATTCTGTAGAAATGCAGTGAGGCGATCGAACAAATACCCAGCTTATGACCTGGAAGGATAAGTTATGCTTCTCCGGCTGTTGCTTAACCGGAGCTGAGAGGGAGAACTCCGATTTCAGACGATTTGAAACAGACGAGATCAGATCGTAAAATAGAGAAGGATTTGCTGGGGGAACTCATAATATCACGTACTCCACGATTTTACACGAACTCAAGTCACGCTTATGGCAGATTGGGACTATAATACTAATAACTAATAGGGACATGAGGAGATCGACCATGGGATGCTGAACAAAGCTGGTAAGTAACAAATCATAACTCGGGATTGGTAACTCGGAAGAAAGAGCGCAACGGAACCAAAGCGCTGTTCGATAGTTGGTGTGTTGCGGACGTCTTTTTCTGACAGACGTCTTTTCATCTTTCTTAAAGTAAAGGTGTCTTGCTGTGAAGCATGCTGGGAATGAGGTAAGGACCTCTTCACTCTGACGTAGCCAAAGTGAAAACCATTCGACCGAGGTCGAGATCTAAGCCGGTCCATAGCACAGGTGCTGCATTAACAAAACAGTATGTTCAAAACCAAAAAACTACAGTTCATGTTACTTGTAAAAATCATAGAAAATTATATACTTCATGAAACTTTGAGTTCTTTAGATTAAAATAAAGGTATGCAAGTATACTTAAAATTTCTTAGTTATAAGTTTCTCAAAAATATTGTATCTATAACCCTAAAAATTTCGAAATCTACTTTAGGGTTGAATTATTGAAATACTACCACTTGTACAGTCTTGTAAAATTCATTATAAATTCAATTCTTTGTGAAAATTTGATTTCTTAGACTTGACAGAAAGGTTAAAGAATCTACTTCAAGTTCTTAGTTTTGACTTTTCTCAAATTACTTCATCTAAGATGTTGGAATGATCAAAATCCGAAATGTGTACAAATTTTCAGCAACTAGTCAATTGCCAACCAGTTCTATGTTTGGATTTTATTAAAATAGTAAACGACATCTAAATTTTATGAAATTCTAAAGACATGTTCCTGACATATAAAAGATGTTCCTATAAAAAATTTAGCTTTAGATTCCATCTAGTTTAATAGATATGATTTTCCGAAGTGCAACTAAAACTTAAAACAACAACTTTTTTTTGCATAAATTCACAACATTGTGTATGAACCCAATTCATTTAATCTAAACATGATATACTAGTATGCACCCAATACCTGTCACGCCCAGTTTACGAAAAATACGGAATACGAGCACGTAACATTGGCCCAGCGAATGATTTTCATCATCCATAAGCTGTTCAGGAATCTTTACAACATATCACAGGAATAATCAGAGTCGGAAGCAAGATAATCAACCAATCATGCACAATTGAATCAAATAGATCAACATAAATACTTGAAACCAAATATATTAATCTCAAATAGTCATGATCTGAATAAGACAAATATCCTGGATCACATTGCCCAAATACAAGAATAAATCTAAGTAACAGATACATTGTTCAAAATGAACAACATGAAATAAATGAAGATAGCAAAAGCTCCAGCCAACTAGAACTTTAGATCACATACTCCATCGGGCAGCTGACCACCAAAATCTGCAATTTGACAAATTGCACGGAGAAGGAAAAAGAAAACAAGTACCCGTCAATTGCAAGTTACGGACCACATATAATGTAGGATACAAGTACATGGGGAAAATAACGAATATAAACCAACAGCAGGAATAACAAGCATAGTATAAGTGTGTCAATAGAAATATAATATGTAACATGAATCAAACAAATAGAATCAAGCAACATGGTATACAAACCGGTACAGGTAACATGTATCAAATGTCAAACTAATAGGTAAACAAGTAAACAAGTAACAGGGAAACAGGTAACAGGTATGCAGGTAAACAGGTAATCAGGTAACTAGGTAATCAGGAACAAATAATCAGTAAAACAGGTAATCAGCAAACAAGTACAGGAAATCATGTAACAGGTATGAGGTTAAGTCAAGTCTTGTGTTATTCCTATCTAGGTAGCACTTCATGCGCCCAAAAACATAACACATGGTTGCTATAACAAACAGTTTTGCTTTAGATTTCGTAGTGGAGTCCATAGGGCAGTGTACTTAGGGATCAGGATAACAGGTAACAGGAACAGGTAGAACCTAGTGGTTCTCTTCCGAGTACACCTTTCTATAGGGAAGCATGCAGTAAGGTACAGGAAACAGGCATAACCTAGTGGTTATCTTCCGAGTACATCTTCCTATAGGGAAGCATGCAGTCAGGTACAGGTAACAGGATCGTAAATCATGTAGTCATGAACACGTAACAGGCAAACAGGACACATGTCCTCTTCTCAGTACACGTTTCTATATTTTCCACTACTAGATCTTTTCCTTAACTATAATCAGAAATACATGTATGTATCGCAAAACTAAGCAAGGATAATAGGTTATAAACATGTATTAGGTTCAGGGTGCAAGATAAACAAGTACAGGTACAAGATAACACATAACAGGGTAAAACAACTAGTTTTCAAATTCAGGACAGCAAGACAGTGTTGTACTAAAATAGTGATTCCCGCCACTACAAACATCCAAATCTGGATCCATCAAAGAATCTGGGAAATAGACTTCCAACCGAATCCAGCAAGTATATATAAGTCATATAGTGTTTCACAAAATCATAACTCAAAACTGAATCTAAACCAGGAAATGCGTTCAGCCAGAAATCAGTAAATTATATTCAAGTACAGGAAAACAGCATGAAAACATCTTAATTAATTCCAGGAGAAATCTGGAGTATTTCCCTATATGTCTAGCATCAAAATATAAAGTTTCATAATTTTTTAGAAAGAATAGTTTAGTCAACCAAAATCCGAAAACATCAAGAAACGGTAGTTTGGCAAATCTGGAGTTTCCAACACTGCTGTACGAAAACAGTAATATCTCGCAAACCGTGAAACGAAATCCTGATCCGTCAAAGGGAGATTAAAATAGACACAATAATCTAACTTTCATATTTCACAAATACTTTTTATAAAGTAAAAGAAAATAGGTTGAAAATACGATTCTATACAGAACAGCGGGCAAAATACAGCAAGTATAGATTTTATAAACAAGCATGAAACAACGTATGAAACTCATCAATAAAATGCACCAAAATTCTGGGTAATCCATAAATAGATATAGAATTATTGAACAAAGTTTCATATCAAAATAATATGTTTAGCACAAGTACTAAAATAATTTTAGTCATCAAAATCATCAAGAACGAAATCTGGAATTGATCTACACCTCTGTAGTAAAACAGTCATATCTCACACATACGAAAACAAAATCGAACAAGGTCAGAGGGTTTGGAAAGAAGACAAAATTCTCTACAATTCATGTTAAATACTGAAATTAAGATTCTGACCTTAATATGGTCTAAATTACTGATCAAGACAGATTATCGGTAAATTACAGAATTTTCTTCGAAAATCAAAATCAACATAATTCAACGAAACTTGATTCACACACAACCAAATATGAAATTGAGTCTACCAAGTGTCCAAACATCATGAAATAGGGTAATTAACATATTCAAAACAAGTCTATCACATGGATCCCAACAAATACCCAAATTCTTACAAAAATCCCACATACATGATCAAATCAAGAACGGGCAAAACCTAAGTTGTTTCCTGTCAATTTTGTGTCGTGAGTCAACTATGGTCAAATAGCACTATAGAGACAAACTCATTAATCATACATCACACACAAGTTGTCTCTAGAACCCAACTACGTTATATGTGGTATTTTTTACTTGTATCAAACAAAAAAATTGGAGTACAATTTACATGCCTGGAAGATGACGAATCCAACACAGAGAAAGAGAATAACGGGAACGGATTTTCGGGCACGAACTCAACAAACAAACGAATAAAACATGAACAAGATCACGAATCCAAATAACAAATAACCCACGAACACGATCAGACAGCTGAGATCATGAGATCAAGAGATCAAGGCGATCGGATCAGACCGGACGACTCTGATCGAAGATCAAGATCAAGATCGAGATGTGATTAGTATCTTGATGATGAAGGTGATGATCAGATCAGATTGACGATCGGACGGCGACAATCAAAGTGATCAAGAACTCCAAGATGATGATAGTGCGATCCAACGGTCCATAATCAAAGATGATAATCGAGATCCAACGGTCCAAATCAAGAGATGAAGAACGGACGACCAACAATACACTCAATCAAGATCAAGATGATCAAGGGGGAAACGGACGGCTTTTATCACATGATCAACACTCCATGATCAAGATCAACAAGATCGAATGGCCAATATTCAAACCATCAAAACTCCATGATCAAGAACTCATATCAACAGCAACACATGGCCAAGGTGCATTGGCTTGGCAACTTGGCGGCGGCCAAGGGGACAGCACCGCAGACTGTGGTGCGTCGCCGGAAGGAGGAGAACGGCAAAGTGGTGCACGGCGCTCGGGAGGAGGCACGGTGCAAGAGGGTGCAGTCGCGACGCAGGGGATGCAGGGGCGAGGGCATTATTGACGCGTGGCAGTGGAGGAAAGGAGATGGTGCACAGGGGATGGGTTCGGGAGTGGGTTAAACGGGAGTGTGAACAACTGGGGCGATGAGCAGGGGAGACAGGAGGTAGGCAAAGGGGATGGGTAACACAGGGGAGATGACGAGGCGGCTAGGGGGGGGGAGATGAACAGGTGTATATAAAATAGGGATACATATATAGGGTTGGTTTATGAAGTTAGGTTTATGCGGGGGGGGGGGGGGGGGTTAAGTAGGTGGGTTTCGGGTATAGTTAGGTGGGTAATGGGTTTGGGATAGTTAACGGGTAGGGTAGTTAGGATTTAATAGGTAATTGGGTTTGAATAGGGTTTGGGTTTTAATGCAGATGGTTTAGGGTAATAATAAATGGGTATTTGGTTTTAATAAACAATGGGTTTTAAAATAGGATACAGGGTTTAAAATCCAATAGACGAAAAATAAAATACCCAATAAAATAGAGATTTTCAACAAAATAAAATTTGTATTGTAACATAGAATTTATGTGAAATATCTACAAATATAATTTATAAATAGAACTAGGTTTTTTTTAAATAAGCAATCAAAATAATAATACTAATAACAATAATAACAATAATCATAAACATAAACATAATAATAATAATACTAATAATAACTGAAACAATTAAAATTATTGATAGATTTTAATAGAAGATCCAATAGTACAATTTGACAAAAATAAATTTGAAAACCAGAAAAATAATTTGTAAAAATTTTTAAATACAGAAAATACACGAAAAATACAATTTTGGGAAAACAGGGGTTACAAATCCTACCCACCTTACAACAAAATTTCTTCCTCGAAATTTGCTTAGGCGGTACATAGAAGAAGGCAAAAGCAAACTGGGAAGAAGGGTAACAAAACAAAGGATTAAAGGGGAAGGAACAAGGCAGTGGCAAAACCAGAAAAAGAAGGAGTGGATAACAATGAGGTCAAATGGAAGGCATGGAAGAGAATAAACAGTATCAAAAGGAACGAAATAACACAAGATAACAAATATGATAAGGGAGTAGGCAGAACTGAAATTAAGGAGAGAAAAGACAAGGAAGGATTGAATCAAATAATGAATGGGTGCATGATGGCAAAATGGAATGCAAGAAAAAAGTAACCGGTATCAAAAATGAAGAAGAAACACCCCAAGATTTGCAAGATAACAAAGCAAGGAGATGGGGGAATATAAAGAGCTGGAATCGAACAAGAGATGGACAAGGAAGAGATGAACCAAGCAATGAGTCAACGGATGAGAACAAATGCAAGGAATGGAATAAACAAACAATACAAAGGAGGAGAAGCAACAAGAGGATCCTGGGACCTGTGGGTTATGGGCCCACCATGCTTCTGCTGCACCACTCTGAAGGTGACGTTCTAAGCTGCAGACATGTCGTCGTAGACCACATGACATCAAGCAACGGTCTGAGCAGGATGAAAAGAATGAGACACCAAAATAAAATTAGGCTTTAGATGATGGCTTTAATTTAAATAACTAGGTAAAAACTAATGGGCATTAACAAAAATAATATTAATAATACAAAATCAACACAAATTAATAATATAATAATAATAACAAAAATAATAAAAATAATAACAATAATAATCATCATAATCATACTGGTAAATAATAATAATAATAATAATAATAAAAATATTAACAATTCTGGTAAGGATAATAATGCAAGATAGAATATAATTTGGGGTTCATCATTTTTGTGAAAATAATTCAATATTAACAACAAAAATAAAATAGTAAAAAAAAAATATAAAAAAAATACAATAATAATAATAGTAATGGTAATAACAATAATTCTATAAAGACATTAATAGGGTTTGTATATAAAGAAATCGTTTGAAATTGTTGCCGCTAAATCTGGTATGGGGGCAATAGATAGAATTTGTGGATTCTTGAGAAAACGAACAAGACAAACCTGTTGACCTGTTGACCTGTTGACCTTCCCCAAATTGTTGACTTGTTTCTTGCTGCTGCCGCGAACCTGCAAAAAGTGCGAAACACCGGGATGGATCCCGGCGACGCACCCTCCGACGCTATTGTCAGTAATCAGAAAGATTATGAAAGACCTTTTACTGGAAAAAGATTGATTACCTTTTTATGGTGGGGGGAGAGGGGTTTTATAGTTGCCTTAGGAATCTGTTTCGAGATGAGAACATATCTTTACTTTCCGGTGTGGATGGATAGAAGTGGTTAAAACCTCCTCTAAAGGATAATTATGAATCTGAATTCTTTTTATCCTTCTGAACTAGTTTGTAATGGGTTGGGACCCAGTAAGACAGATCCGTTCATGGGTTATTGGGCTTTGAAGAGAGACCCATGACCTATTTCAGACCCATTTGTAGGTGAAATTACCATTTTACCCCTGAGCTTTAAGAATCGTGTCCGATTTGAACAGTCCTGATTTAATCTCATTTTTAGTCATATCACGAGCCCCCACTCCTGAAGACTGAGTTTAACAGCCTTTGAGGAGTAGTTTGTTGTTCTAATGGCGTACGAGATTTTATCAGAGTTCTCGGGGGAGTTGGATCTAGCTCGGGGTGTAACGGTGTTATTCTGATCTTATAAAAAACCAAAAATTATTCTCAGATTTTTCTGGATTTTTTGTGATTTTTCCAGATTTTTCTGAATTTTTTCGAATTTTTTAATTTAATTTTCGAATTAAATAATTAATTATCGAAAAATTTAATTAATTATTCTAATTTAATAATTATTATTTTCAGAATTTAAAAATTACTTTCTGAATTAATAATTATTTTTAGAATTTTTAATTAATTTTTTCCATTTTTAAATATTTTTCGGATTTTTTAAATAATTAATTCGATTAATTAAATAAATAAATAAATAAATAAATAAATAAATAAATAAATAAATACCTGGTGACGTGGCGTGATCCTGTGCATTAATCACGATCAAGCGAGCGCGCATCGGGAGGAGGTCATTTTCTCTCCAATGTGAGCTTCGGTGGCAAGAATTGTCGGCAAGAGTTGCCGAAGTCCACGTCGACCCCATGTGGCAAAGTCAACGACTCCCGTTGACTCTTTTTTTTTCTTCTTCTCCCGCTTTGTTCTCTTTTCCTCTTCTTCATTTTTCTTTTTCCGACCATTTCGTTCTACCGCTCCTCAACTACGAGATGGTGGAGGGGACTTCGACGAAGCTGGCAAGAGAGCTTTGGAGTTCGACGAGCATGGAGGAGGAGAATTCAACGAAGCTGGTGAGAGAGTCACTCGACTGCCATGGGGACGATAGTGGAGTAGAGCTCGACGCTTCGACGGAGCTCGCTGAGGGAGACTCAGCGAGCGGGAGCTCTTGGCATTCGGTTCTCTGCGAACGAGAGACATGTCGTTCGGCAAGGGAGAAGCTTGACGCAGTGGAGAGGTTTGGCGAATGTGACGGAGCTTCGTGAAGGAGGGAGCTCGACAGTGGCGTCAAGGTGGCGAAGGAGATGGAGAGGTCGAGCCCGGCGTGGAGCTCAGCAGTGGAGGGGAGCTTTTTTCTCGTGTTTGGGCTCCGGTGCCACGAACGCTTGGCGATCACGACCGACCTTCACCCAAGGTGGAGGCCGACGTCGGAGGAGGAGAGCTCGAGGTGCTCGACGGCGACGGTGTGGAGCTCGAGCTTTGGCCATAGGAGTTTCGACGAAGCTTCGAGCATCTTCGATGAGAAGTGATATCGGCATGGAGCTTTGACAGAGGTGGAGCTCGGAGACAATGGAGCTCGAGCTCGATGTCAGCGGAGGCGCTTGCGAAGGAGGGAGCTTGAGCTCTGTGTTGGAACTCGATGGCTCGACGGTGGAGGTGAGCTCGTCGATGGATCTCTTTGCATGGGCGGCGAGGAGAGAAGCTAGAGCTTCCGCCATGGAGGGAGGCGAGCATGTTCGGCAATTGAGCTTGACGGCACGAGGTCGACGAAGGAGAGGAGGAGAGGAGCTCGACGGTGAGCTCGATGGCAGGTTCAGTTGTGGAGGTCGGGAGCTCGACGAAGAGGGAGATGTTGGAGTTTTTTTTCTGTTTGGTTTTTGGCGGGAAAATGGAGAAGAAGAAGTAGGCTGAAGAGGGTTGCGGGTTTGGGTCCCATAACGGGTCCAAACCGACCGTTAACCCCTTAGTTCACTTCCCCTCCCCCCTTTTTTTGCTTGATCAGATCCGAGCTGCAGATCGTGTTTGAGCACGAATTTCGAGGCAAAATTTTTCTCTCATTTGAGCTCCGGTGGCAAGAACTCTCGGCTCCATTTCCGAACTGGGAGAGACTTCGGCGGCTTGACACGTGGCGGTCAACGGTTGACCGTTGACTTTTTTGATTAATTTTTTCTCTCGTTACATGGTCGGTGGCAAGAACGCTCGGATTGCATTTCCGAACCAGGAGAGGGCTTCGGCAACTTGACACGTGGCGGTAAACGGTTGACCGTTGACTCGGTCAACGTTGACCGTTGACTTTCTCTTTTTTCTCTAATCACCACTGTTGATCTTGATTTGAGTGCCTCTCTTGAGGCATATTTTTCTCCAATTTGAGCTTCGGTGGCAAGAACGCTCGGCGATGCGTGCCGAAGTCTAAGTGAGATGTTTTTCTCACGTTTGAGCGTCGATGGCAAGAACGCTCGGCGAGGCGTGCCGAAGTCCAAGTGAGATGTTTTTCTCATGTTTGAGCCTCGGTGGCAAGAACGCTCGGCGAGGCATGCCGAAGTCCAAGTGAGATGCTTTTCTCACGTTTGAGCGTCGGTGGCAAGAACGCTCGGCGCATGTTGCCGAAGTCCAAAAAAGTTCTTCTCGCATTTGTATTGTAACCAATGTTCCCATTGCTACGGAGGTCGGATCGGGGCGTATGACCCCTTGTTTCGAAGCTATCTTGAAGATCTACAAGTTCTCTTTAGAGATGAGTTGAAGAATCCTCTTTCAAGGTCAAGATAGTCTCACAACATCTTCATCTTTGCGAAGTTGAGAAGAGCTTTGCATGGCTCTAGGGGAAGTCCGTTCTTGGAGGACAAGTTTGAGGAGCAACTCTCGGGGAGAGTTTTAGCTCCGAACTTGTTGAGAAGAGGTTTGCTTTGGGAGTAAGCGGAGCGAAGAGCTTGGCTCTACGAGAGAGCCATTTGGGGAGACAAGTTAAGTTTGAGGAGCAACTCTAGGGGAGAGTTTTAGCTCTGAACTCATTGAGAAGAGGTCCGCTCTGGGAGTGAGCAGAGCGAAGAGCTTGGCTCTAGGAGAGAGCCATTTGGGAGGCAAGTTTGAGGAGCAATTCTAGGGGAGAGTTTTAGCTCCGAACTCGTCGAGAAGAGGTCCGTTTTGGGAGCGAGCGGAGCGAAGAGCTTGGCTCTAGGAGAGAGCTGTTTAGGAGACAATTTTGAGGAGCAACTCTAAGGGAGAGTTTTAGCTCTGAACTTGCTGGGAAGAGGTTCGCTCTGGGAGCGACGAGCTTGGCTCTAGGAGAGAGCCGTTTAGGAGACAAGTTTGAGGAGCAGCTCTAGGGGAGAGTTTTAGCTCTGAACTTGCTGAGAAGAGGTCCGCTCTGGGAGCGAGCGGAGCGAAGAGCTTGGCTCTAGGAGAGAGCCATTAGGAGACAAGTTTAAGGAGCAACTCTAGGGGAGTGTTTTAGCTCCGAACTCGTTGAGAAGAGGTCCGCTCTGGGAGCGAGCGGAGCGAAGAGCTTGGCTCTAGGAGAGAGCCGTTTAGGAGACAAGTTTGAGGAGCAACTTTAGGGGAGAGTTTTAGCTCTGAACTTGCTGAGAAGAGGTTCGCTTTGGAGGCGAGCGGAGCAAAGAGCTTGGCTCTAGGAGAGAGCCGTTTAGGAGACAAGTTTGAGGAGCAACTCTAGGGGAGAGTTTTAGCTCCGAACTCGTTGAGAAGAGGTCCGTTTTGGAAGCGAGCGGAGTGAAGAGCTTGGTTCTAGAAGAGAGCCATTTGGGAGACAAATTTCAGGAGCAACTCTAGGGGAGAGTTGAGCTCCAAACTTGTTGTTTAAGTGAGACTCAATAGTTGTGGGAGCAATTCCGAATGACGAACCACCTCTTACTCGCTCGTAAGCGAGTAGTTGAAGAGGAATCGAGCCAAGTTTTGGACTCCGAACTTGTCGTTTAAAGAGATTCAACAGTTGTGGGAGCAATTCTGAATGACGAACCACTTCTTACTCGCTTGTAAGCGAGTAGTTGAAAAGGAATCGAGCCAAGCTCTGGACTCCGAACTTGTTGTTAGAGGGGGTTAACGAGTTGTAGGAGCAATTCCGAATGCTGAGCTGCCCCGCCCTTGCTTGTTTGTAAGTGGCCAAAGCAATATCGAACCAAGTGTTGGACTCCAAACTCATTTTTTGAGCTTAGTAAGTTGTGGGAGCAGCTATGTAGGAGAAGCTGGACTCTGAACTCACCATTTAACGAGTCGTAGATGTGACTCGGAGAGATAGAGATGAAGCAAGAGCAATAATTTTCAATGAAAAAATGCTAAGTCTTATTGAGATAAACTAAGTGGCCGCTTCAATAGGGCGAGCCATTTTTACATGTTTCTTGACCGTGTTACAAGTATCGGCCTTATTGAAAACCGAGATCCTACTTTTACGATAGGGTGAAGGCCTCTTTGGAGGAGTTGGGTTCTCCCCCCATAGGACCTCCTTGGATGAGGTGGAAGACGGCCCTAGGTTCTGAATCTTGGAACTCGGTGGACCTCTCTCTTCGCTTATAGGTTCCTCGGGGTGGAAGGTCGGCCCCGTCTCTTCGGACGGACTTGTCCAGGTGTCACTGCTGTATGAGCTCTTCGATCTCCTCTTTGAGAGCCCAAAAATCATCCGTGTCGTGGCCATGGTCCCTATGAAAGCGGCACCACTTATCCCTATTTCTTTTCTTGCCAGGGGTATTCATTCTAGGAGGAGCACGGAGTAGCCCTTCTTTGTCCACCTCCATAAGAACCGTTGATATACTAGCATTGAGGGGGGTGAACTTCTCAAAACGAGGAGCTGGGCGACGTTGGCCATTGTCGTCCATCTGGAGTTTCTGGGACCCTTCTTCGCTCGTAATCTTCCGTTTGTTCCCGGAAGATTATTCCTCGAGAGTGGGGGGGGGTTGATAGCCTCTTCCACTCGAATGTAATTCTCACTCCGGAGTAGGAGCTCGGAGAAGTCCCGAGGGGGCTTCTTGGCGAGGGACGCTCTGAGGTCAGTATTGAGGACGTTGGACTGGAAGGCGACAGTGGTGACCGAGGGTTCCAAGGAAGCAACGGACCTGGCTTCAGCAGTGAAGCACTTGACATAGTCCCTCAATCGTTCGCCTTTCTTTTGACTGAGGAACAGTAGGGAGTCGCTCGTCTTCTCGGTGCGGCAACTGCTCACGAAATGCATGAGGAAAAGATCCTCAAACTGATCGAATGAGAAGATGGAGTCCGGGGTGAGTCGAGAGTACCATTCTCTCGTAGGACCCTTCAGCGTGGCAGGGAAGGTCTTGCAAAGGAGCGCATCCGAAGCCTGGTGGATCATCCTGAGAGTTTTAAAACTCTTGATGTCGTTGGTGGGGTCCGACTCCCTATTGCATGACTCAAAGTTAGGGGGCTTAGAGTTTAGCGGGAACGGGGCTTCCATGATGGCTCGGGAGAACGGTGACCTGCTCGGGCAGAAATTTCTCGCCCGTTGTTCCTCTTCTCTGTCAAGTCGTCCAAGGCGCCTCTCCATCTCGTGGAGACGGCGGTAGACTGAGCCTTCCCTTCGGTCATATCCTGTCGATCCCCTAGACTCTTTCCCATGCGAGAGGGGACTAGGAGTGCGGTGGTGACGGCTTGGGGCAGGTTCAGGACTAGGTGCCCGTTTCTCGTGGTTGGGAGTGGCGTTGAAGGCTCGCAGAACGACCTCTTGAAAATCTTCGAGCTCCACCCTTATGACTAGTGCCTCTCCAGCTTGGAGGTCTCTATGTGTGGCTCGGCTTATTGGAGAATGAGTTCTCCGCCGATGATGCTGAGGGAACTCTCTTCGCCTCCTCGGGAGAGGGAATCTTCTGGTCCTCGGTCGGCGGGGGGTCCGGACTCTTGAGACCCCTGGGTGCTCAGGTTGATGGACTCCCCCAAGGGCTTGCCATCCATTCAGGCGAGTTTGGAGGTCGACCCCCTTTTGGTGGTTGGCAATCACTTGACGGAGATCCCGCTCGGGAGGGCTTTGAGAAGCCATAGAGTCAACTGGCGGATTGTGGACCGTGACATGGTCCAGAGTTGGATGTTGCTCTGGGCGAATCCTACGAGAGCCCCCCTAGGCAGCCCCCCGATACCCTGGAGGGGCCTGTTGAGAAAGAGCACCTTGAGCTGGAGGAGGTGAAGGAGGAAGAGAAGTGGTTCTTCAGCTGGAGACCGCCGCCTTCCCCTTCTGTTTTGGATGCATGGCTTGAAACTAATCTTGCTGATGAAGTTAGGTAGGGTTGCTTTTTCAATTCCCAAAGACGGCGCCAATCTGTTGCCACTAAATCTGGTGTGGGGGTAATAGATAGAATTTGTGGATTCTTGAGAAAACGAACAAGGCAAACCTGTTGACCTGTTGACCTTCACCAAATTGTTGACTTGTTTCTTGCTGCTGCCTCGAACCTGCAAAAAGTGCGAAACACCGGGATGGATCCCGGCAACGCACCCTCCGATGCTCTTGTCAGTAATAAGAAAGATTATGAAAGAGCTTTTACTGGAAAAAGATTGATTACCTTCTTATGGTGGGGGGAGAGGGGTTTTTATAGTCGCCTTAGGGATCCGTTTCGAGATAAGAACAAATCTCTACTTCCCGGTGTGGATGGATAGAAGTGGTTAAAACCTCCTCTTAGGGATAATTATAAATCTGAATTCTTTTTATCCTTCTGAACTGGTTTGTAACGGGTTGGGACCCGTACCCAGTAAGACAGATCCGTTCATGGGTTATTGGGCTTTGAAGAGAGACCCAGTTCCCATTTCAGACCCGTTTGTAGGTGAAATTTCCGTTTTACCCCTGAGCTTTAAGATTCATGTTCGATTTGAATGGTCCCGATTTAATCTCATTTTTAGCCATATCAGAAATAATAATAAATACAATTAATAAAAAGAATGGATTTTAGCATGAGATACAAAATATTTTTGAATAAAAATGAATTTTAGAAAACGAATTTTTTTTATAAAGAACCCAAACTCAGATAATACACAGTAAATACGGATTTGGGAAAACAGGGGTTACTGTAGTGGAAATTCTTTGATGTGGGTTCGCCTCATTTATATCCATCTATAGACTTGCCTTCTTGACATCAAGTTGCAGGTTTGCCTCCACGACATCAGGTTGCAGGTTACCATCTGGATATTCGGTTGCAGGCCTCCCCGATATCCAGTTGTAATTTGCCTCCATTGACGTCTAGTTGCATGTTTGCCATCTCGACATCCAGTTGCAACAAACCATGAACAAGATGATGCAATCTTCCACACGTACTTAGATATTGATTGCTCGATTTAAGTACGAAGTTACGTTTTGAAATTTGTGATATTAAAATACACAATTATTCGAAATAACAAAATTTTCATTTTAGAAAACAATTTTATAGAAGATCCAAAATATAACAAATAATAATCGGAATACACAAAATATTCAAATATATATATATATATATATATATATATATATATAAAGAAAATATGGGCAGAAGAAGAATGAATTTTATACTCAATAAAGAGTCAATAAAGGAGGACAACTATAAGGGACGAAGGAAAATAAGAAATCAAAGAATTGAATATGAAGGAAAAGGAAAGAGGGGGCACAAGCGGAATTTGAAGAGAATAGGGCAAAATGAATCAATGAATGAGGATGAATGCAGGGCACAGAAAGCAATGAATGGTATACGAGCTGAAATAAGAAGGAATCAACGAGGCAAACAGAAATAAGAGATTACTCGCACCGGGATCAAAGAGAACATGAGCAGGAAAATAATAAACAAGGACAACACCTAAGATAGAATCAAAAGCAAGAGAAAAAGAATTGATGATCAAGGGTGAGGAAAACACAATGCAGAAAGATAATATGAAGAATAATGCAAGATGAATGAATGAATCAAAGGAATATGGGTAGAGAAAAAACGAAACTATACCCACTAAAGAATCAACAAATGAGAACGAATAAAAGAGACGAAAGAAACAAGGAATCAAGGAAATCGAATAAGAAGGGATCAGATGAATGGAATAAGACTAGTATCAGATCAAGTTGATTATAATTCATTTATGCATGTATGGTTGGTGAAATGTTGAGCCGATCCCAGTTCGAGCCAAGCTTGTCTAATATATCAGTCAAACTAATACATTAGCCAAACCTAGGCTCTGATACCACTAAAAATCTTGTCACTCCCCGCTTCCCAAAAATACGGAATACGAGCACGTAACATTGGCCCAGCGAATGATTTTCATCATCCATAAGCTGTTCAGGAATCTTTACAACATATCACAGGAATAATCAGAGTCGGAAGCAAGATAATCAACCAATCATGCACAAATGAATCAAATAGATCAACAAAAATACTTGAAACCAAATATATTAATCTTAAATAGTCATGATCTGAATAAGACAAATATCCTGGATCACATTGCCCAAATACAAGAATAAATCTAAGTAACAGATACATTGTTCAAAATGAGCAACAAGAAATAAATGAAGATAGCAAATGCTCCAGCCAACTAGAACTTTAGATCACATACTCCATCGGGCAGCTGATCACCAAAATCTGCAATTTGAGAAATTGCAATGAGAAGGAAAAAAGAAAACAAGTACCCGTCAATTGGAAGTTACGAGCCACTTATAATATAGGATACAACTACATGGGAAAAATAACGAATACAAAGCAACAGCAGGAATAACAAGCATAGTATAAGTGTGTCAACAAAAATGTAATATGTAACATGAATCAAGTAAATAGAATCAAGCAACATGGTATACAAACAGGTACAGGTAACATGTATCAAGTGTCAAACTAACAGGTAAACATGTAAACAGGTAACAGGAAAATAGGTAACAGGTATGCAGGTAAACAAGTAATCAGGGTACCAAGGTAATCAGGAACAAATAATCATGAAAACAGGTAATCATGAAACAAGTACAGGAAATCATGTAACAAGTATCAGGTTATGTCAAGTCATGTGTTATTCCTATCTAGGTAGCACTTCATGCGCCCCAAAAACATAACACATGGTTGCTACAATAAACAGTTTCGCTTTAGATTTCGTAGTGGAGTCCACAGTGCAGTGTACTCAGGGATCAGGATAACAGGTAATAGGAACACGTAGAACCTAGTGGTTCGCTTCCGAGTACACCTTCCTATAGGGATGCATGCAGTCAGGTATAGGTAACAGGATCGTGAATCATGTAGTCATGAACACGTAACAGGCAGGTAGGACACAGGTCCTCTTCTCAGTACACGTTTTTATATTTTCCACTACTAGATCTTTTCCTTAACCCCGGCTTGGTCATTTATTATTATAATCAGGCATGCATGTATGTGTCACAAAACAAAGCAAGGATAACAGGGTATAAACATGTATTAGGTTCAAGGTGCAAGATAAACAAGTACAGGTACAAGATAACACATAACAGGGTAAAACAACTAGTTTTCAAATTCAGGACAGCAAGACAGTGTTGTACTAAAACAGTGATTCCCGCCACTACAAACATCCAAATTTGGATCCGTCAGAGAATCTGAGAAATAGACTTCCAAACGAATCCAGCAAGTATATATAAGTCATATAGTGTTTCACAAAATCATAACTAAAAACTGAATCTAAACCAGGAAATGCGTTCAGCCAGAAATCAGTAAATTATATTCAAGTACAGGAAAACAGCATGAAAACATCTTAATTAATTCCAGAAAAAATCTAGAGTATTTTCCTATATGTCTAGCATCAAAATATAAAGTTTCATAATTTCCCAGAAAGATTAGTTTAGTCAACCAAAATCAGAAAACATTAAGAAACGGTAGTTTAGCAAATCTGGAGTTCACAATAATGATGTACGAAAACAGTAATATCTCGCAAACCGTGAAACAAAATCCAGATCCATCAAAGGGAGATTAAAATAGACAAAATAATCTAACATTCATATTTCAAAAATATTTTTCATACAGTAAAAGGAAATAGGGTGAAAATACGATTCTATACAGAACAACGGGCAAAATACAGCAAGTATAGCTTTTATAAACAAGCATGAAATGGCGTATGAAACTCATCAATAAAAACCACCAAAATTCTGGGTAATCCATAAATAGATATTGAATTACTAACCAAAGTTTCAGATCAAAATAATATGTATATCACAAGTATTAAAATAATTTTAGTCATCAAAATCATTAAGAACAAAATCTAGAATTGATCTACACTTCTGTAGTAAAACAGTCATATCTCACACATACGAAAATGAAATCGAGCAATGTCAGAGGGGTTGGAAAGAAGAAAAAATTCTCTACAATTCATGTTATATACTAAAATTAAGATTCTGACCTTAATATGGTCTAAATTACTGATCAAGACAGATTATCGGCAAATTACAGAATTTTCTTCAAAAACCAAAATCAACATAATTCAATGAAACTTGATCCACACACAACCAAAAATGAAATCGAGTCTACCAAGTGTCCAAACAACATGAAATAGGGTAATTAACATATCCAAAGCAAGTCTATCACATGAATCCCAACAAATACCCAAATTCTCACAAAAATCCTACATACATGATCAAATCAAGAACGGGCAAAACCTAAGTTGTTTCTTGTCAATTTTGTGTCGTGAGTCAACTATGGTCAAATAGCACTATAGAGATAAACACATCAATCATACATCACACACGAGTTGTCTCTAGAACCCAACTACATTATAGGTGGTATTTTTGACTTGTATCAAACAAAGAAATTGGAGTACAAGTTACTTGCCTGAAAGATGACGAATCCAACAGAGAGAAAGAGAATAACGGGAACGGATTCCCGGGCACGAACTCAACAAATGAACAAACAGAACATGAACAAGATCACGAATCCAAAGAACAAATAATCCACGAACACGATTGGACGGCTGAGATCACGAAATCAAGAGACCAAGACATTCGGATCAGATCGGACGAATCTGATCGAAGATCAAGATCAAGATCAAGATGTGATCAGTATCTTGATGATGAAGGTGATGATCGGATCAGATCGACGATTGGACGACCACCAATCAAAGTGTTCAAGAACTCCAAGATGACGATAGTGCGATCCAACGGTCCATAATCAAAGATGATAATCGAGATCCAACAGTCAAAATCAAGAGATCAAGAACGGACGACCAACAATGCACCCAATCAAGATCAAGATGATCAAGGGGGAAACGGACGGCTCTCATCACATGATCAACACTCTATGATCAAGATCAACAAGATCAGATGGCGAATATTCAAACCATCAAAACTCCATGATCAAGAACTCATATCAATGGCAACACATGGCCAAGAGGGCATGACAGGTGTATATAAAACAGGGATAAATATATAGGGTTGGTTTATGAAGTTAGGGTTATGCACGGGGGGGGGGGGGGGGGGGGGGGGGGGGGGGGGTTAAGTAGGTGGGTTTCGGGTATAGTTAGGTGGGTAATTGGTTTGGGATAGTTAACGGGTAGGGTAGTTAGGATTTAATGGGTAATTGGGTTTTAATAGGGTTTGGGTTTTAATGCAGATGGGTTAGGGTAATAATAAATGGGTATTTGGGTTTAATAAACAATGTGTTTTAAAATAGGATATAGGGTTTAAAATCCAATAGAAGAAAATTAAATACCCAATAAAATAGAGATTTTCAACAAAATAAATTTTGTATTGTAACATAGAATTTATGTTAAATATCTACAAATATAATTTATAAATAGAACTAGGTTTTTTATAAAATAAGCTATCAAAATAATAATACTAATAACAATAATAACAATAATCATAAACATAAACATAATAATACTAATACTAATAATAACCGAAACAATTAAAATTATTGATAGATTTTAATAGAAGATCCAATAGTACAATTTGACAAAAATAAATTTGAAAACCGGAAAAATAATTTTCGAAAATTTTTAAATATAGAAAATACACGGAAAATACAGTTTTGGGAAAACAGGGATTACAATACCACTATAACAACTCAATCTAAAATTTCAATATATTAATCATGACAATTTTATAATAAATCTTTCAACAAGCATGCATTTATTTTCGTATCCCACTTTTAGTTATCAATACAACATGTAACATTCAAATTAGAAATTTAAAGAACACATGCCATATTTTTAATCATGGAACAATTAGACATACATACTACAATATCTAGAAAGGAAAAGAAATCACCCACCTTGTTTTTGATACAAAAAAATAAAATTGACTCCTATAGAGATTATTCCAAAGCTTCAACCAAGCAAGCCTTCACCTCCTAGCAATTTGCCAACACCAAAAACTCATCTCTTAATTTCTTTCTTTCTTTCTTTCTTTCTTTCTTTCTTTTCTCTCTTTCTTTTGTTTCTTTTAGTGTACATTGTTCATGAATGAGAGAGGTAATTATAGAGCTGAATGGGTGAATGAAGGGACACCCACAACCCAAAATAAATATTCATTATCTAAAATAAATACCAACTCACCATTTACTACCACAAACCCACTCACCGATCCACTTCTTCTCTTCTTAATGTGGCCAACTCTTAGGTTGCACACATGTGCACGTGCACCATACGTGCACACACTTCTCATTCTTTTAATTATTTGTTATTAGTCCATTTGTGTGTGTTTGTTACATGACAAGTGTGTAGGATTAAAAAGTGTTCATTTTAAGTGTAGCATCAATTATGGGCTTTTCTTTTAAATAAATTTTTTAGTGGGCTTTAAAATAGACTTTAGACCTATGAGTTTTAATTAAAAATTAAATAATACAATTGTGACAAAATAAAATGAGAATAAAAATGTACATCACTCTGAAAAAATTTAGGGACTAAAATACAAAAAATAATTAAGTGCAATGCACGTGCAAAATACAAAAAATAAATTTGGGAGAGCAAAAAACAGTCAAAATACAAAATACGCAAAAGTATATTAACAATGTTATGGATATTTCACGTAACGGTAAAACATACATAATCAACACGTGCAGTGAAAGCACGTGCAATACACGTAAAAATACAAGGGTTAAAATAACTGTTTATGTTGGCTAAAAAAGGATAAAAATGAGTTTTGAGAAAACGAAAAACATATAAATAATCAGAATATAAGATACGTATAAGATTTATATAAAAATATGTTACGAATATTATTCGTAACAGTACCAAATACACGTGTGTAACACACATGGAGCAAAATTGTCCTAACTCAATTTTGCGGGGTGTTACAGCACTGTAGGGCCCCACCACTAGGGCCACCTTCAGAATCATAATCAGAATGTGAATCTGAACCTGGATCTAACTCTATACCAATTGGACTACTTTGACCTATGTGCATGTCCTTGTATAAGACATCTTCATTGAACACTACATTCCTGCTGCGAATGACTTTGTTATCCACAAAATCCCAAAATCTGTAACCAAACTCATCGTCGCCAGAGCCAATGAATACACACTTTCTTGATTTCTTTCTTCCATGTCGATTAGTGAATATTCAATACAACCAAAAAAATTTAAATGCGAATAATTCACAACTTTACCTAATCGTAGTTCTTATGGAATGGCCCCATCAGGCAACGGTTAATCAAGTACACTGCTATATCCACTGTAGCTGCTCAAAGATGGACCGAACGACCCGCATGAAGTCTCATGCATCTCGACCTTTCGAGTATTGTGCGGTTCATTCTTTCTGCTACCTTATTCTCCCGTGGAGTCCTAAGAACAGTCCCGATTCCTTGGATACCTTCCTTTGTCATATAGTCAACAAAATCTTTACTTGTATACTCACCACCATTGTCGGACTTTAATGCTTTTATCATGCAACCCATCTCATTCTCAACCCTGGCCTTCCAATCTTTGAATGCCTCAAACTTTTCTTGTAGCGTCGTCGATAAATGCGACGAAGTATCTCTTACTACCATAAGAGAATTCCTGAGCCGGATCCCACACATCTGCATGTACCAACTCTAGCTTCCTAAGTTTCTTCTCACGCCCATTGACTAAAAGCTAACTGTCTTATGTTTTCCCATCACACAGTTCTCACAGAAATCCAACTCAACCTTCTTAAGCCCCGGTAAATCTAGAAAAAACCTCCTTGACACAATTTTCACCAAGGTATCCCAACCTGGCATGCCATAGAATTGAAGAAGTACCTGCCAATGCTGCATCAATGATGTAACGCCCCAAATTTCATACAAAAATAAAATTTGTGACACACCAAGAATTTTTTACTTCAATTAAGTACATAAACATAATATAATACAGGAAAATGTATAAATCTTATACAAGTCCAAACTACTTGAACTGATAAGATGACAGGCTCAGGATGTCACACTTCTTCTAAGACCTCAGGCACCCTTACTTGCGAAACACAATTTATGGGTTCGTCAGCTTGTGAGGCTGACGATAAAAATCTCAATAACTTCAACTAACTCCCAAAATATAGCATAATAGAAGAAAAACTTGAATAAATGTATATGTTAAATGTTAATGAAAAATAGTCAATTATATAATGTCATATGAGTGAGTGTGGAACTAATTTACTGAAGTCAAACATATACTTACTATGCTAATATGCACATTACAAATATCCTCTTTTAATGCACACTTCTTGGGAATGATATGTCACCCATACAACATAGTTTTCGAACATAAGCTACTAGCGTTTCTTCTTATTACAGGGTTTTCAGTCCCTTGCTATGCAATGCCTAAACCGAATTATTTATACTCCAACGTGTAATCACGTGTAAGTTGCACCCTAGGATATTGGACCTGACAGGCCTACCTCTAGCCCACATACCGTGGATTTTCCGGGCGTATCCTCAGTCACAAACCATAGCAAGACGATCTCTTGTAACTACGGACCAGACAGGCCTACCCCTAGCTCACACATCATAGATTTTCCGGGCATATCATCAGTTCCGAACATTCCTAGGAACCGCAGCTCTCTACCGGACATGTTCGTCATTGTTTCTGTCATATCTTCATCTAATGTAAAATATTAATTTAACTAAGGCAAGATTTTAGTCTAAATGATGTAAAATATAATCTAGACTTAATAATCCCTATTCTGGTCTTACATTTCACACAAATTGGAATCTTAGTCATACCGACCATATTCCACTTCTCCCTCGGAGTTCTCTAACTCTTGCCGGACTCGGCCATCGCCTAAGCCACAATCATTTTCTTGGATTTGACCAACTCATTCTCTCAGATTCATGAATCTTACCGGCCTACTCCTAGCCCACATACCCACATATGTGGATTTACCGGGTGTATCCTCAGTCCCATTTATATAGAATCCATTGTTTGAATATTCAACTCTGTCTTTAAACAACAACATAGTGGTCTTGCGAGAATCATATAAATTTCATTACTTATCAGAAAAAAATGGATTTCTTAGTTTCATATGAAACCTACATGAGTCCACTGTAACATTGTAGTTAAGAACATCTGAGTTTAACCACAATTAATTTTTCTAAATTCATATGCAAAACAGTAGGTTCAGATTCCAGAAAACTACTGTTCTTGCTATTTATAAAAATCACCGAAAATCTCACACTTTATAGAAATTTGATTTCTTAGACTCGAAAGAAAGATTAACGAATCTACTTTAAATATTTAGTTTTGAGTTTCCTCAAAATATTGCATATAATAGGTTAAAATGGTCTTAAACTAGAAAGTGTACAAATATTCAGAATCAAGGCAAAACTGTCAACTAGTCGTAAGTTCGAATTTGTTTAAAATACTAAATGATATCCAAACCTCATGAAACTTTGTGAACATATAATAGAAATATACTAGATTCACATATAAAAAGATCAGCTTCAAATTCCTTATATTTGGAGAGAAATAATTTTTTGAAGTAAGCATGATATTCAGGACAGAATTATAGAATATGTCATATTTCTGTTCTTAACCATGAATGAGTTAGGATTTATTTAAAATACCAAATGAAATCCAAAAAATCATAAAATTTTGAGGAGATGTTATTGTACACATATAAAAAATGTCAGCTTCAAATTCTATCTAGTTAAATAGAAATGATTTTCGGAAGTAAGTCTAAAACTTAGTATAGAAACTGTACAAATTTTCAGAACTAAGGAAAAACTGTCAACAAGTCATCAGTTCGAATTTATTTAAAATACTAAATGATATCCAAAGCTCATGAAATTTTTTGAACATATTATAGACATACAATATTCACACATAAAAAATTCAGCTTCAAATTTCATATATATGGATAGAAATAATTTTTGGAGATAAGCATGATATTCACGATAGAATTATAAAATACGTCTTGTTTTCGTTCCTAAGCAATAATGAGTTCAAATTTATTTAAAATACCAAATGACATTAAGTTTTGAGGATATGTTATAGACATATACGGAATACACATATAAAAAAATTTAGATTTAGATTCCATCTAGTTAAAAAGAAATAATATTCGGAAGTAAATCCAAAATTCAGGAAAGAAATTGTATAAAGTTTTAAAGTTAATTTTACCATAACTTCACACAATTAATTAATTATTAACACATAATCTAAGCTTGAATACTCATCCAATACAACAGATATAGCTTCTCTAACATACATACACCCTACAATATAGTTACAATTAGAGTAGTAAAGTTGTTATCCACCTATAGATTTTGAATTCGATTGCTTCTAAGTTGTACGAAGCATTTCAATACCAAATACGTTAAACTTAACTGTATGATCACAACAAAACATACACTATTACTATCTTCTCTTATGTTAATAATCCATAACGCATGAAATAAAATAGAATTTCTAAGTTTAACTTATGAAAACTTCAACTCCAAAGATTTTTTAACACCCCGCAAAATAAAATAATTTATTTTGCATTATTAAATAATATTAAATTGGTAAAGTTGATTATTTTGACTATTTTCTTGAAATTGCAATTTAACACACGTGCAAAGTTAGGAAATTTTAAGTTCTTAAAGTTTTATGGTTAATGATTGATTTTCCTCATTTATTTATGATATTTTAATTTTTCATATTTATTTAAATTAATTTAAATATTTTACAAATTTGTCAATTTTACACGTGCAAAACACGTGCAAATATTTTTTTGGGTGTAAACCTCCAATTTTAAGTTTCTAGATAGATTCATATATTTATAATTAAGTATATTGTAAATTTTGAGATTTTTCTGAATAAAGAAACTATTTCTATAAATACTTCGAAAGAGAGGGACTTTTATGTAAAAAGCTGTTTGGATCTTAAACAAATAATGAAAATTCGTTTTTAGTGGTTTTTGGGCTGGCCATGGTCATCATTGAAAATAAAATCTATTTAAACTTTATTTAGAGTTGATTTGGTAAAGATTTAAACATATATGGTGTTTTTGCAAATATGGAATTTAAGTGGATCGTGTGCAAATATTTTCTTGGAAAGTAAAAGTCAGAAATTTTAATTGAAAATCTAATATGTATTAGTAGATATTATTTCTAAATTTTTTGGACTTTTACGAATATTATTTGACCTATTGGCAAATATTACAAAAGATGGACTTTTGTGCAAAAATTTCCACTTGGAGTGAAAACTCCAGATTTTCAGATTTATGGGCTAAGCATGATGCCTAGTCAACTCATAGGTAAAGCGTTTACTTCTTGTTTTAATAAATTTGGTTTATTTTGCAAGTTTTGATAAAGAAGGGTCTTTTTGCAAATTGCCACTTAGAGGGCAAAAAGTACAATTTCATTTTCTGGGTTTTAGAAACAGTGCCAGCCAAATCTGGAGGTTTACTTTTGTTTTTAAATCTCAATTAAGTTAGTTTTATCTAATTTCCAAGTATAATGATTTATATATGTAAAGATATATTTAAAAGAGATATCTTGTAAATCTATTCAAAAATCCTAGATTCCCTGATTTCCGGCCTATTAAAGGTGAGGTGCAGCCATGTCTTTGTTTTAGAACACAAAAGATTTCTTTATTATTATTTTCTTGGAGTTTCAAAGCGAGGATCTTGGTTCTCTTGCGAAAGGAGGGATTTTCTTATATTCTTTATTATATTCGGTTGAATTCTTCAATAAGGTGAGTGACATATGTTTGTTTTCTGATTGTTCTAAGCATGTTGTATGTGATGGTTGTGTATTAGCAAGCATGATTAGGGATTGTATGATGATAATATGAAGTTTTGATGTGTAGATGAACTAAAAATCAAATCTTTTCGTAAAACATATGCCTTGATAATTAAAACTTCATATAGATGATTTGAGATTGTTAAAGAACCTAATAGAAATCATGAGTAGGTTATTTCCCTTCACATACTTGCTGTTTTGATTTATTTTATTGAGATTATTCGAAGAGATTCACCAAATTTGGATAAAGATGAGTTCTTAAATGTTGAGTATGCATACACCCACTGTTTGGGGTTTTGATGAGTAAAGAACTAGATGAATGATTGTTTTATTACATTCATGAGTAAATTGATGTAATCAGTGGTGTGTTTAATCAAGTTGTGGTAGGATTTTGGATAAAAAAGAATCAATTTTAAATGATAAAAAAGGGGTTGTAATCTTTGGGTCTGATGGTGAATGGCCGAAAGTGGAATTTTGTGATTTTATGAAGTTTTCAATTGGATTTTGATTGTTTTAATGCTGAGATTGAATTTAAACATTATACTAGTCCTATTTGATGGATTTGATGCTTTAAGTGATGCTAGAACACACCTACATACATATGTACATATTCACATTTACTGTTTTGAAGAATTTGATGAAAATTCACTCTTTATGATCTTGAAGTGGTTTTGATTTGTTTTATAAACTCTTATATGTTCTACAAGTCATATTTGATCGTCTCCGGAAGTTCGTTTTACTAAAATTGTGATTTTATAAAATATAACTGCGTTTCAGTTTAAAACATGCACAAAATTTAAAAAAATGCAACCTGTTATAATTGATAGTCGACCGAACTGAAGTCGACAGTCGACTGCCAGTTATTGAATTTCGGATTTTGTTTACAATAATAGTCGAATGCTTTGCCTTTGAACTAAAGTCGACAGTCGACTGTCCGTTCTTGAGTTTCGGATTTTTGCAGGATAGTCGACTGGCCATTTTCGACAATCGACTGTCACTGTCCTAGCTGATGGGTTTTCTAGAGTTTCGAATTTTTTCACAGTACAGTCGACTGGCCATTTTCGACAGTCGACTGTCACTGTCCTGGCTGATAGGTTTTCTTGAGATTCGAATTTTTCACAGGACAATCGACCGGCTATTTTCGGCAATCGACTATCATTGTTCTAGCTGTTGGGTTTCTTGAGTTTTTCTGTGTTTTCTTTAAACGATTGGTTCTTCGATATTATGGATTATTAATCTACTATTTTAAATGACGTTTTGCTACAGATTACAGTATTTTACAGAATGTTATATTTTGTTTATAATGGAATTTAAACTACATTCCTATGACTTTATAAAGAGAGATATTCGTGTTTTTGAAGGAATTGATGTATCGTGACTTCAAAATATGGTTTTCTGTTATTTAATGGACTTAATATTTTATTTGAATTCTGATATTTTATGAGTACATTATATAGATTTGGATTTTTGTTGATTTAAGAAGTTTTTTTTTCATATAATCGTTTTGATGATGGATTTGTGAGTTTATTGAAAGTTTTGGTGTCGATGGTTGAGTTTTGAGTCTTTAGAGGGTGAGTGGGACCCTAGTATGCTAGCAATTCAGGTTTTGTGGTTTGGCCAGTTGTAGCCTTGTTGTTGATCAGTTGAGTTAAGTCCGGCTGAGTACACCAACTCTAGGAGATTCGTAAATAACTAATTAACTTAACAAGATAAGGACATGCACTAGGATGGTGAGATGATGAAATGAGAGCAAACGTGGGTTATGGACTCCAGGATGATCCAAGGAGTGAGATATTCCCTAGTATTCCGGGATGATGGACGTAATGGCCACAGAATGATCAGCAGAGTGGGATTGATATCCAGTATTCCGAGGACGAGAGCGATGCTCATGGGATGTTTGTGTAATGAGGGTTCCAGGATGACCTGCAGAGTGAGGCAATCTCCAATTTCCAGGACGATGGACGTAAGGGCCACAGAATGATCCGCGGGTGGGATTGGCCTCCAGTATTCCAAGGGCGAGAACCGATACTTACAGAATGTCTAAATCTCGTAGTTGTCACACCCCACTTCCCAAAAGAGAATACGGAATACGGATACGCGACAAAAGCCCAGCGAATGATTTTCATCATCCATAAGCTGTTCAAGAATCTTTACAATATTTCACAAGAATAATCAGAGTCGGAAGCAAAAAAATAAACCAAGCATGCATATATGAGTCAAAACCAACAAGAATACGTGAAAAAAAATATATTATTCTCAAATAATCCAGATATGAATAAGTCAAATATCCTCGGTCACATTGTCCAAATACAAATAAATCCAAGTACAAGATACAATTGTTCACAGTAAGCAACAAGAATAATAATAGCAAAATCCAGCACTAATATTTTATATCACCAACACCATCTGGTACCTGTTCTCAAAAATCTGCAATTTAACAATTGCAGTGATAGGAAAGAGAAAACAAACTCTCGTCAATGCAAGTTACGGGCTGCTTGTAGTGCAGGATACAAGTACATGGAAAACTAAACAAATAGCATGGAATATGCATGATATCAAAATATAACAACTAGCATGGCAAGATAAATAAGTGTAAGTAGCATGTAACAAGTGTCAAACGAACAAGTATCATGTAAACAAGTAACAAGTATCAAGTATCATGTAAACATATATCAAGTGTCATGTATCATGTGTCAAGTATCATGTAGTCAAGTATCAAGTAAGCATGTATCATGTTCAAGTGTCATGTATCAAGTCTTGTAGTTATTACTATCTAGGTAGCACTTCATGCATCCCAGTTTTTACTACATGATTGCTACAACAAACAGTTTCGCTTTAGATTTTATAGTGGACCATAGAGGGCAGTGTACTCAGGAACAAGTATCAAGTAATCGAGCTCCAAGCTCCAAGTATCATGTATCATGTATCACGTGTCAAGTTGTGCAAGTGGCAAGTAATTACGTGTCTTGCGTGCAAGTGTTAAGTAATCACGTGTCAAGTATCATGGATCAAGTAATCACGTAGGATCTGTGGATCCGCTTCCGAGTACAAGTTTCTGTATTATCCACTATTAGATCTTTCCCTTAAACCCCTGCTTGGTTATTTATTATTAGTCTCAAACAAGCATGTACAAGTACCAAACATAGCAAGAATATCATGGCATGATCATATAACAAGTTCAAGTTGCAAGATAAATATGTACGGGTACAAGATAACACATAAAAGGATAAAACAACGAGATTTCTAGTTCAGAACAGCAAGATAGTACTGCACTAAATTGGGATTCCCGTTGTTACAAACATACAAATCTGAATCCGTCAAAATGTCTAGAAAATAGACTCCAGGTCGAATCCAGCAAATATATATAAATCATATAGTATTTTACAAAATCATAACTCACAACTGAATTGAAACCAGAAAATATGTTCAGCCAGAAATCAGAAGATCGTATTCAAGAATGGGAAAATAGCATGAAAACTCATTAATTAAATCCACGAAAAATATGGAATATTCCCATATATGTATAGTAACAGAAAATCAAGTTTCATAATTTTCTAATAAAAATAGAGTAGTCAGGTAAAATCAGAAAACATCAAGACACGACGGTTTCGCAAATCTGAAATCACAAATACTGTACTACGAAAACAACAATATCTCACAAACCATAAATCGAAATCCAAATCTGCCAAAAGTGTACTAAAATAGATACAGTAGGATAAATTTTATATTCAGAAAGACTTTAGAAACCAGTAGAAATAGGTCAAAAATCATGTTCTTTACAGAACAGTAATAAAATTCTGCATGTAAAATCATTAATTGCAAGCATAAAAAGGTTTGTAAAACTCCTCAAATAAAGCCACCAAAATTCTGGGTAAACCCCAATCAAGTCTAGAAGTATTGAGAAAAATTTCAGATCAAAACAATAATTTTAATACCCGAATAAAAATAGATTACTCTTCAGAATTCATAGAAAACTAAATCTGGAAACCTTTCGACACCACTGTAGTAAAATTGACATAACTCACAAACCAAAAATTGAAACTGAGATCCGTTAAAAGGGTTGGAAATAGACAGAATTATCTATAAATTATGTTCACAAAATATTTTCAAATACTGACCTCAATAGGGTTTAAAATACTGATCAAAACAGAAAAGTCAGCAAAACTGAAAATATCTCATATACACAAAATCCACTAGTTCACATAGAACTCATCGAAAACACAACCAAACACGAAATATAGTATACTAGGTGTCCAAGCAACATGTTATAGGGTATTTCACAAGTCCACAATGAATAACACAAACGAGCACAAGATATCACATGAACAACACGTATATGCAACAAGATGTGGTCAATCCTAGGTTATATCATGTCATCTATGTCGTGAGGCAAATATGGTCAAATCATCACTATAGACACGATATCAACAAGGGGATTCACACAAAAATTGTCTCTAGAACCCAACTACACTACAGGCGGTATTTAGTACTTGTATTACACAAAGAAAAGAATACATGTTACTTGCCTTATAACCGACGACAAAAACGACTCGAAGCAAGAATAACAGGAACAGATTCCCGGCAACGAACACGATCAAACGATGATCACGAATCACCACAAACCAAGAACAAGAACTACACAATCACGATAGCACGACAAAGAATCATGAACACCCAACACGAGCACTCTCATGTACAAGCAACAATGAGAGAGCAAGAGAGATAGATGATGGCAGTGGTAGCAGCTCGCTATTGATGCTACCGTCGGGTGCTCTGTTACCTGGCTGCGCCGACAGAAAAGGCAACGGCACAGCAGGAGGGAGGCGGAGTGGCACTTCGGTTCTGGCTTGCTGGCTGAGCAACGAGGAGAGGGACCACAAAACGATGCCGGAGGGACATCGCGAAGCTGCTGCTATGGGAGACAGTAGGGCGCAGGGGCGTCAGGATGAGAGGGAGGCCAGGAGGACGGAGGTGAGCACAGAGGCCTGGGAGGTGGTCGTGAGCAGAAGGAGGCACACCGGGAAAGGGTTAGAGGTGAAGGTCGAGAGGGTTAGGGTTAAGGAGCGGCTGCAGAGAGGATGGGGAAATGGCTGAGAATGGGTTTATATATAGGTCGAAGCACCTAGGGTTTGGTAGAGAGATGGTGGAACAACACAGGGTTGATAACGGGTCGGAGTAGGTACAGCGGGTTCGGGTTTGGGCACTCACAGAGAAGTGGGTATGCATGGGTTTAGTTAAACAGGGTAGGTTGGTTATAGGGTTTGGTGAAGTGGATATTAGAGAGTTTAAATGGGTATTAGGGATTCAAACAAAAATACATAGATAGGCAAAATGAACAAAATAATGGAAAAATAATATAGGGTATGAACAAATAATTACAGAGGATCAAAATAACAGCTCGATCAAATGAAATGAAACAAGAGACGGACAAAGAATCAAGAAATCAAATAAAAGAGACCAAACAATAATAAAATGAAGATATATTGAAAATAAAATCCAATGCACGATCCAAAAGAGATACAGCGGAATCAAATACAAGGAAAAAGAAAATACACTCAAAAATACACCAAAATGAAAAACAGGGGTTACAGTAGTAGTCATCGTAGTAGGATTAGTTGCATAACGGGAGATTAAATCCTATCAAGTGGAGAACGATAAGGGCTTGCACCGAACCTATGTAGAGTGAGATGCATAGAATTTGATAAGTGTGCATTAGAGAGTCAGCATATAGCATTGGTATTTTCTTGACTTGGTTTTATGCATGTTGTTTCCTGTTTTTATACACTTGACACTTAGTCTAGTTTCACTTGAGGTTTCCATATTTTATTTATTGTTATTTCATATTCTTTTCATTTATTCTTGCTGTAGATACATGTTGTATATGACTTTATCCTTTATGTTTTATTCATGTTGCATTTCTTTTATGTCACTCACACCGTTATGGCTGACCCCTGTAGTTTTAGGGGTTATGGTTATCTCTAGCCTCATGTTTTACAGGTAGGTGCCTATTACTTGGGATTTGGATGCATGTGGTAGAATGATAATATGGCTTAGACAAATTGTAAAGAATGTGTTGTAAAAGAAAGAAATTATAATTCAAGGTGTTTTATTTTCCGCTGTGTTTTGTAAACAATTGATGTAATAAAAAGTTTTAGTTTTTCCTGTATTTGGTTGCTATGTTTATGATTACATTGAAGTTGATTCTGGAATTGTGCCACATATTTCTGAGATATTATATTGAAAATTCGAGGCGCTACAGATTTTGTTTCTCATATCTAGAAAGGTAGGCTTATATGGGTATTTATAAGCCTAAATATGCACTATATCATCGAACTCATTAATCCACCTCCTCTAACTACAGATTCTAATTAACTACACCTCCCCTAAACCTTCCCTTTGACACTAACCAGCAAGAATCATGCATAACAAAAAATGGATAGTTTCATTAAGGCCCTTTTTCATAATAACCATTTCCTAGACATCCCTAATAGAATTGCACTTAAGTCCTTCAAAAATAGAATATTAAATATGCATATGAGTCATTCCCAAATATCTATATTCTACAAACTAACATTTAAAAATATTCAATGTATTACATAAGATATTATATGCAATTGTACAAAATACCCTCGCATAACACATGCGGGAGCAAAAATTATCATAACTCAATTTTGCGGGGGTGTTACAAATAATTTCACTCGAATCACCTCATCTGAGTAAGTACAATGTTTCACCACGCTTTCCTTTCGTCACCAACCTGCCACCTGTAGTTACATTCCATTCTCTACGTCCAAAGGTTGTCGTGAATCATTCTTTGTCCAATTTACTAGTCGAGATTAAATTCTTCCTTAAGCCTAGAATATGTATTGTGTCATTCAAGTCTACTTGCCTGTCATTGCAAGGCTTCACTCTCACCGTGCTTCTACCTACAACTGTACATACTTTTCCATTGTCAATTGTGACTGCACAAAAATCACATGTCATGTAATCCTCAAAAGCATCCCTCATGGGTGTACAATGATAAGAAGCACCTGATTCTATACACCATTCATCTTGCATAATATCAAATCCATCAGAAAAACACAAATTCATCTAAATGAGATCCGATAGTTACCACATTGGCTCCCTGTCACCCTGCTTGCACTTTCTTATACTCTTCGCATTGATCCCTCTTGTGTCCTAGCTTGTTACAATGTCAACACTCACATTTGCGATATTATGCTCTTGACTTGGACTTGTGATTCCTACTTTGCTACTTCTGTTGTTGCTTCTACCATGGCTATCAACTAACAGTGCAGTGTTGCTAGGATATGACGTCGAGGACTCTTTATGTCTCTTCTTTCTCGCATCTTTATTTATGATGTTTCTTATAACATCCTTTAGAGTTTTCGCATCAGTCATAGTTCTTGTGACAATCTATTCTACTGTGTCGTAACTATCGGGGAGACTGGATAATAACATCAATGATTGTGCCATTTCCTTAAACTTTAACCCAGAAGATTCAATCTGATTGTATACCATACATAAATTGTTGATCTGCTCCACCACCAAACCCCTTTCCGACAAGTTCATGTTGACTAACTTCTTTAGCTAAAGTATCTGGTTCGTTGCATTTGATTTATCAAACATGTCTGTCAAGATCTTCATTGCCTCCTTCGCGGTCTTTGCCTTCTCAATGTGAAATATCGACTTCCTACTCAGCGACAACTGAATCGCTCCAAGCATTTTCTGATCCAATCTATTCCAAGCCATCAATGCAACCGGATCTATCTCCACATCTTCTGACTTCATGCCAAATAATGGATCATTAGATCCTTCTGTTGGAGATACACTATCATCTGGATCTTCCACATTATGAAATTTGTTCCATCGAACTCCTTGACTCTACTCTTGTCTCTCATCTCCATCAATGCTTCCAACTTGGTGCTCTAATATCACTTTATTGAGTTCTAACTGCGAAATAACTCACCAACCAGAAGCAAAACAATAGAATCAAAAGCAAGGGAATAAAAGCAATCAACAGCCAACACACAAGAACACACGATATATTTTCGAAGTTCACTCAATGCAATGGCTACTTTCCCGCGTAGAAGCACTTCTATGATTTTCACTAGAAATATGGAGAACGAGTTTACAATCTCTCAAGATCTCACCCCCAAGGGGGTAGGGTTTATCTCTATCCCCCCCTTTCTCTAACGGCTGCCAGATCTATCTATTCTGATAGAACACCCTTTCTCATAACTCTAAAATCGTACTCAATACAACACAATATATATATATATATATATATATATATATATATATATATATATATATATATATATATATATATATATATGAGATCTCCTTCGGTGAGAACCACGTGTGAATTTTTTTTTGAGATATAAATTGAAAAATCTGAACCGTTCATTTTGATCTACACGTTTAAATTAGTCTACAAATAAAAAATGAAGTCCTTTGAGATTTGTTTGTCCATGCATTTAAGTGTTACAAATTGTACGGATGAATATCGATGTTTTTTTAAAATAACATGATGGGTGGACAAATAAATTTCACATGACTTGATTTTACATATTTATACTAGTTTAGTCATTCTAAACAATGTGAACGGTTCGGATCATCCATTTGATGGCCATGTAAAAAGTTCACACGAAACTTATCGTGAGAACTAGTTCTCACATAATCACTCCCATATATATATATATATATATATATATATATATATATATATATATATATATATATATATATATATATAGGTAGGTTTACATCCAAATAAATCTCATTTGTAGATCTAACAGCCCCGTGTGGTCGACCGCACTCATGGACGACCGACTGCTCAAGTCCTTTAACAGAGAGTGAGAAAATCGATTGTGCGGTCGACTGCTCTTTCTTTCAAGCATTCCAAAGGGCGAGACGGTCATCTGTGCGGTCAACTGTACAGCTCTCAGCTTGAGAGCCTGTACAGGTCAGTCGACTGTACAATGTATGGTCGACCGCACATTGCTGCCTGCAGCTACAGGCTGATGTTTAGTTTCTTGCTACCACTTCGACGCCTCTCCTTGTAAATATTCTTCAAACCATTATCATGTATTGGATCTACAAATCCCTACAAAAATAAGAGAAAAACTCAGCACTACATTTTGTGAAAAACAAGAGGAGTACTTGATCATATTATTGTTCCTAATTCGTGGTTGGGATAACTCCGTTGTGACAGTGAATCTTTTCATTCGCTAGAAGAGAACCTGAAATATTAGCGAGTAATTTTAAATACATTAAGAAAAATAATTAACTCTTTGTGATTGCATTCTTGTTATGAACAATAATTAATTTATAGACAATTTCAATCATGGCCTACGAGATGTGAAAGACCTCAGGAATGTGTTTCCATAAAGGAAAAAACTCAGCTCAGAAACTAGGAAAATGTGTATAACTGTGAGACATGCAACATGCTTTGCATCTAACATTTTAGCACTTTGCAGAGGTGGCAACGGGGCCGAAACCACCGGGCCTGCCACTTTAGCAGGCGGACCCAGTTCTGGGTCACCCCTTACCCGGGCCGAGTCGAGCTCATTACAAAAAAACCCCGACTCGTACCACCCCCCACCTGGTTGACCCTGTCCCGGGCCAGGTCAAGCGGGCCCGAGGTTTTTTTAAATTTTTTATTATTTTTATTTTTTTTAATTTTGATTGTGTGAAAATGTTTAATTGTTTTATTTTTTAAGTTTGTTTAGTTGTGTTTAATTTATTTGAAGTTGTGTTAAATTTTTTTCCAATTAATTATGTTTAATATTGTGTTGTATTTATTTTAAGTTATGTTTTTATTGTAATTGTGTTTAATTGTTTTAATTTGTTAAAGTTGCATACTAAGTAGTAAGTTATAATTACTTGAAGGGGTGTGTGTGTGTGTGTGGGGGGGGGGGGTATTAATTGTGTTTTTTTGTTTAAGTTGTTTTGTTTTCCCTCTCATTCTCTTCACTTAAAAATAGATACAAATTATGAAATATATAACAATGTTAATAGATTGTGAATTTTCGAAGTACAAGAATCATACAAAAAACATGTAATATTATTCTCAAATATTTGATGTACACGAGTCATATAAACTACAAAAAATGTAATATATACAAAGTATAAAATTACATGGTAAGAGGGTGACTTAGAGTTTAAGATAGCTTAGAGTTTCAGATAGCGTAGAGTTAGATTGAAGATAGGGCATTGGACTACTAGCGTGCACCTCTACTTAATCTAAACCTAGGATTTCATCGCCATAAATTTCCTAATGATCTTCCACTGCTATATTGTTCAATCTACAATCATCAGGCTACAAGAGTTCATTTTCATTGTTCCTCTTCTGGAGTGTTGCTACCGCTGGTGCCTTCTAATATTCCTTGCATCCTCTGATCTGCTTTCATCCAATATGTACAGCACGCTAGCATCTTCAATGACTCTGGTGTCAAGCGATTCCTTTACTCACTCAAAATCCTGCCACCAAGAGAAAAAATACTTTCTGATGCGACCGTGGACACCGAGGGATTGTTAGGTATTTAGCCATGCGGGGTAGAACAAGAAATAAAGATTCATTGGTTTCCACCAAGTTAACACATCAATCTTGTTCTCAACGGTAGTGTGTCTTGTGCATTATACCAAACTAATTCATTAAGTGTATTATTCCTAGCTTTTTTAGGTTCAATCCTACTCCATAAATCATATGATGTTTTTTCATATACAATGCCCTTACATACGTACAAGTTCATGATCATAGCTATGACTATCTACAAGGCCGATCCTAGGGTTGATTTTCTGTTGTGTAGTATTATCCTTAGCTAGGTCCGGATGTGCACTAGTTAAATGGTAGTTTAGTGTACCTGTCCCTATACCCATTTTCCATTTGTATACGGTTTGACAATTGTTACATACCTATGCCAGTTGAAGCATCGGAGGAAGATGGGTGCCATGTAAAATATTTGTGTACATCGAAAATTTGACCTCTATGTTTTCTGGAATGAGTTGGAATGTTGGGGTTTTGTGTTTCGGTCTCTTCAACAAGAATTTTATCATCATTTTATATGACGGGTACACTCTCAAGTTCGGAAATAAATAAAAATTTCTAATACTATCGCTATCAAATTGTGGAACATTGCCGGTGCAAGAAGTGCTTGTGGATTCTTGTCCACTTTTGCTATGGCCACTACGTGAAGATCGATGTGATTCCATTAAAATATGGAATTGATAAATTTGAAATGAGAAAATTTTGGGGAAAAAATTAACAACAAAATAAAATACCGTAACCCGACTAGTAGAATTGCAAGAGTAATTTGATAAGAGAATTGTTGAGTTGAATGCTTCTTAAATCCTTCTCGAATCCTTCTTGAAATAATTATTTGCAATAATTTGATATGCTTTAGACTTGAGATTTGTTTGCTTAAAATTTGTATCGAAATTGAGAGAGTAGAGTAGAGAGAATAAGAATTGTTAGGTGTGAAAATTTGTATGGAATGGGGTGGGTATTCATAGATTTTCAAAAAAAAATATTGGATTTCAAAAAAATATTGGAATTCCAAAAATAACCCCCAAAACTAGCCGTTTATAGAATTTTTTGCCCTAATATGCCACTTTTCAAAAATATTTGCGATTATGGGCCAGTTCGAAACTGTTAGCACTCGTGGGATACTTTGTGCCACGTCAGCAACGACCGCTATTCTCATTAACGACCTCTTCATTTTGAAAGTCGCTAATGGGAATAACAGCCTATGTTTTAAAATATTTGAAATTTTTTGTTGGTTGTTGCTATTTCCACTAGCGACATTAGTATATATGAGGTTGCTAATGAGATTAGCGACCTCAAATGAATGTATTGAGACACTTAGCGATTTCTAGACAGCTTTGCTCTTTTGGGAAAAAGAATTTAAAACCGAGGTCGCTATTGGGAATAGCGACCTTAGTATATTTCGGTTGTTATTCCCAATAGCTACCTCAATAGGAAACTCAATCTCTTTGTTCTTTGTAAAATTTACAAAATAGT
This sequence comes from Hemerocallis citrina, assembly GCA_017893485.1. Classification (NCBI taxonomy): domain Eukaryota; kingdom Viridiplantae; phylum Streptophyta; class Magnoliopsida; order Asparagales; family Asphodelaceae; genus Hemerocallis; species Hemerocallis citrina. The sequence goes on from CM030366.1 coordinate 20,503,779, forward strand.
CACACAATTGAGACCTATATTCAAAATAGCGACCTTAGTACAATAAAGGCATCTATTCCGAATAACGACATTTGTACAACTAAGGCATCTATTCCGAATAGTGACCTTTTTACAACTAAGGTCGCTATTCCCAATAGCGATCTCAGTTTCAAAAATAAATTTATTGTTATTTTTTCAGAGAGCAAAAGTTCTCTAGATTATACCAAGTGTTAGAATACATTGTATTAAAGGTCGCTAATCCCATTAGCGACTTCATATATGCTTTGGTCGCTAATAGGAATAGCGACAACAAAAAAAAAATTCAAATATTTTAAAATATAGGCTGCTATTCCCATTAGCGACTTTCAAAATGAAGAGGTATCTAATGAGAATAGCGACTGCTGCTGACGTGGCACAAAGTAGCCCACGAGCGCTAATAGTTTCGAAACTGGCCCATAATCACAAATATTTTTTAAAAGTGACCTATTACGGCAAAAAATTCCCGTTTATAAGGGTTGGTGGGGGTATTTTAATAATTGTGTTTTCAAAGACAAAAAAAAAAAAAAAAACAAACAAAAACAATAACAAAACAAGAACAGCAAGGCAGCAAGCAACCTTGTGGCCTTGCTGCAGTCGTGCCTGCCGTTGCCCAACGGTCGGTTGGCCGACCGTTGGTGCCACCGGGCTAGCCAGGGTCATCTTTGAACCAATTCAGGCCCGACTTACCGGGCTGGTTCAACCGGGCGATTTCCTGAACAGGACCGAACTTGTAAAATTATCCGGTTCGGTCCGGGCCGGTTCAAGGTCCGACCAGGCTGGTTCGGGAGGTTTGCCGTGCTTAACCAGCCTAGTTGCCCTCCCTAGCACTTTGGAAAGAATCCAGCAAATTTCCTCTTATTTATTACATTTCGATATACCAAATATGGTGAAGTATTATCTCGGCATACCAAGTGTGTACTATAACAGTATCAGTCATGTTAGTATAAATAGAGAGAAGAAAGGAGAAAACTAAAATCAAACTGTCAATCGGTGCTATATATTACATAACATTTTAACTCCCCGTCTCCCTTCCTCTAATTTTCATCGACCCAGGAACCTATTCCAGGTTTATTTTTATCAGTTATAGATACTGAGCCAAGTCCTGTAATGCGCAAATTTCAGAAACATATACATCCTTCTATACTTTACTGGTGTAAAATCACATAGGAAAGAACTATTTTGTATTTACAAAATCCCCTCCGAAGTATACTGTAACTCTGATTGCTCATGAGAATAAACAAATCTTGCATGCGCAACTTACAGTGACTCGTTCATTATTGGAAAATTATAATTTAAATATCTATCATTAACAATGTAATAGTAAAGCGTAATAAGGTATTGAGTACATAATTTCAGAAAAAATTCCGATTCACGGTCATGTCCTTTTCCTTTCGATTAAAACACTACAACTTGTTTGGCGTAGGCAGCTTTCATTGGCATCTTGACTTCAAAGTAGAAAAATTGCTGTCGAAATTTTCTTAATTACCTATAATAGAGTGAAAGGAATTCTGAAAAGAAATTTAGAATGACACTTCAATCGAAAAGATGTTGAGGTTCTTGGTTTCCATTTCCAACATTTACCACTGAATCATCATCTTTTGTAGATGTATAATTACACCTTTTATTTACAAATGAAGAATAATATTTCAGAAAATACTTGCAGGAGATATCAGACACTCTTGCGCATGCAAACATGTTGTATCTACTATTCAATATTCATTCTCTGAATAACACTAAAACATTTCTTCCTAAACCCTATGTACTTGTGACTAATTAAACTAATCTTGGGACTGTCTGACTATCGGGTGGTGCCACGTGGTGTAGTCTCTTTAATAAGACCAACTCCAATCACACTCGCCATACCTACAAAATCGCCAAAATAGCCAGCATATTCCCAAAAATCTTCTCCAACGGACTCGCTAAAGCGTTCGCTACTCTGGCGTTCTCATTTTCGCTCGCGATCCGCTCGCCAAATCTGGCGAGCGGGATCCGCTCGCCATCGAAGCCCTCCTCCAAAATCGATCGTCTTCAAGCTCCAAACCCAACTCGCCTTCTCCCTCCAGTCTCGATCTCATCCGACCCCGAAGTCCCCGCCGCTCGCTTCATCGACAGCCACAGCCTCCCGTTCAGTCATCGCCTTCGCTCGAGCTTCCGTCGCCTTCCTCCAGTCGAACGCCGCTCAGCCGTCCAGTCGAAGCTCTGCCATTGTTGCCGCTCGCCAATTCCCTTCGCCTTGCACCGCCTTCCACCGTCTCAAGGAGGTATTGCACAATTCCTAGATCTCGAATCTTTGGTTCTAGTGAGATTTGATTATAACCTAGCCATTTGTCTTTAAATTTCAAGTGGATATTTTCACATTTTAAAACTTCATCTGCATCTATTTATTTCCTCAAGGCATTTGCCATGGGATTTTTATGTAATCATGTTTGGTTAATGAAGTCACTGTGTATGGTATCCTTAAGTGATTATGAAGTCACTGTGACATGAAGTGATTATGAATTATGAAGTCACTGTGTATGGTTTCCAGACTCAGTTTGTTTTAGTCTTGTATTTGGATATGTTATTTTTTATTCTCCTGTTTTAGTCTATTCTGAAGCTCTTGACTGTAGGCTTCAGTTTCGTTAGTAATGTTTGGGTTTATGTTTTGATACTTGGTTATGTCTTGACTGTAGGCTTCACTTCATTATGGTTTTAGTCTATTCTGAAGCTCTTGACTGTAGGCTTCAGTTTCGTTAATGTTTGGGTTTATGTTTTGATACTTGGTTATGTCTTGACTGTAGGCTTCACTTCATTATGGTTTTAGTCTATTCTGAAGCTCTTGACTGTAGGCTTATGTGAAAGCAAAAACATACAGGACAAAAAGAATATATGCCTTCTAAAACTACAAGTATAAGTAGTTTTAGATATAAGAAGTTAAAGTCAGATGCAAGAAATCACATACTGCTATATATTCCAGACATATCAAATGGATTTTGGCTGAGTGTCAAAGATATATGCCTTCTAAAGTCTGGAATATATAGCAGAGTACAAGTATATCACATACTGGAATATATCTGCTTTAACTTATTGTATCTTTTATATTTTTCCTTTCTTTCAATATGAACTGAATTTGTTGCTCCTGGTGCAGGGAGCTACAATAGTTGATCAGATCGTGAGCATAAAATTATGTACGTAAAGCAGAAGAGGTACAATCTGTTCTCTTAAACCATCATTGGCAAATGCTGTATGCACCACTTTGCTCTACTACTTCATGAGTTTATGTAGCACTCTTATTGTCTCCCTGTATACCTAACAATTAATGCCTTGGATTTATGCACTCCGATGAGAATGTTTATGCTAGGTAGCAGAGCTTATGTGGTACACTATAAAGTGATCATAGTTTACATCTATTATGGCTTTACTGTAATTGTTTTGATGTCTTTCTTCTATTTCATTCAGGAACCTGTGACTGTGCAAGTTACGAGTGTAACTCAGTTTGAGTTCTTATGAATCTGGCTTGTCACTTATGCTGGTAGTGCGCACACACGTACCTCTGTTTTTGTTGCGGGCTGGGATGGGAAGGAGGCACATAGTTACATATTGTGTTTCAATTATGTGTTTGTATCGGGCTTGTCATTTATGTTTCTGGCACACACATCTCTCTTTTTTCTTCTTTTTGGTACGAGGTGGGAATGTAAGGGGGATGCAATTTCTTACATCCATTCATATCATTTCGCCGTCTCCTAAACTCTTTGATTTTGAGGGTTCATGTTTAGTTCGTATATACATAGAGGAGATGATCCCTTCACCTCTCTTTGTTTTTGTTGCGGGGTGGGAAGGGAAAGGGGTACACCCGTAACACACCCATTGTATTTCAGTAACATGCTTGAATCTGGCTTGTCACTTATTTTCGGCACTTGAAATGAATGCAATACCTTCAGCAGCTCAGAACTTCATATTAGGCTTTTTTTTTATTTTTGAGGGTTGCTCTGTATTTTGCATATATTTGAAGGAGATGATACTAAGAATTGAGTTTTGGCAGCCAATTCTACTCACTGTTTCAGAGTGCATTAGTTAATCTCATACATTTTTGATCGTGCTGTCTAAGTGTGGAAATATTTTATGTGACACAGGTTTGCATACAAAACACACATAGACATAGTAGTATCGTCGTCGCTTGATAAACTGTGGAACTAAATCCCCTAACTGGCCTTCGATTTTGTGTTAGCTCCTTTGCTTTTCTTTCTACCCTATTTCGCAGATAGGTTAATAAGTTTCTCCATCTCCTTGATTATCATGGTATGCTGATTGGAGTTTCTTTCTTTGGTGATGGTTTGCTTTGATAAATTTTGCAGAAAAAAAACTATATTGTCATTTTAAAAATATATTATTGTAACTAATTATTTTAGTAAATAAAAATTAAAACATTTATGGCTAGCCAAAATAGAGAGCATGGTTGGAGTGTGAGTTTTTTTCGCTAGCCAAATTATCCATTTGTTATCTATTTTGGCTATTCTAGCTAGCCAAAATAGCTAGCGTGGTTGGAGATGCTCTAAGAGGAAGCTATAATAAACAAGAAAATACTATAGTGATAATAAATAACTTAATCTCTACTACTATAATGGGAGAAGGCCTTAGTCCTTAACCCAACCCGTGCAATGCACGTGTTGGTAAATTTTTTTTTTTGCCCTTTTCATTCCCCTCACCAAAACAAAAATTCCCCACGTGCAAATCACGTAATTTTTTTTCCCTTTTCATTCCTCCCTCAAAAAAAAAATTTCCCACGTGCAAAGCACGTGTATAATTGGAGTGATGGGGTTGGTAAACAAATAAATAATTTTTTATTTTTTTGTGTATGTGTGTCAACACGTGCAGCGCACGTGTTGGTAGATTTTTTTTTCCTTTTCATTCCTCCTCCACGTGCATCACACGTGCATCATACTAGTAAGGTTGAAGGTGGGGGCAATGCCATGTGGCATCTGCACAATTCCTAGTAAAATCTCACTGGTTAATCTTCTTATTAAACACAGCAAGCCTGCAAGTGGTTAGTTTTCTAATCTTAGAAGGGGAACAAAAGATGCATTGGACCAAGGTACACAATGATGCCCACCCCCTCTCATTTCCTAGTTCTTGGCATAATATCCTGGAGGCAATCAGAATGGGAATACAAGCAAGCTCATTAATCAAACAGAGCACTTTAGTACCTTTCATGCCCCCGCTCATTTTTTTAGTTTCAAATACTCTGAAATGAGAGAAATATAAAAAGGACAAGCAAAAGACTTTGTGATCATGTGTGTACACTTCATTTCTTATTAATAAAAGCCCCCAATCTAATTTAACAGCATCTTCTTAAATTATAAGTGGTCTCAGTTAAGTTCCCAGCCAATCAGATGTCCCTTAAATTATGAGCTAGCCTTAGGAAAAAGGGCACTTTGCTTTTCAGGTTTTTAATTGAAAGATAGTACCAATAGCTGTGGAGCACCAACTTCATCGATTGGTTCATCTGCCTTTTTTTACTTTTCTTCAACATGTTCTCTATTGCGATCCCAGGTTGCAGATTTCATTTCAAATTATCGGATATACATAGGCAGTAAAAATATGTCATCTTATTTATAGTTCCACATCTTGGATGTAAACGAGTCCCAAAGCTGTTCAATCCATTTTGATAATTCCAAAATATATACAGCATACATTCCTCTTCTTTCTCGCAGACTGATTTGCGAGAGAGGACTAACCAAACCAGAGGAAAAAGGGTTCAAGTTGCCATGGTTGTACACCCAAGATTAGCCAGAGGGTAATATATTTGAATCCACGGTGAAGGTAGTATGCCTATGAAACCAACAATGTTTAAATAGTATAGAATCAAGAAATGTAGGAGACTATATTACTAAAATAATAATGCTGCTCATAATAATAATAATAATAATAATAATAATAATAATAATAAAGATTCTGGTTTAACAGTAATCCTTGGTGGTAACTATTACTGGTGGATCGCTCTCTTTGAGTTTCTCTCTCTAGATTTGATTTCTAGAGAGAAAAACCCAAAAAAAACCTCAAAACCCAGAAACTCAGATTCATCCCGTCGCGATCGTTGACTCGCTCCACCGGTCGAGCACCGACGTTCGCTCTCTCTTGTGGCTGCACCCCTGTCTCCCATTGTCGGTGGTCGAGGACCACCGTACCCCATCGTCGTCCCTCCCGTCGCTTCATTGCGCGACGAGGGACGAACCTTCCCGCCTCTTGTCTCCGTTAGTGAAAAATGGGCATATTTGGAGTTGGATCCCGGAAAAAGAAAACCTATTCTTGATTATCATCCAAATGAGCGTGATGAGGTAAGAAGAGCTTATCTTTTACATGGCCCTACTCAACCCCGTTTGGAGAGTTATCATGTTGAAACAATTTATGGGAAGAATCGTAGTTTTAAGGCTAATTGGTTTGATAAATATAGTTGGTTGGAATATAGTATTAAAGAAAAGGCTGCATATTGTTTGAATTGCTATTTGTTTTATACGGGGTTAGGAAACAGTAGAACTGCATTTGTGATTGATGGTTTTAAGATTTGGAATAAAAAGAGCAAGTTAACTGACCACCAAGAAACAAGTCATCACAAGAATTGTGTGCAATTATGTGAAGCTCTCATGAACCAAAAACAGAGTATCGAGTCTTCTTATACAAAACATTCTGCAAAAGAGAAATCTGATTATCTGGTTCGTTTAAAAGCATCCCTTGAAGCAGTCAAATTTCTTCTTAGAGGTGGATTAGCCTTTAGGGCACACAATGAAGGGAAAGACTCTATATATAAGGGTCATTTTCTTGAATTAGTAGATCTTTTGGCAAGAAATTGTGATCACATAGCTGCAGCGATAAAAAGTGGTGGAGAAAATCATAAGATGACATCTCCACTTATTCAAAAAGATCTTGCAAATGCATGTGCTGTTGAAACAATTAAAAAAATCGTTGAAGAAATTGGAGATGACATCTTTTGTGTCCTTGTCGACGAATCTGGGGATTGTTCAGGCAAAGAACAAATGGCAGTGGTTGTGCGTTTTGTTGATGAAAGAGGTTTTATTGTTGAAAGATTTGTTGGCATTGTTCACGTCGCAGATACAAGTGCAAAAGCACTTAAGGAGGCTCTTGAAACTTTGTTGTCCGGGTTAGGATTGTGCATATCTAAAATTCGAGGTCAAGGATATGATGGAGCAAGTAATATGCGAGGTCATCTTGGAGGTTTGAAAACTTTGATTCAGAATGAGAATCCGCAAGCCTATTATGTCCATTGTTTTGCACATCAACTCCAATTGGTTCTTATTTCAATTCTTAGGCATCATGATGATGTTGATTGGTTTTTTTGTGAAGTTAGTCGTGTGGTGACTTTCCTTCGTGCATCTAACAAACGTCAAGCTCTTCTTTGTAAAAAGCAAGTTGCTTATTTTGCAGAATTAATTGATAATGACTTGATTGAAACTGGTACGAGGTTGAATCAAGAAATGTCTATTGCAAGAGCGGGTGACACACGTTGGGGATCTCACTTTCGGACTTTGAATCGGTTACATGACTTGTTTACTCCCATTCTTGAAGTGTTGGAAGATCTTCAAAGTGATAGAACGTGTAAAGGTGAACCACAAAGTTTGTTGGTGGTGATGCAAACTTTTGGATTCATTTTCATGCTCCATTTAATGATTGATGTTTTATCTGTTACAAATGATTTGTCTCAAGCATTACAAAAGGGTGAGCAAGATATTGTGAATGCTATGAAACTTGTCCGAATCAACAAGGAAAGGTTTATAGAAATGCGAGAAGGTGGATGGGAATTGTTTTATGAAAAAGTTGTAGGTTCTTATGGTAACCTTGAGATTGATGTGCCCGACATGGATGCAAGGTATGTGAAAATTAATAAGTCGAAGCGCAAGGCTCCTATTGTGACAAATTTGCATTATTTCAGAAATGATTGTTTCTTGCGTATCATAGATTTGGTGTTGAATGAATTGGAAGACCGTTTTACTCCTGAGAATATTGAGTTGCTGCATTGCGTTTCATGTTTAAGTCCTTGCGAGTCATTTAAGGCTTTTGACATTAAATCGCTTGTGAGATTAGCGAGATTGTATCCTAACGACTTTCTTGATGTTGATGATGTGGAGTTGTCTAGCCAACTTGAGAACTATATTAGAAGTGTTAAAGCTGATGATAGATTTTCCAATTTGAAGGGGCTCTCAGATCTTTCTAAGACTCTTGTGCAAACAAAGAAGAACAAGACATATAACTATGTGTATAGGCTTATGAAATTAGCTTTGTCTCTTCCGGTGGCAACCGCAACTGTTGAGAGAGTTTTTTCAGGAATGAAATATGTGAAGGATGAGTTGAGAAACAGGATGTCTAATCCTTGGCTTAATGATTGTCTAATCACTTTTGTGGAGAAGGAAGTGTTTAGCACAGTCGATAATTTAGATATAATTAAGCGTTTTCAGGCTATGAAGAAGAGGAGAGTTCAACTAAACTTGTAATAGAATTATATATTTGATTCAAGTTGCAGCGTACTTCATTATGCCATTTTAACTATATGAGATATTATTACTTTATTTTTAATTTTTTTTTTCTGTCGAGTTATATAATTATTTAATAGATAAAGGCACCCCCAGTTTTTAAATCCTAGATCCGCCCCTGGTTTCAAATACTCTGAAATGAGAGAAATATAAAAAGGACAAGCAAAAGACTTTGTGATCATGTGTGTACACTTCATTTCTTATTAATAAAAGCCCCCAATCTAATTTAACAGCATCTTCTTAAATTATAAGTGGTCTCAGTTAAGTTCCCAGCCAATCAGATGTCCCTTAAATTATGAGCTAGCCTTAGGAAAAAGGGCACTTTGCTTTTCAGGTTTTTAATTGAAAGATAGTACCAATAGCTGTGGAGCACCAACTTCATCGATTGGTTCATCTGCCTTTTTTTACTTTTCTTCAACATGTTCTCTATTGCGATCCCAGGTTGCAGATTTCATTTCAAATTATCGGATATACATAGGCAGTAAAAATATGTCATCTTATTTATAGTTCCACATCTTGGATGTAAACGAGTCCCAAAGCTGTTCAATCCATTTTGATAATTCCAAAATATATACAGCATACATTCCTCTTCTTTCTCGCAGACTGATTTGCGAGAGAGGACTAACCAAACCAGAGGAAAAAGGGTTCAAGTTGCCATGGTTGTACACCCAAGATTAGCCAGAGGGTAATATATTTGAATCCACGGTGAAGGTAGTATGCCTATGAAACCAACAATGTTTAAATAGTATAGAATCAAGAAATGTAGGAGACTATATTACTAAAATAATAATGCTGCTCATAATAATAATAATAATAATAATAATAATAAAGATTCTGGTTTAACAGTAATCCTTGGTGGTAACTATTACTGGTGGATCGCTCTCTTTGAGTTTCTCTCTCTAGATTTGATTTCTAGAGAGAAAAACCCAAAAAAAACCTCAAAACCCAGAAACTCAGATTCATCCCGTCGCGATCGTTGACTCGCTCCACCGGTCGAGCACCGACGTTCGCTCTCTCTTGTGGCTGCACCCCTGTCTCCCATTGTCGGTGGTCGAGGACCACCGTACCCCATCGTCGTCCCTCCCGTCGCTTCATTGCGCGACGAGGGACGAACCTTCCCGCCTCTTGTCTCCCGTCGTCGACGCCTGAGTCGTCGTCTACGTGGCTCCTGGTTTCATCGAGCCGCGCCATCATCTTTTCTGCCGCCGTCGATAGCGGCGTTGACGATCCAGTTCGACCACATCACCGTTCACCGTTCGCCGTTCGCCGTCGCCGCTTTGCTGCGATGGCTACTTCTAATCCGGACCAATCCCTCAAATACTCTTTCACCCCTATGTTGCCGTTGAGGCGTTGATCTGACGCTGCCTTGCCGTTGATCTGCCGCGCTGGTCGAGTTTCTCGCCGAGGAGTTGGAGATGCCGACGATCTATACTTCCCACGTCAAGGATTTGGAGTTACCGACGTGCTACACTTTTTCGATCAGCTAGGGGGCTCTGTTATTTGAGTGGAGAGAGTTGTTCTGTACTCGGATTGGGTTCAATGTGTGGGTGAGATTTTGGGTGAGTTTGTGAGAGAGTGTTTAGTTTGTGCTCTTCATTGGGAGGTATGTTTCGGTTGAGCAATGTTTTGTGTGTGGGTGTTTGTGTGTGGATGACTGTTTGCAGGTGAGAGGGGGAGTGCTAGAGGGAGGTATCGACAGGGTTTGGCGGTTTTTACTTTTTGCTAGTAGTTTTTTTCTTGTCTTTAGTTTGTACATTGACTCAGTATTTCATTATTGTTTACGGGTAAACAATAATGAAATAATTAGAAAGATTGGTTAAAGAAAAAAGACTCCAAGATCCTTAGAGTCTCGGACTCACTTCTCTCCTCTATCTCTATCTTCTGGCAGAGCTATATTATTAGCTTCGGTTTCTCCTCCAGTCACTTCTCGCCTCTCCACTACGAACTCTCCCCCCTCTCTCTCCTCGCTTTCCTCAGAGTCGAGAAGCTCTGTTGTAGAGGTTAATTATTCCTCAAAGTCTTCCCAGCGATTCATTAGAGCCAGCGCCCGGCTGCTGGCCTCAAAAAAGAAAAATACTTCGAAGCCCATTGAACTTACCTCAGGTGAGTCATCCTCGAGAGGAGCTCACTCCTCTTGTTCTCAGACATCATCGGCCCAATTCCCTAACCCCAACAATCAATTCGGTTCTCTTTATTTTCCCATCTTCGACTCTCTCTCTGATGGTAATATTGCTTCCCTCGCACATGATATGGGTTTTCTCCTCCATCCTGCGGACACTCATAGTATCCGTGCCATTAGAAAATTGGAACGTCGTAGAGTCATGGAGCACAGTCAGCCCCATGATTAGCGTCTCCTGGAATATTCGTGGTTTGAATTGCCCGTCTAAACAACGGGCAATTTTTGATCTTATTTCCTCTTCCCGTTGCGATTTAATCGCCATTCAAGAAACCAAATTGGATTCTCCGTCCTCTCATATCTATCGGAATCTTGGCGGTTCCATTATTTCGAAGTGGATATCGCTAGATGCCATAGGTTCGAGAGGAGGAATCCTTGTCGGTTTTAAAGAATCGACCTTTTCTCTTGTCGATACTCATCGCCTTAGCTTTTTTCTCATTGTTCAACTTCATTGGTCCCTTTTCAATTGCCCTCTCAATGTTATTTCGGTTTACGACCCTTCTTCCGCGGACGGACGGGCTTTATTCTGGAATGAATTTCTATCCTTACAACCCTTCTTATCTGACCTCAGTATCTTATGCGGTGACTTTAATGTCACCCGCTTTGCCTCCGAGAGATCTAACCCGGGTTTCTCTTTTCACCAATCTTGCCTTTTCAATGACTGTATCCGCGCCTTACATTTAGCCGATCTTCCGATTTCTGGTAGATCTTATACTTGGTCCAACCAGCGTCAACCTCCCTCCCTAGCCAAACTTGATCGTTTTCTTGTATCCCTATCTTGGTTTAACCGCTTCCCCCAGACTTCTGCTCAGGCGCTCCCTAATCCTTCTTCTGACCATTGCCCGATTTCACTGTCGTCCCATTTCCCTTTCCAACACCAGCACAAATTTTGTTTCGAAAAATTTTGGTTGCAAGACCAGGTTTTTGTTAGTCTGGTGGGGGAATGTCTTGCATCTATCACGGGCTCCTCGGGTCTGGGTAACATTCTTCTCAAACTACATGCTATCAAGCACGGATGCAAAATATGGCGTTCTGAGAGGCATCAAAATACTGTCTTCCTCAAAAATTTTCTTCTCCAATCTATTGATTCCATTGACAAGATGGAAGAATCTCATCCTTTATCGGAAGCCGCCCGTGCTGAGCGTCTTTCTTGCAAGCAGGACTATGCTAATATTCTCCAGCAAGATCACTCTAAATGGGCTCAGAGAGCTCGTATTAAATGGTTGAAAGAGGGTGACGCTAACACCGCTTTCTTCCATAACTTTGCTTCCCACAGGCAACGTAGTAATCGTATTTCTTCTCTCTCGGTTCAAGGGAGAGAGGTGTCTACCGATGGAGAAATTCATCGGGAATTTCTTCAATTCTATAAAAATCTCATTGGATCTAATAAACCTCGATCTCTTGAGCTTGATTGGTTCCATCTTTACGGCAATCAAACTCACGATCTTTCATCCCTCGAAGCTCCTTTCTCTATAGAAGAGATTCATTCGGCGGTTTTTGCCTTAAAAAGCGACTCCGCTCCAGGCCCTGATGGTTTCCCTGCCTTTTTCTTCCAGAAATTTTGGTACTGGCTCAAGGATGACCTTTTCCAATTATTCCAGGATCTCCATCAGGGTCATTTCTCTTTCGACCGTATTAATTACGCTCACATTGTTCTTATCCCAAAAATTGCGGGAGCTCATTTATTGACCAATTTTAGGCCGATCAGTCTGATCAACACTTCCTTTAAAATTATTATGAAAGTTCTTTCGACTAGGCTAAGTGCCATCATTTCTCCCCTCATTGACTCCGCTCAGTCGGGCTTCATCAAGGACCGTTTCATCCTTGATAGCGTGGCTTCAGCTCAGGAAATCATTTCCCATTGTCACAGATCCCGAGAGGAGGGCATCCTTCTGAAGCTAGATTTTCAAAAAGCTTATGACAATGTTAATTGAGATTCTCTTAGATATTCTTTCCTTTCGGGGTTTTGGCCCCAAATGGATAGCCTGGATTAAATCCAGCCTCTACTCTGGCACCTCTGCCATCTATATCAACGGCTCAGAGGGGCATCAATTCAAAGTGAAATGCGGTCTCCGACAATGAGATCCCCTCTCTTCCCTTCTTTTTTCTCTTGTTGCGGATGTCTTTAGCAGACTTCTCAAGAATGCTTGGAACATGCAAATGATAGAGGGCCTTGGTTCTTCTCCCCATTTCGAAGGTGTTCTAAACCTTCAATACGCTGATGACACTATTATTTTCTCCAAGCCTAACCTTCACTCTCTTCGGAACCTGAAATTGCTCCTTTATTGTTTTGAATTGGCATCAGGTTTATCTATCAATTTCCAAAAATCCTCGGTGCTTTGGCTGAGCGGGTCACCCAATCGTCAGACTGAAGTTTCCAATTTCTTTAATTGCCCCGTAGCCTATTTCCCTATCTCTTACCTGGGTATCCCTCTCAGATGGGGTAAGCTCCTCAGAGCTGACTGGATTCCACTGATCGACAAAGTCGAGTCTAGACTTTCTGTCTGGTCAGGAAAAGTCCTCTCTCGAGGTGGCAGATTAATCCTCATCAATTCTGTTCTTTCAGCTATGCCCCAATATATGATGTCTTTCTTTTTCCTCCCGTCCTGGGTGATCAAAAGGATTGATCAGATCAGGAGTAACTTCCTCTGGTCGGGATCCTCTTCCTATAATCCAGGTTTGCATCTAGCCAATTGGAAACTCATCTGCTCTCCTAGAGAGGAGGGGGGGCTCGGAGTTCTGAACCTTAGGGATCATAATATCTCCCTTCTCGGCAAGTGGCTATGGAGACTCCACAACCTTAATCACCTCCCTTGGATTCAATGTATCAAAAATTACCGATCCTCTTCCAATTGGTGGGATTTTCCTCCTTCGACCTCTCGTTACGCCTCTCCTTTTTGGAAAGGTGTTTGGAAAGCGGCTAATGCTTTCCAATGTAGCATATCCCGTTCGTGCGCTGACGGGATCTCAGCGCGCCTATGGTCCGACTTGTGGATCGGTAACATTAAGCTGTCTTCTGCATTCCCTTCTTTATTCCGTTTGGCGGCGCTCCCGGCTGCCACTGTAGCAGAATATTTTATTCTTATTGATAATGTGAGACACTGGTCGATTCCCTTCATTTCTGATATCCCCATTCCTCTCATCGATCAATTCAATAATCTCTTAAGTCTCCTCAATGGCTACTCTTGGTTCCCTCTCGAGGGCATCTCCTGGCGCTGGACTGCGTCAGGAGTCTTCACGGTACACTCTTTTTATCGTTTCCTCAATTCTAGAGGAACGCGTTCTTCTATATCGCAGTTCATTTGGGACTCTAGTGTCCCTATTAAAGTCAAAGTTAATACTTGGTTAGCCTTTAATAACAAACTTCTCACTGTCGAGAACCTCAACAAAAGAAATCTTGCCTGGGGGCAACTTTGCCCGCTGTGCGACCAATTCCCAGAAAACATCAATCACCTTTTCACTCAGTGCTCTTTCATTCTCCCCCTTTGGAAGATTATCACTTTAGCTTGGAATTCTAGAGTGATTCCACACCTATTATCTTCTGTTTGGGCCCTCCCGCCTTCGAACGGTATGTTTCGAAGCGCGTGGATTTTAGCTATTCACACCATCATTTGGATTACTTGGAAGGAAAGAAACAGTAGGCTTTTCCGTCAACAACGCAAGTCGATAGCTGCTATTATCGACGAGTTCTTTTTTCTATTCAATCTCTGGGCTTCCAGCCCAACTTTCAAAGAGAACGCCTCATCGGCGTGTGATAAACTTTTGCAAGCTTTTAATTGTCTTAAAAATCTTCAAGCTTTATAGTTCTTCTTATAGCTTTCTTTCACTCATGGTTCTTTCATTTTTACATATTTCTTTTATGTTCTCTTGTTTTGCTTCGCAGGCTTGACTCTGTTCTCATCCGTGGTGGCCCAAGCTGTTGTTTTGGCTAGCTGTTTTCCAGCTTTCTCTTTTTATTCCCCTACGGACTCTTGTCTGCCTGTTAGGATGGGGTTTGTGTTGGCTGGTCTCGGTGGTGGTGGTTGTTTATATTTCCTTTGCTCTTCTGGTTCAGGATTGTATAGTCTAGTTGGGATACTTATGCTTCCTTCTGCTATCCCTTCTCTTGCTTTATCTGGTGTTTATTAGTTTTCTTCTCCTCTAGTTTATTTACCTATTTGCTGTGTATTGCGATTGGTTTATTTGCTTCTTTTTTGCTGTCTGTTCATATGGTTTCTTTTGGATGATTTCGTTGCAGCATTGATTGTTTTGCTGCAGCATTGACTGTGTTTATTGCTGCGCATCATCTCTAAGCACTTCTATTTGTTTTGGATATCTGGGTGTTTCCCTAGACCTGATGTGGTTTTTGGTGAGTGGTATTGGAACCCATCTTATTTCTGGGTTTTGTCTCGTTCACTGAGTGTCTATGCATTGTTCCAGTGGGGGTGTTTAATGACCTCAACTGCGCTACTTTTTTCCCTTTCTGGGTTCTAAGTCAGTGCTTTCCCTCTCTGGGTTGGAACGGCTCAGGGGAACGGGAGTATTGATTCATTTCCTGAGATCTCAGCGTCGATTCGCTTTTCTTTTCCCTTCTTCGCTTCTCTGTTTGCGTTTGAGTTTAAAATTGCTCTCGCTCTAGCTTTTGCCCTTCTCTGGTCAGTGTTGTGGTTGGTCTGCTCTTTGGTCCGCTGTCGAAAGCGAGGCTTGCTGGATACAGGCTATGTGGATCGACTGGTCTGTGGGCGGCTTCCTTCAGCCCGTGGCCTCAGGCTTGCTTTCCTTTCGCGCAGCTAGTCGGGCGTGGTGCTCTTGCGATCACTTTCTTGCGGGTTGCTCTCCAGATGTTTAGCTTTCTTATTTGTATTCTCTTTTTTCGAGTTGATAATGTTAGCTGTATATAGTCTTTCCTTTCTGATTATGTTGTTTTACTGCTGGTAAAACTTTTCTTGTAAACTATTATTTATTTATTTAATCGTATGGCTGGAGTCTCTAGACTCTATCCGTTTCATCAATACATTGACTCAGTATTCTGGGTGTGTTTAGTTAATGTCTGATTAATGAAACGAGCAGCCATATTCCACTTTCACCTTTAAAAAAACAAACAAACTATTACTTGTGGAGGTAAGTAGGTTTTCTTTGTCCTCTTTTAATGGTCTCTGTCAATTTTCCAACCAGTCTTTAGAGTTACAATGTACAAATTAATTATTGATGATAACTTCCAAAACCATGACCAGTAAATAGACAGACACAAGAATAAAGTAGTACTTGTTGTAAATGCTATGATTATGGATGACCACCATATCTAATTATGAATTTATAACATATAATTAAGGACTTATGTTTTCCAGAAGTGATTCATGAATCACATGAAAAATCATGAAAAATGTGAGTAGAAGATTATGGCTAAGAAGGAAGCAAAGTTTGCTTCATCATCATGTGTTTCATGCTTGTTCAAGTATAAATAGATGTGGAGATGTAAGAACAAAGTGTGGATGAAAATCTAGAAATAAAGATCTTCTAATTAGGATTTCGGAGTGCCACAGAACTAATTCAGATGACATTCTTTTAAAACTTGACTTTCAAAAAGCCTACGATAACGTAAGCTGAGATTTTCTACTCGACATTCTTCTTCATCGAGGTTTCGGTCCAAAATGGATTGCGTGGATTAAGTCCAGTCTCTTTGCTGGTACTTCCTCAATTCTGAGCAATAGTTCTGAAGGCCACAAATTTAAATGCAAGTGTGGTCTCCAGCAAGGAGACCCTATCTATTCGCTCTTATTTACCCTTGTTGCCGATGTCTTTATCAAACTCCTTCGTAAGGCTTGGGAAGCCAACGCCATAGAAGGTCTTTGTGGCTCTAATAGTTTCCGGGGTGTCCTTAATTTGCTATACGTAGATGACACCGTGATTTTTGCTAAGCCTAACTGTAGCACTCTCCGAAATCTGAAGCTACTTCTCTATATCTTTGAAAAGGCATCGGGTTTACCGATCAATTTTCAGAATTCTTCTGTTCTGTGGCTCGGTGGGTCTGATGACCGCCAGTTTGAGATAGCACAGTTTTTCAACTGTTCAACTGCTACCTTTCCTTTAATATATCTGGGCATTCCACTCAGATGGGGAAAGCTCAAAAAATCTGATTGGATGCCCATGATTGACAAAGTGGAGGCCAGACTTAATAGTTGGTCTGATAGGCAACTGTCTCGGGGAGGTAGGTTGATCTTGGTTAATTCAGTCCTATCGTCGATTCCTTTATACATGATGTCTTTCTTCTATGTCCTGTCCTGGGTGATCAAGAGGATCGATCAGATTAGAAGGAATTTTTTCTGGTCTGGGACGGACTCCTATAGAGCCGGCACCCACCATTGTAACTGGAATACTGTTTGCTTATCCAAGGCCGCTGGTGGATTGGGGGTGCTTAACTTGAGAAATCAAAACTTAGCCCTTTTAGGCAAATGACTTTGGAAAATGATCAAAGTCACCGACTTGCCATAGGCCCGTGTTATTTCAAAAAAATGCCACTCTCGTCACAAGGTGTGGGAGTTTCATCCTATTCTTTCCGCTACGGCCTTCCCTTTCTGGAAAGGAGTGTGGGAAGCGGTGGCACCTTTTCAATGTAGCCTTCGTCATGTTTGTGCTAACGGATCCAAAACCATGTTCTGGCTCGATCTCTGGATTGATAACTACAAGATCTCATATGCTTTTCCTAACCTATTTCAACTTGCATCCAACCCTAATGCCTTAGTGGCGGAGTACCTCTCGAGTTCCAATGGTACTAGGGTTTGGCATATCACCTTTACCTCGGTTCTCTCTCCTTCCCTTGCTCTTGAGTATGCTCAACTTCTAGACCTCCTAGCCAGTTACTCTTGGCATCCTAAAGAGGACATTTTGTGGCGATGTACCTCTTCGGGGTCTTTCTCTGTTAAATCTTTCTACAATTTTCTCAACTTCGGAGGAGTGCATTCGCCTTTCGCTAAGTTTGTTTGGAGTGTTTCTGTTCCTCTGAAAGTTAAAATTCTTTCCTGGTTGGCGATCAACAATAAGCTTTTAACGGTCGAGAATCTTAACAAAATGAATTTGGCCTTCGGTCATTCTTGCGCTTTGTGCTTTACCAATTACGAGGATGTTAACAACCTTTTCCTTAATTATGTTGTTATCCGGTTGCGGTGGCAGATTTGTTTGTTTGCGTGGCTAGTCCCTTTACCCCCTTCCTTCTCTCTTGTCCTGCTGGACTGATTGGAGGACGTTTTTTGTTAAAAAAGGTTTCGTAAATCGTGGGATTTTTCCATTATGATCATGACGTGGGTCATCTGGAAAGAGAGGAATAATCGCATATTCAACCACTCTTCTAAATCGATAGACGGCCTGATTGACGAATTCCATCATCTTTATAAGTTTTGGTCTTCGTCTTTAACGTCGGTTAAACTTGAAGCACTTAACCCTCATCGTATCGATGAGTGAGTTTTGCTGTACCGTCTATACAATTTTCTTCCACCTTAATTTTTTTATCTTTTTTATCTTTCTTTGTATGCGGTTTTTATTGTTAGCTCTTGTTATTTTCTCTTACTCTCAATTAATGCACTATGTATCTTTTGCTGACTACAGGCTATCTAAGACGGTTTCTTTCTTCCTTTTGTTCCTTGATGGTAAGGAGTTTACTCTTTTGAGGTGGTTGTGCAGTGGTGGGCATTGTTGTTTTGATTAGGGCTGTGCTGTCTTCGGCCCTCTTTTGATGCTCGCTGTTCTGGACTTCTTACTGTGGGGTCTTTTTTGGGTCCATATGTTTTGAGTGGCCATTTTTGATGTGTCTACTGGCTGTATATGGCTCTGTAGTGATTGCTCTCGTTCTCTGTTCTTTGCTACTTTGCTCATGTAGTTGTTATCTTTGTAGTTGCTCTTTCGATCTTTTAGCGATAATGTTCAGCTTATGTTCTGCTTATGCTGATGTGTTTCATAATTTTCTCCACAGTGAGAGCAAGTTTTATTTGGCCCTGGTTGTTGTGCTTGGGCACGGTGTGTCCAGCATTGCCAGACCTGCATTGTTGGGAAGCGCTGCATTGCTTCGGTTAGGTGAGCTCTGGGGGCGTATTTCCCTCCTCTCCTTCCTTTTACTTTATTGTTGTCCGGTACCAGTTTGGGGCCCTAGCTTTGTATTAGTTTTCCATTTCTCTTTTCTGGTAGTATTTGGCCGGCCGGTTTCTTGCGGGGGCTCTGTATCTTATCCCCGATCTCTCAGGGGCTTTTGTTCTTGTTGATGGTGTGGATGCTTTTCTGAGTTGGTTGCGATGTGTTGTTTACTCTGATCTTTAAATGCGACTATTGTTCTTTTGGCTGCGATTTCATTTTGATGTTGAGTAGCTTTGCCCTGGTCTTTGTGTTTTTGGGCCTTGTGCCAGGTCTTTGGGTTTTGAGCTGGCAATTTTTACATCTTGGGGGGCACTAGTTGTTTCCTTCCAGTGGTTGCCTTCCGTTTCATTGTTGTTCCATGGTCTTTTGTTCTCTTTGGTGTTCGGGGGCTTAGGTGCATTGTGGTCCAGGCTTTTTGGTTTTGAGGGATGTGTGGTCCGTCCACGCTGGCCGGACCTAGGCTTGGTCGATCTGATCGGAGCACCTCTACCATTTCCAACATTCGTCTCCATCCCTTTGTCCCAGACCTGGGTGCGGGTGTTTTTTTAGGGTGGTCGTGGCTCTGCCTGTTTCCCGTTGTTTTGGGCCTCGTATTTAGTTTAGTTTATAGTCATCGTCTTGGTTTTATTCTACTTATCGTAAAATTTTCTTTTCTAATGTACTGTACTGTGATTGTACGCTTCTATTTCAATAATATATCTGGCTAGAGTCTATCGACTCTATTCGCGCATTAAAAAAAAAGATCTTCTAATTAGAGAAGTATTGGTAAGATTACCATCTTTGTTATTTTATTAATATTTCTTTCTTTCAATTTCATAACACGTTATCAGCACTATTGTCTCATTCCTTCCCGAAGTTCAATCGATCTCAAATTTTGAGAGCAGAAGCACAACATATTGGATAAAAACATATCAAAACTTCAGACCGATCCGATGGTAGGTTTGTGAGAATGAATTTCTTATCATCGTTACACTTTAATTGAATTTGTTATCATTTCTCATAGAAAAACCATAACTTTAAATCCAACCGTTGAAAACTTTTGAAAATTTTATATGAAGTTCTTTTATGTGTTCAAAGAATCATACAAAAATTTGGTAGTAATCAGACAAGTATAGACTAGCCTAATAATTTGGACCAGAAACTGTCAGTATTTTATTTAGAACCTGGAGTTCTATACTCTCAATATCATATATAAAATCCGAAGTTTTGATATTATAATTAGATAGAGACCGGAAGTTCTCTATATTCAAAAGTAAGCCTAATGTCTTGGCAGAACCTAAAGTTCTAACTTCAATTAACAACTTTTTTAATGTTTATGTATACCCTATTAATTCTATATATCTTATATCAGTTACTGAAAAGATGGGAGCATTGCTAAACTCGACTTTAAGGCTCTTACGATCAATGGTGAAAATTATTTATCATGGCAGTTGGATGCTAAGATCCATTTGCGATCGAAAAAACTAGGTGATACTATTGCCGAAGGAAATAAGATGTCCCCGGAGGACAAAGCATATGCTCTAATTTTCCTACAGTATCATATGCATGATGATCTGAAAACTGAGTATTTGACAAAGGAAGATCCCTTGGGTCTTTGGAAATCCCTGGGATAGATATGATCACCAGAAGATTGTCATATTGTCCAATGCTCAAAGTAACTGGGTGAATATGAGATTCCAAGATCATAAGACAATTTCTGGCTACAACTCTGCACTATTTAATGTTGTTTCACGTTTGAGATTATGTGGTGAAACAATTAATGATGAACAAATGATAGAAAAAACTCTTTCTACATTTCACGCCTCGAATGTGCTTCTGCAGCAGCAGTATCAAGAGCGACAATTTTCTAAATTCTCTCAACTGATAACTTATCTCTTTATTGCATAACAAAATAGAAAAGTATTAATTAAGAATCATAATTCAAGGCCAACTGTTCTATGAAAATTTCTGAAGCCAAATGCCAACTTTGCTAAAAACAAAGACAGAGGTAGGGAACATGGACGAAATAATTACTTCAGAAGAGGTGGATACAATAATTCCTTTAGTAGAGGTGGACATAATCGTCACTCCATTAGAGAGTTTATAAAGGTCCAAATAATGCAAAGTTCAAAAACCATCTGAAGAGGTCTGCCCTCCGTATTGAAAAGAAACAAAATCTACCTAACAATTCTACTAAGTATCCAGACGATACATGCTATAATGTGGAAAAAGTGGACATTGGGCACGGATCTGCTGTGTGGTAGATCATTACAAGGCTTCGATCAATTCTGCAGAGACAAATATGCTGGATAGTAAAAAGCTGACAAAAGATCATGATATACCAATGGGATCTACAAATTGGAATCTTGAAGATTTCTTTGAAGATACTGACAGCCAGCTTATTAACACTGATGAATTTGAAGCGACATTGGGAGAACCATCAAGTTGGGTCTAGAAGACCTAAAACAATTGTTATAGTTTTATTCAATTTTTGGTTTATCATTTATTCATGCCCCACTTTCCAAAAATATGGAATACGAGTTCATGACAATGGCCCACCAAATTACTAACATCACCCATAAGCTGTTTATCCGATCAACTCAACAATATAATCAATACAGAACAATTGCGCAATAATAATAATCTCATGAACAATAATACTTGGAATAGACAATGTGAAATATCCAAATACAATAATAATCCAACATCTGGAACAAAAATAACAATATTCGGGTCAAAAGTCCCCAATACAATGAAATAACAATAGTCCAATAATTAAGTCTCCATGATAAAACAATAATTTATTAAGAAGCGATGCTATTGATTCATTCGCCAATGTTGTTCTCCCAATCCATCAGGCAATTCCCCATCAACACCTATAAACACTTCATCTAAAAAAGAGAAGAAAAATTGTCCTTAGAGCAAGTCATGGACAGCAAGTAGAGAAAGCAAGGAACAATGGAATAATGGTATACCAATGAAGTCAATGGATTAATAGGAATCAATAACATGGCACGATAATCAATAATCAATATCACAGTAATCGATGCAATGACTATAAACGATGATTCAATATGTGGTAATCGATGTTGTGTCAATTCATCAGTCTATTATTCATTTTAATCCTAACTAATGTAGAACTTCATGCGTTCCATTTATTTACCACATGGTTGTTACATAAAAAAAATTACGTTTTTGGACTTAGTGGTGGATTTTATAGTTCATGTACTCGGCAACAATATTCAATAATAATCGATGACCGAATCAATCAAGATACTGTAGTTTATCATCAATACTATTCGATAAACTATATAATTATCATGATGGGTGTCAAAACATAATCAATAAAATTAAAACACACACATACACTAATTTATCATCAAGCAATCATCAATCGATCAATCAACCCTACAATCTAGCAATTCTCTCTACAATAGTTTAGTTGTGTGACAATTATATGAAGAACCCTATTATCAATTCTATATGCATGCATAAAAGATTCAATCTTTGGAGTCAAAAGTGGCATGATGTCAAGTAGATTGGGGTTAGCTCGTGTAAACCCTCAATATACCCAACGAAGATAGTCAATACAGAGATATGATAATGAATAGGATCTACCTGCAAGAATTTCAATGAAACCTGAATTTGATACAATTAACAATTCAAGAGGACGGTGACTTGCTTGTTAGATGGTTAATTCGAATATATAAAATAACGGGATGAGAATCCCGGGTGACGAATCCACGAAGCACGAGAACACAAAACCATGAACGGAAACACCGAAACACGTGCAAGCCCGTGCAAACACTCACACAGAAAACACAGCAATTCAAACTCCCCCTTCTTCCACACACCAAACAGCACACAACAAAACCCAATCCCCCCACACAAAACAGCATACACCAAAACATAGCGAATTGGTGGAAGGCGGGGCTCCAACGACAGGCTGGCGGTGCACTGTGACGGCGCTCAGGGGATGAGAAGTTGACAGAGAATAGGGGGCCTGGATGCTCGTTTTGAGGAGGGAAAAACAGAGGAGCAGCAGGCATTGGTGTCGGGGGGGAGGAGGGGTGGGGTGGGGGTGGGGGGTCTGGGCAACGCTGGAGGAGTATGGCGAGACGATGATGGATGATGGTGGTCGACTGCGTGCAGTCGAGGGTGGTTCGATGACAGGCGTAGGAAGGAAGGTGACGGGATGCGAGGAAGTGATGGGTTCGGTTGACGAAGAGGACCCAGATGAGGCAGTGAGGGAAGGAAAAGCTCGACGGGGTGCAGTTGAGTGGGGATGGTAAGGAGTTCGATCGAGGAGAACCGCAATGAGTTCGGGAGGCGGTGGATTCGAGTGGTTGCGAGGAGGGAGAGGGTGATGGGAAGGGTTCTTCAGTGGTGGTGAGCTGGCAGTGGTCGAGGAGGTGAGGACGAAGATGAAGACGAAGACGGGAGGAGGAGTGGAGGCGAGAGCGGATGGCAGGGTGATGGGTCGGTTGGGTTTCAAAGACGAAGCAGAGGTAAGACATGAAGGGGATGAACAGGGGAGAAGGGGGTAGCTCAGTAGGGGGCGGCTAGGGTTATAGGGGTAGGGTTTAGGGTTAGGGTAGGTTAGGTTAGTATTTATAGGATATTAGGATGGGTTTGGGTATAGGGTATGGATCCAATAAGAATATGGGCTTGGGTTTTGGGTAAAAAAATCAATTAGTTGGTATAAATTCAATAGGGGAAAATAATTAGCATAATAGGGTCTATAAAATATAATAATAATAATAATAATAGTATTAACAATAAAGATAACAATAATGCAATTAACAAGAAAGTACTACTCATAATGATAATAACAATAATAACGATAACAATAACAACAATAATAACCATAATAACAAAATAATAATACTACTAATAATAATACTAACATAATTGGGTTTTCAATAAATAATCAAAGTTAGCAATAATAAAAATAATAATAATAAACATATTAGTAACAACAACGATAATAATAATAGCAATAACAATAATAATAATAGTTACAATAATAATAATATGAATACCAAAATAAGATTTGAGTTCAACAGATTCATTAAAATCCAAATAGTAATAATATAAAATATAAATAGCCGATCAATTAGAAATAGAAAATAAATTTAAAACATATCATCATTCGAGGTAAATATAATTGTCGATTAGAAACCACTTTAGTAGAAGATTTAAAACAAAATTAACACAAAATAAATTTACAAATAATCGAAATCCAGAAAATATTCAGAAAACATGTATTTACGGGAACAGGGGTTACAATCCTATCCACCTTACAACAAAATTTTGTCAGCGAAATTTGCTCAGGCGATACATAGGACGAGAAAAAAGCAAACTGATAAATTAACAAAGCAGGGAATCAAAGGAAAAGAAACAAAATGGTTGCAACACCAGAATAAGGAAGGACATGGATATGAATGAAGTGATCAAGAATGATGTGAATAAAGATTCAATGAATGAATGCAATGTGTGAATAAGGGAGTAAACAATGCGTGGAAGAGAAGCAACAAGAGAATCCTGGTACCTGTGAGTTATGGGCCGACCACGCTTCTGCTGCGCTACTTTGATGGTGAAGCTCCAAGCAGTAGACATGTCGTTGTAGATCAAGCGATGCCGATCGAAGGACCAAGCAGGAAGAAAAGAACGAACGACACCGGAATCAAAAGAATATGGGTACGAAAAGAATGAAATCTTACCCAATAAATAATCAATGAATGGAAGGGATCAAAGAGGAATAAAAAAAGACTAGTTTACAGATCATAAGTTGGATATCAATTATTCATGCGAACCCTGTATTGCACATACGGTTGAGTCAACCTGATAAATACCAAATCTGATTAATATATCAATCAAAGCCAAACTTCCTTTCGTTAGTCACGTTTGACTGATATTTTATCCAAACCAGGGTTTTGATATACTAAATACCTCATCATGCCCCGCTTTCCAAAAATACAGAATACGAGTACACGACATTGGCCCAACAAATGACTAAAGTCACCCATAAGCTGTTTATCTGATCAACTCAACAATATAATCCATACAGAACAATTGCGCATGCAATAATAATAATCTCATGAACAATATACTTGGAATTGACAATGTGAAATATCCAAATACAATAACAATCCAACATCTGGAACAAAAATAATAATATTTGGGTCAAAAGCCCACAATACAATGAAATAACAATAGTCCAATAATTAAGTCTCCATGATAAAACAATAATTTATTAAGCAGCGATGCTATTGATTCATTCACCAATGTTGTTCTCCCAATCCATCAGGCAATTTCTCATCAACACCTGTAAACACTTCATCTAAAAAGAGAAGAAAAATTGTTTTTAGAGCAAGTCATGAAAAGCAAGTAGAGAAAGCAAGGAACAATAGAATAACGGTATAACAATGAAGTCAATGGATCAATGGGAATCAATAACATAGCATGATAATCAATAATTAATATCACGGTGATCGATGCAATGGCTATAAACGACGATTCAATATTCGGTAACAATAATCAATGATCAATAACAATAATACTTAGCCAATAACCGATATTAATAGGAACAATAATGAACAATATGCAATGTCGATGTTGTGTCAATTCTTAAGTCTATTATTCATTTTAATCCTAACTAATATAGCACTTCATGCGTCCCATTTATTTACCACATGGTTGCTACATACAAAAAAATTACGTTTAGACTTAATGGTAAATTTTATAGTTCATGTACTCGACAACAATATTCAATAATGATCGATGACCGAATCAATTGAGATATTGTAGTCAGTAATCAATAATTAATCAATAACCGATATGACCAATATGACCAATAGACCAATAGACCGATAGACCGATAAATAGGGAAACACGGACCCCTCATCCGAGTACAGTCCTTATATTGTCCACTACTAAAGTCAGCCCTTAAACCCCGGCTTGTTAATTATTTTATCAATGCAGCAATACATTATGCAATATGAAATATGAGATGAACAATAGTATTAATAAGGGAGCAATAGGACGATAACTTAGATAGGACAATTAGAACAATGACAACAGGGTATTAGGATCATGCAATGCAACATATATCCTTTAATTCATGCAATACTATGATATAGAACAATTAATCTATATAAATCTGGAATATAAAAATTCTGGACAGCAAAAGTAGTTTGTACAAAAATACAGTTTTCCGCTGTTTCAGAAATGAAAAACTAAATCCATCAGAAATTATAGAAACTAGAATTCCACACGGTTCCAACGCATATTTAAAATTCAAAATCAGATAACAGTAGCTAGGTCAATCACACTATTCTTTACGGATTTTAGGTTTAGACAGAAATTCAACATCATGTTGTTATAATTTTAGAATCAGCAAAAACTCAATAATAAATTCATTAAAAATATTTTCTAGACTCCTAACCATGATTACTAACAATCTGAAAATTATCAGAGCAAATTTTAACATTTGATCAGCCATTTTACTGTTTAAGCATGTAAGATACAAGAATCTGAAAATCTGAAAGTTAAAACACAGCTGTAGTAAAACGGGCATAACTTTTGTTACAAAACTCGGAATTCAAAAATTCAAGATGTTCTAGAAACTAGAAAAATAAGGCTACAATTCTTATTCAGAAAGTAATTTATTTTAAGATCATTTACTAGGTCGAAAATAACAGTTAACATACAACCAGCAAGCAATATACACGTTTTGTGTAGTTTTCATGAAATAATTTAATGAATCATGATGGGTATCGATTTTACTAGTTGATAAAATATATAATTAGCTTGATGGGTGTCAAAACATGATCAATAAAATTAAAACACACACATACACTAGTTTATCATCAAGCAATCATCAATCGATCAATCAACCCTACAATTTAGCAGTTCTTTCTACAATAATTTAGTTGTCTGACAATTATATGAACAACCCTATTATCAATTCTATATGCATGCATGAAAGATTCAATCTTTGGAGTCAAAAGTGTCACGATGTCAAGTAGATTGGGGTTAGCTCGTGTAAACCCTCAATATACCCAACGAAAAAAGTCAATACAGCGATATGATAACGAATAGGATCTACTTGCAAGAATTTCAATGCAACTTGAATTTGATACAATTAACAATTCAAGAGGACGGTGACTTGCCTGTTAGATGGTTAATTCGAATATATAGAATAACAGATGAGAATCCCACGCGACGAATCCACGAAGCACGAAAACACAGAACCACGAATGGAAACACCGAAACATGTGCGAGCCCGTGACACTCACACAGCAAACACAGCAATTCAAACTCCCCCTTCATCCACACACCAAACAGCACACAGCAAAACCAAATCCCCCCACACAAAACAACATACACAACAACATTTCCAATCATGATATCCCACTCTCCCGAACACCAAATGGCAAAAAGAGGGAGAGAGACAGTGCTCAACGGCGGGGGTGTGTACGAAGAATGGCATAGTGGTGGAAGGCGGGACTCCAATGGCAGGCTGGCGGTGCACTGTGACGACGCTCAGGGGATGAGAAGTCGACGGAGAATAGGGGGCTTAGGTGCTCTGTTTTGGGTAGGAAAAACTGAGGAGCTGCAGGCGTCGGCGTCGAGGGGGTCTGGGCAATGCTGGAGGAGGATGGAGAGACGATGATGGATGATGGTGGTCGACTGCGTGCAGTCAAGGGTGGCTCGACGACAGGAGGAAGGAAGGTGACAGGGCATGAGGATGTGATGGGTTCGGTCGACGAAGAGGATGAAGATGAGGCGGTGAGGGGAGGAGAAGCTCGACGGGGTGCAGTCGAGTGGGGATGGTGAGGAGTACGATGGAGGAGAACCGCAATGGGTTTAGGAGGTGGCGGGTTCGAGTGGTTCCAAGGAGGGAGAGGGTGACGGGATGGGTTCTTCGGTGGTGGTGGGCTGGCGGTGGTCGAGGAGGTGAGGATGAAGATGAAGACAAAGACGGGAGGAGGAGTGGAGGCGAGAGCGGGTGGCAGGGTGATGGGTCGATTGGGGTTCGAAGACGAAGCAGAGGTAGGGCTTTACGTCACCCAAGTCCTTCATTGAAAACTCCGAAGCTTGCATCTTTTTCACATCCTTGATCTTCTCTGTACATGAACCTGCTTACAACATATCGTCCACATACAATGCCGTGGTAACTATATCATTGTCGTCATATCGATGAACAAATACACAATGATCCGCTTTGCATCTCTCGAAACTCTTTCCTCGTATGAAGCGGTAAAACTTCAAGTACTATTGTAGTGGTTCTTGTCTGAGCCTGTAAAGACTCTTTTTTAATCGACACACTATGTCTTTTTTTCTTTTTGCTTTTCAAAACTTATGGGTTGTCTCATGTACAACTCTTCTTCAACATCACTATGGAGAAATATTGTTTTCACATTCAACTCCTCTAAGTGCAAATCTTCAACTGTCACAATACTAAGCAAAACACTGATTGAAGACATCTTCATTACCGGTGCAAAGATTTCACTGTAGTCGACACCTTCTTTTTTAGAGACCCTTACACAATAAGCCTTGCCTTATACCCCTTACTACCATCTGCCTCATTCTTGACTCTGAACATCCATTTGTTCATAGGAGTGAATTTTCTTGTAGGTAACTTGGTCAACTCCCAAGTTTGGTTCTGTTACAAGGAGTTCATCTCGTCCCTCATGGCTGACTCCCACTGAATTCGAGCCTTATCCTTCAAAGCCT
This sequence comes from Hemerocallis citrina, assembly GCA_017893485.1. Taxonomy (NCBI): domain Eukaryota; kingdom Viridiplantae; phylum Streptophyta; class Magnoliopsida; order Asparagales; family Asphodelaceae; genus Hemerocallis; species Hemerocallis citrina. Next base: position 20,532,318 of record CM030366.1, read on the forward strand.
CCTTATGAGTCTCTGGCTCTCCTGAATTCGTGTACAGAACATGCTCATAAATTATCTAGCTGATGAATCAAATATCTTGGTTGGCCTTCTCTCTCGTGTCGATTTTCTCAATGTGGTTACCGGCTAACCGACCAATGAAAGGTCCCCAACTGCTCTAGCAGTACCTGTTCATCTTGGATTTTGCCGAACTGCTCTAGCATTACCTGTTCATCTTGGATAACCTGCTCATTCCCAACAGACTCATTAAGAGCCTCCTTTGTTGCCTGTGATACATGGACCAGATGCTACACTCTAGGTCCCCTACCTTTAGGATTGCCTTCTCATTCTGAATCTGAACCTGACTCTATACTAGTTATACTACTTTGACCTGTGTGTCTGTCCTTGTACAAAACCTTTTCATTGAATACTTCATTTCTGCTGCAAATGGCCTTGTTGTCCAAAAGTCTCATAGTCTGTAACCAAACTCATCGCCGTCGTAGCCAATGAATACACATTTATGGATTTTGATTCCATTTTCTTTCTTTCTTTCATGTCGATTAGTGAATATGCAATACAACAAAATACTTCCAAATATGAATAATTGACAGGTTTACCGACTATAGTTTTTGTGGAATGGCTCCATTCAGGGCACTGGAGGGGCAACGCTTAATAAAGTACACTGCTGTATCCACTGTAACTGAAGACCCGCATGAAGTCTCTTGCATCTCGCCCTTTCGAGTATCGTGCGGTTGCTACTCCATTCTCCAGCAGAGTTCTAGGAACTGTCCTGATTCCTTGGATACCTTCATTTACCAGTTAGTCAACAAACTCTTTACTTGTGTACTCATCACCATTGTCTGACTCTAATGCTTTCTGTAAACCCCGTTTTTGACTGTACAAAAATTTTCTACGTATTTTTGTGATTCGGTTTCTTTTAAAAATTTTATCTCTTAAATTATTTTTTATATGATGTTCATTTTTTGAATCTCCTATTAAAACTCATTCTATTATTATTGTAACTATTTTTATTTATCCTAGTCATTTTATAAATTATTTAATTCTTTATTATATTATGAAGCCCAATCATAGTCCATTCTATAATTTGTCTAAATTATTTATTTTGTAAACCATATTTAATTCCTAGTCCATATTATAATTATTTTATTGATTGAAGCCCAATCTCATATTCCTTCTATTGTATTACTTAATTTTGGAAGCCCAAATAAAAAGAAATACAAACTCATACAAATTCTAGCCCAAGGCAACACTTTTAAACCATAATTTTAAACTCAAATTCTAATTCAATTCCTACCCGTTAATCCTATAACTATCCATCCTTAACTACAATATCTCATATGATTACCCCTCCAATTCCCCAAATATCTCTCCATTAATCCACTAATTACTCCTAACGAATCTCCACTAATCCTAACAATCTGGCCCCACCTCCTCTTCTTCTCCTTCTTCCTTCTTCAACCTCTCCATTTCTTCTTCTTCCCTGAACTCATCCTCACACCTCTGACATCAACTGCCTCCTCCATCGCATTCGCTCTCCATCGCAGCCGCCTCGCCACAGCAACCGAGCCCCACTACTTTGCCTTTGACTACACTCGAGCTCCTGCGCCGCCCCAGCCTCTGCCTCATGTGCGCCACCTTTCTCCGCCACTGACTGCGCGTAGCCACATCTTCACCACCTCACAGTTGTTCTTCACCGAACCCATCACTCCCCCACCACCTCTGCCTCCCATCGCAACCAACACCATTCACCACCGACTGCTACGCCTTTACTGCTCCTCCTCGATAGCCACCCTCACCAGCACCTCAGCTGAGCGTCACTGCTCTCCTCCCCCAAGCACCCTCTCACTCCAACCATCGACTGCCGAACCCACCTTCCTGCACCTCGTCTTTACCTCTGCTGTGACCGCGAACACCCCGATGTCCCTACCGCTCGCCACGCCCTGTCCACCACTCGCCACCTCGACTCCTCAACACCGGAGCCGACTGCAGCTTCTACACCATCCTCCTCGCTGCCTCTCTCCTACACCCATTGCCAGCACAACTGCTGCCGATCACTACAGCTCCATCACTGAGCTCCCTTACCTGGACTCACCCTTGCTCGCTGCCGCTCTGACTGTTGTTGTCCCACTTGTGGTTGTTGTCATTTTTTTGTCGTTACCGTGTAATGCAGGCGTCGCTATTGTTGTTGTTGTCTTACCGTTATTGCCGTAGTGGTTGCTCGTCGCCATTGCCAACGGGATTCTTTTCCTTCCGTGGATTCATCCACATTCGAAATCACCACGTAACAGGCAAGCATCTCTTGTACACATTTTAGTGTTCTTGTGCAAGCATTTTCTTTGAAACCCGACAAGAAGTTATTGATTTGATTATCGTATTAAATTGAATTTCATTATTGATTGACTGTTTTCTTGATCGTACCATGTTATTGATTCATAGTCTTCTTATCATGTCATTGTTATTGATATAAATCTTGAACCGTTAATTTATTGTAATATCGGACATTCAAATATACTGCCATGTCTCTTGCCTGAGCTTGTAGTGAGGTTTAGACCCAGTTCCTAACATTGAAATTTATATCATTGTACACAGAAATTGTAGCACACTGAGTCTGGAATCCGAAACATCTTACGGTTCCTCAATCTGTTTTATATATTGTAAGTTATTGCCATTTTAGTACTATCATGTTATAATTTCCAGAACCGAGACTGTGCATGAAACCCGTAAAGAATTGATTAATCGACCAATCTACTGTAACTATAATATATTGTGTGAATATGCATTGAAACCGGCAGAGAGTCTAGTTTCTGGAATCCCTGACGGAATTGAATTTGCATTCCCATAGCAGCGGAAAAGTGAATTTGCGTACCAATGTGTGCTGCTGTCCATAACCTGCATTGTTATTTTTTTTGCATATAAATCCGTTATTTTTCATATTTAATGAATTGCACTATGTATATTTCATGTATCTCATAGCCTGATGTCTTCTTGATATTGTATTAATACTATAGTTCTCATCGATTGTATCCATTGCAAAATTCTTGATACTACCGTTCTCATTGATTGTATTGGTTGCATGTCTATAACTGATCATAATGAAATAATAATAAGCCAGGGTAATAAGTGTCGACTTAGTAGTGAACAATATATGAGAGTGGACTCAGAAGGGGATATTGGTCACAACCCATATTGATCATTATTATCGGTCATATTGGTCATCGATTGATTGTGGATTACTGACTACAGGATCCTAATTTATCGTGTATTGGTCATAGGTCATCGGTTATCGGTCATTGGTCATTGGTCATTGATATTGCAAGACCCGAGTACATGATTCTATAGAATTCACCACTATAGTCTAAACGTTCACTTGATTGTATGCACCTAAACCTGTGGTATGGGATGCATGATTGCGTGCATTAGATAGGTTAATAAAAGATGGACAGACTTAAAAATTGTTACTAAACATCGATTATTGATTTGTTGATATTGATTATTGGTAATCGATTATTGATTACTGATTATTGTTTACCGACTATTGGCCTCACTGAATATTATTTATTGACCATAATTTATTGATCGTTGATTACCGACCAATGCATCATTTATTGATCCTATTATTGACTATTGTTTTGATTATTATTTCTATTGATTGTTGATTATTGTCATCGACTACTGTTTATTGATTATTAATTATAGACTTTGATTTTGTTATCGTCTATCATTTATTGACTCTGGTATCGTTCTAATATCTTGTTCTTGTCATATCGTTCTTTTATTGTTTAACATCTTGCTACTACTTTTCGCCCGTGGCTTCCTCTAATGGGCATTTTTCCCATCTCTAGATGTTGAGATTGCAGGTATCACGAAGGAATCAACTAAAGGACTTGGAGAACTGATCTTCTAAAAGATTATAGTGGAATTAATAGTCTACGATAGTTATTTCATTCAAGTTATTTTATTTTCAGCATTGTGTTATTATTGTACAGTGTATTTCGGGCTTTGGTGACTCGAAACTTATTTTCTTTCTAGATGTTGGTTATTTATGAGACATTTCATGGATTATTGATGTTTATGTGATTATTTTATTGCATGTGTGGTTAATGTTATGTTTCATTTTGTTGAGTGAACTATTACAGCTTATGGATGATGTACACATCATTCGCTGGGCCTCAGTTACGTGTTCGTGGTTCCATATAATGGGAAGCGGGGCGTGACACTTTCACTTTGCAACCCGTCTCATTCTCAACCCTGACCTTCCAAGCTTTGAATGCCTCAAATACCTCTGGTTTCTAACAAATTGCAGGAACCCAAACTTTTTTTGTAGCGCCGTCGATGAATGTGACGAAGTATCTCTTGCAACCATAAAAAAATTACTGAGTCGGACACCACACATCGGTATATATAAACTCTAGCTTCCCAAGCTTCTTCTCACACTCATTCAACTAAAAGCTAACTATCTTCTTTTTTCCTATCACACAGTTCTCATAGAAATCATTCTCAACATTCTTAAGCCTCGACAAAAGATCCCTAGAACAGAGATCATTACCAACTTTTTCACCAAGGTGCCCCAAACTGACATGCCATAGTAATGATGAAGAACTACCCACCGATGCTGCAGCAATGAAGTCACATGAATCACCTCCTCTGAGTAAGTACAACGTGTTACAACGCTTTCCTTTTGCCACCAACCTGACACCTGTAGTGACCTTCCATTCTCCACTTCCAAAGCTTGTCGTGAATCACTCTTTGTCCAATTTACTATTCGAGATTAAATTCTTCCTCAAGTCTGTAATATGTCTTGTGTCATTCAAGACTAATTTCCCGCCATTGCGAGCCTTTACTCTCACTGTGCTCTACCTACAACTGGACATACTTGTCCATTGCCAATTGTGACTGCACCAAAATTACTTGTCCTGTAATCCTCAAAAGCATCCTTATGGGTGTACAATGATAAGAAGCTCGTGAGTCTATACAACAATAATCCAGCATAATATCAAATCCACGAGATAAACACATTTTATCTAAATAGGATTCGATACTTACCACATTGGCTCCCTATGACCCTGCTTGCACTTTCTTATATTTTTCGCATTGGTCTCTCCTGTGTCTTGGCTACTTAGAGTGCCAACACTCACATTTGTGATGTCCTGCTCTTGACTTGGACATGTGATTCCTACTTTGTAACTTTCCTCAGTTGTTGCTTCTACCACGGTTATCAACTGACAGTGCGACGTTGCTAGGATATGACATTGAAGACTCTCCATGTGTCTTCTTTCTCCCATCCTCATTCGTAGTGCTTGTGACATTTCATTACACTGTACCATAACTATCGAAAAGACTGGATAGTAATGACAATGATTGTGCCCTTTCCTCAAACTTCAATCTCGATGATTCCATCTGATTGTAAACCATACATAAATTGTTGATGTGCTCAGCCACCGAACCTCTTTCCGGCAACTTCAAGTTGACTAACTTCTTCAGGTGAAGTATCTGATTCACTGCATTTGGTTTCTCAAATATATATGTTAAGATCTCCATTGTCTTCTTCATGGTCTTTGTCTTCTCAATGTGAAATAGCGACTTCCTACTCAGCAATAACTAAGTCTATCCAAGTGCCTTCTGATCCAATCTATTCCAAGCACCCAACACAACTGAATCTACCTCCGCCCCATCTGGCTTCATGCCAAACGATGGATCATCTAGATCCTTATGTCAGAGATACGTTATCATATGGATCTCCCTCATTGTGAAATCTATTCCATCAAACTCCTTGACTTTACTCTTGTCCCATGTCGATCAACGCTACCAATTGGGTGCATCGATACTACTTTTTTGAGTTCTAACTGTGGAATAACTTACCAACCCGATGCAAAATAATAGAATCAAAAGAAAGAGAACAAAAGAAATCAAAAGTCAACACACAAGAACATACAAAAAAAAATCGAGTTTCACCCAATGTAATGGTACTTCCCCGTGCAGAGGTACTCCTGCGATTTCCACTAGAAATATGAAGAAACAAGTTTACAATCTCTTAAGAACTCACCCTCAAGGTGTAGGGCTTATCTCCATCTCCCTCTCTCTCTAAAACGACTAAAAGATCTCTCTATTCTGAGAGAAAATGTTTCTCTTAACCCTAAAATCGTACTCAATACAATATATATATATTTACATCAGAACAGATCTCAGCCGCAGATCAAACAATCCCGCGTGGTCGACCGCATACTTGGATGATCAACTGCAATTATTCTTTGAGCGAATATAGAGCGAGACGATTGACTGTGTGGTCGACTGCTCATTTCCATCGAGCATTCCAGAGGGCGATACGGTTGATTGTGCGGACGACTGCACCGCTCTTGGCTTGAGATCCTGTACATGTCGGTCCACTGCACAATGTGTGGTCGACCGCACATTTCTGCCTGCAATTACTGGCTGCTATTGAGTTGTTTGCTCCCAGTTCGACACATCTTCTTGTTAGTCTTCTTCATCCCACTGTCATGTATTGGATCAACCAATCCCAACACTAATCACATATACAAATCCGTACATCACTCTAAATCATCAATACTGTTATGAAATTGAAAGAAAGACATAATGATAAAATAAAAAGGATGCTAATCTTACAAATACTTCTCTAATTAGAAGCTCTTTATTTCTAGTTTTTCTTTCACACTTTGTTCTTACCTCTCTACATCTATTTATACTTGTTCGTAAGCATGATCACATGATGATGAAGCAAACTTTGCTTCATTATTAGTCATAATCTTTGACTAACAATTTTTTATGATTTTTCATGTAATTCATGAATCACTTCTAGAAAACATAAGTCCTTATTTATATGTTACGTAAATTTATAATTAGATATGATGGTCATCCATAATCATAGCATTTACAACACTCCCCTTGGATGTCCACCATTTCTAATACTCTCTTACAATGTTCAACATTCAATGATTGTTGCCTCATTAAAACCTTGCTGAGGAAAACCCAGTGGGAAAAACCGGCGCGAAGGGAAAAGAGTACAACATTCTTCACAATCATTGAATTAAAATTTGATGTGCACAATGTTGCCTCGTTAAAATCTTTACTGCGAAAAATCCAATGGAATAAAAACCTAGAAAAGGAAAAAGAGTACAACGCGCATATATATTGAGTAGCATGCTTCAAGATGCTTTCTCCAATTATGACTCCCCATGATAAAAATAACCCCTTGCATAGTATGATGATAGATTCTATGCAAAGCAATCTTGTATACAAGTTTCTGGAAGATGGCCTTTGGCAGAGATTTAGTGAAAAAGGTCAGCTAAGTTGTCACTGGAACAAACTTGTTTTGCTTCAATCTCATTGTTCTTCTGAAGTTCGTGAGTAAAGAAGAATTTTGGTGAAATGTGCTTGGTCCGGTCTCCTTTGATGAAACCTTCTTTAATCTGTGCTATACATGCAGCATTATCTTCGAAGATAATGCTCGAAACATATGTAATAGAAGGTAACTTAAAAGAACTACGAATATGGTGAATTAAAGATCTCAACCATACACATTCATGGCTAGCTTCATGAAGAACTAGAATTCAAGAGTTGTTAGATGAAGTAGCGACTAAAGTTTGTTTAGTAGAACGCTAAGAAACTACATAACCTGTTTGAGATTGACTCTTATGAGGAAAAGAGAAATATCATGAATCTGCATAACCTACAAGCTTGAAACTTTTAGAATTATAAGAATAATATAAACCTAAGTCAGTTGTTCCACGGAGATATCTTAAAATATGCTTGATACCATTCCAGTGTCTTTTCATGGGTGCAGATCTATATCTAACAAGCAAATTTAGGGAAAAAAAATGATATCTAGTCTAGTGCATTGTGCCAAGTATAGTAGAGCACCAATAGTACTTAAGTATGGTACTTCAGGTTCCAATACTTTTTCATTTTCCTCTTTAGGACGGTATGGGTCTTTCTTTATGTCGAAAGATTGGACTACCATGGGAGTACTTAGTAGGTGTGCCTTGTCCATACCAAATCTTTTTAAAACATTCTCGGTATAATTGGACTGATGGACTAATATCCTACTAGAATTTCTCTCAATCTGCAGGTCGATACAAAATTTTGTTTTACCAGGATCTTTCATTTCAAATTCTTTCTTCAAGTGGTCAGCAGTTTTCTCGAGCGCTTCTTGAGTCCCAATTAAATTTATATCATCCACATAAACTGCTACTATTGCAAATCCATTAAAAATTTTCTTTATAAAAATGCAAGGGAAAATTGGACTATTTTTATATCCTTCCATATACAAGTATTCACTGAGACGATTGTACCACATTCTTCTGGATGCTTCATACCATATAATGAACGTCTTAAATGAGTTGAGTACGTACTATTTGACTTTGCTTCGTGCAAAGTAAATCCTTATAGGATTTTCATATAAGTATAAGTGTTTAAGTCCCCATATAAATAAGCAGTTACAACATCCATGAGTCTCATATCTAAATTTTTAGAAACTGATCGACATATCAGATATCTGAAAGTTATTGCATCAATAACTGGAGAGTATGTTTCATCATAATCAATCCCAGGTTTCTGCGAGAAACATTGTGCCACAAGTCGTGTTTTATATCTAGTAATTTCATTACTTTCATTTTTTTTTCATTACAAACACCTATTTGTAACCTGCAGGGTTACATTCTTTGCAGTTGGTACTATAGGTCCAAATACAGCACGTTCATTAAGAGACTCTAATTCTACCTTTATGGCATCTTCCATTTTGGCCAATCTGCTCATTGTCGACATTCATTTATAGTACGTGGTTCGGTATCATTAGTGTCCTTTCCATTTGATATGTGTGTAGCTATAACATATGCAAATATGTCATCATGACTGTATATTTTCTGTCCCACATCTCTCTTGAATTAGTGTAAAGTATAGAGATCACTTTATTATTAGGTACCTTTGTCTCTTCAGGAACTTCCAAAGTCTCTTCGGGTATATATGTCTTTTCCAAGATAATAACTTCTTCTGGAGTTTTAGAGAGAGTTGATTTTTTGCATAACCTCTTCTCGAGTAAAATGACTAACATTTTCAGAAGGGTTATTTGGGCATATTTTCTCATTTCTCCTTTTCCGAGGAGTAGAGTCTTTTGAACCTGTAGGTCCGCCATGTTTCTGGTGCGATGTAGATTCATTTGCTTCTATATTTGAGTTTTTTCCTACAGGGGCAATAACTCTGGCAGGTGCATTCATAGCTAGTATATGTGACTTGGTCACTTTCACTGCATCATTAAATGCATTAGGTAATCTATTTACATTTCTTGTAAGTGCAATATTTTTTATACTTCATTATCACACTGTGAAGTACGTGGATCGGGATGATACATAGTTGAAGTATTCCACATTAATTCTTGTCGTTAGGCTGGAACAGATTGTTTTGCATAAACTATGTGTTCTTTAGAAACTTTCTTATCTCCCCTTAACAGTGGGAATACTGTCTCATCAAAGTGACAATCCGCAAAACTGACAGTAAACACAGCTCTTTTCATTGGTTCTAAATACCGAATAATAGAGCAAATCAAAACCTACATAAATCCCCATTCTTCGTTGAGGACCCATTTTAGAATGCGGAGAAGGTGGAATAGGAACTTGAACTGCACAGCCAAACTTATGCAAATGAGATATATTTGGCGGATTACCTGTTACAAGTTGTTGTGGAGAGAATTAGTGATATGTTGTGGGCCTAAGTCTTATAAGAATTGATGCAAGCAGTACAACATGACCCCAAGCACTAACAGGTAATCTAGACTGCATTAGTAAAGGTCTAGCAATAAGTTTAAGATGCTTAATCAAGGATTTAGCTAAGCCATTTAGTGCGTTAACATGTGGAACGGGATGCTCAACAGCAATCCCTGTCGATGAATAGTACTTATCAAAAACTTGTGATGTGAATTCAGCCACATTATCTAGTATAGATTTAATAGGTTGGTCAGGAAAATGAGATCTAGGTTTGATGATTTGAGTCAGAAGATGAGAAAAATCTGTATTTCTAGTAGAAAGTAGGCAAACATAGGACGAACGAGTGGAGGCATCAATTAAGTCCATGAAATATCTAAAAGGTCCACTTGGAGGAACACAAATGTCAACTTGTATTCTCTTGAGAAAAGATGAAGATTCCGATGCAATCTTAAGAAAAGAAGGTTTGGTGATAAGTTTACCTTGTGAACATGGGATACATAAGTATCCACTAGGTATAGTCAATTGATGGTTTGTTAAGAAATGTTCATATGAGTTATCTATTATATTTCTTAACATAGTGTTCTCAGGGTGTCCTAACCTATCATGCCAAAGAGTTAAGATTGTAGGGTCACTAAATTTATGGTGTGATTTAAGCTTCTGGCTTGGCTTGAGCTTTTGGCTCATAACAGAGTGTAATTCAACATTTGAAATTCTTGTACAGTATAGACCCGGTGAGAATGCACTTAATTTTTCTAGTGTGAGTTTTTGACTTCCAACACTAGTAATGATGTATAAGAATTCTTTCTTATCTTCACATATAGTTTCTATGTGGTACCCATTCATTTTGATGTCTTTGAAACTAAGCAAATTTTTCGGGAATTGCTGGAAAATAAAGCAACTTTAATGAATATATGAGTACCATTTGGTAACATTATATGGGATCTTCCAGAACCTTCAATTATTTGTACAGGTCCAGCTATGGTAGATACTTTGTATGGATTCAACACTAATTCTGAGAAAAATTTCTGATTTTTCAGTAAAGTATGTGTTGTGCCACTGTCTACCAGACATAGATTATCTTCAATTTCATGCATTCCATGATCTATACCGCTAAAATAAGAGAAAATAATACATTAATTAAGCAGAATTTTTTTTTTAACTTGACCATTCAACGCAAAGATAATATATTATTATGAAATAAAAACAAACAGTTTTCCAAAATCCGTAACCCCAGTTCCCATAAATATATATTTTCTGAATATTTTCTGGATTTCGATTATTTATAAATTTATTGTGTATTAATTTCGTTTTGGATCTTCTACTAAAGTGGTTTCTAATCAACAATTATATTTACCTCGAATGATTATATGTTTTAAATTTATTTTCTATTTCTAATTGATCAGCTATTTATATTTTATATTATTACTATTTGGATTTTAATGAATCTGTTGAACTCAAATCTTATTATGGTATTCATATTATTATTATTATTATTATTATTATTATTATTATTATTATTATTATTATTATTATTATTATTATTATTATTATTATTATTATTATTATTATTATTATTATTATTATTATTATTATTATTATTATTATTATTATTATTATTATTATTATTATTATTATTATTATTATTATTATTATTATTATTATTATTATTATTATTATTATTATTATTATTATTATTATTATTATTATTATTATTATTATTATTATTATTATTATTATTATTATTATTATTATTATTATTATTATTATTATTATTATTATTATTATTATTATTATTATTATTATTATTATTATTATTATTATTATTATTATTATTATTATTATTATTATTATTATTATTATTATTATTATTATTATTATTATTATTATTATTATTATTATTATTATTATTATTATTATTATTATTATTATTATTATTATTATTATTATTATTATTATTATTATTATTATTATTATTATTATTATTATTATTATTATTATTATTATTATTATTATTATTATTATTATTATTATTATTATTATCGTTGTTGTTACTAATATGTTAATTATTATTATTTTTATCATAGCTAACTTTGATTATTTATTGAAAACCCGATTATGTTAGTATTAATATTATTTTGTTATTATGGTTATTATTCTTGTTATTTGATATGGCTAAAAATTGGGTTAAATCGGAACCGTCCAAATCGGGAGCAAATCTTAAAGCCTGAGGATAAAATGGTAATTTCACCTATAAGTGGGTCTGAAGAAGGCACTGGGTCTTCTGTCAAGGAGCCCAATAACTCGTGAACGGATCCACCTCAACTGAGTACAGGTCCCAACCCGAAATGAACCCTGGTCCAGCAGGATAGAATTAGGGTTTTTGATTAATACTAATCAACGACCCTGATTCGCATCTATCCTTTCACTGGGGATTAGGGATTACATTCCTAATCTGATCACAGGGATCACATTCCTAATCTGATCCCAACGACGGCTATAAATACCCCCCATCCACCACCATTAGGAGGTAATCAATCTTTTGCCAATTTACGCTCGCTCATAATCATTCCTGATTACTGACTTGAGCGTCGGAGGCTGCGTCGCCGGGATCAACCCCAGTGTCTCGCACTTTTTGCAGGTGAACGGCGGGAGTCAACGGTCAAACTCCGCCGAAACAGGTTTTAGGTTTTCTATTCAAGTTTTCCAAGAATCCACAAATACTATCTGTTTGTCCCCACACCAGATTTAGCGATAACAGATTGGCGCCGTCTGTGGGAACCAGCGAATAGCAGCCCTTCCTCTTCCCGTTGGTCAGATCCGCCCAGCCATGCCCCCCCGAAAGCTAAGATCCAGAGGGTCCAACCGTGGACCCACTCCTCATCAACCACAACAGGAGATCCCCTTCCAAACCGTCCAGCCAACAGGGCCTACCCCTCAACCTAACTAGGCCCCGCAGCAGGACCAACTTCCTCCTCAGAATCTTCAACCCCCTCGCGGCCAAATCGGCCTCCAGAATGCCAGCGCGGGGGGCTCCCATCCCAATCCTCAGAAACAACCCCTCCAACATGATCACGTCTCCATGCACAACCCCTCTACTGATTCCATGGCATCTCATAATCACCGAGCATCAGACGACCTCCGCAGCACCCTCGACAACCGGCGCAAAGAAGAGGATCTTCGCCGTCGTTTGGATGAAAGGTGGGCCCGAGAGTGAGCCCTCGCCAACACTGTCCGAATGAGCGATCTCCTCATCACCGGAAATACAGAAGGTCCCCCCTCGCAGAGGGCAAAGAGAGTCCCCAGGCCACCATAGGAGAAGACCCCAGTCTCCTGCTGGTCGGCAGCCTCCGAGGAACAATGAGGCACCCATCACCCGTGTTGAGTTCCAGCAGTTCCAAGACACCATCTTGCAGGCCCTTAATCTCCATCACAATAACAATAATGCCCAGAGGGTTCCTACTCCTCCCCGGGTCCATAGTCCTCGCCATCGGTCCTTAACTCCTCCCCCAGCTCCTAGCAATTACCAACACATTCATAGCCCTCGCCACTCCCGGAGCTACCGCCGTCGTAGCCCCTGCTCCCCTTCATATGAAGACGAGTCCAGAGACTCATTCGGCTACCATCGAAGGGACGATGCTGTTTACCGTCGTCTCCACGAGATGGAGAGGCGCTTGGGTCAGCTAGACCGGGAAGAGGAGCGTAGAGGAAGGACCCTCCGACTGAGCTGACCCCCTTTCTCTCGAACCATCATGGAGGTGCCTGTTCCAGTGGGCTTCAAGCCTCCACAATTCGAGACTTATTCCGGGGAGTCCGACCCCGTGGACCACATCGAAAGCTTTAAGACCCTCATGCTAATCCACCAAGCTTCCGATGCGCTGATGTGCAAGACCTTCCCCGCTACCCTCAAGGGTCCAGCTTGGGAATGGTACTCTCGCCTCGCCCCATCCACAATATTCTCCTTCGAGCAATTCGAGACCCTCTTCGTCACCCACTTCGTGAGTAGCCGCCAAACTGAGAAGACCAGCATTTTGCTACTCTATCTCAACCAGAAGAAGGGTGAAAAGCTGAGAGACTATGTGAAAAGGTTCACCGCAGAAGCCAGGTCCATCGCTTCCCTCGACCAGTCGGTCGCTGCAGCGGCATTCTAGTCGAATATCCTTAACTCCAGTCTTCGATCCTCCCTCACCAAGAAGCCCCCGCAGAACTTCTCCGACCTCCTCCGAAGCAAAAGTATATTCAGGCTGAGGAAGCTGAGCACCGCCCCAATTTTGAGGGGCCCTCCTCTGGATCCAAGAGGAAGGGAATAGAAGAAGAAGGAACCAAGGAGCTCCAAAAGGATAATAGCGGTCAGCGCCGCCCTCTTCCTATATTCGAAAAATTCACCCCTCTTAACGCCAACATTTCCACTATTCTCATGGAGGTTGAGAAGGAAGGGGTGCTACCTCCTGCCCCGAAAATGAACACCTCTGGCAAGAAGAGGGACAAAGAGAAGTGGTGCCGCTATTACCGGGACCATGACCACGACATCAATGATTGTCGGGCCCTGAAGAACAAGATAGAAGCCCTCATCCAGAGGGGGCACCTGGCCAAATTCGTGAGAAAGGACCGAACCGACCTTCCTCCTCCCCCTCGGAGGGCTAACAAGCGTCCTGAACGCGATGAAACTCCAGAGTTCGAAGGGGAACACATCCTACATCTCATCCACGGAGGCCCCATGGGAGGCACCTCCAACTCCTCTCGAAAGACTTTCATAAGGAAAGTCAACTCAGTACATGGCATGCCCCCTCCCAAAGGCCTCGGAGTGCCGGTCACCTTTTCAGATGAAGACCTTGAGGGTGTCTGAACCCCCTATTGTGAAGCACTAGTAATCAACCTCCATATGGCAAATTTTAAAGTGGAGAGGATCCTGGTGGACAATGGCAGCTCTGTCAACATCCTCTTCCTCGCTACTTTCAAAGGACTCAAACTATCCCGGGACAGACTTAAGCCCGCCGGCTACACACTCCATGGGTTCACGGGAGTGCCAGTGACTATTGAAGGGGTGATCACCCTAGACGTAACCGCTGGCAAAACTCCTACTACCCGAAAGGAGCCAATGGACTTCATGGTCGTCGATGTCCCCGTAGCTTATAATGTGATCCTAGGCCGACCTGGCCTAGCAGCTCTCAAAGCAGTCCCTTCCTCTTATCACCTCAAGATGAAGTTCTCCACCCGAACGGGAGTAGGGGAAGTAAGAGGCAGTCAAGAAATGGCCCGCAAATGCTACATGACTTCTACTGGGGGTCCAGTCCTCTCCCTCGAAACTCTTGAAATCCCCCAAGATGGTATCCGGCCAACGTCCGAGCCAGTAGATAAATTGGAGGAAGTGCTCTTCTCTGAGCAAGATCCGAGCCGCAAGTTCTTTATCAGCAAAACCCTCCCATCTGCCCTAAGCTCGGACATAGTTCAATGTATTAGAAAGAACCGCGACCTTTTTGCCTGGTCAGCCACCGACATGCCTGGAATTTCTGAAGAGCTCCTCGTCCACCACCTGTTGCACCGGGGTCCAGACCTGTTCAACGGAAGAGGCGCAAATTTGCTCCCGAGGCCAACAAGCTATAAAGAAGAGGTGGACAAGCTCCTCAAGGCTCGGTTCATACAGGAGGTCAATTATCCCGAATGGATCTCAAATGTTGTGATGGTAAAGAAGGCCAATGGGAGCTGGAGGATCTGCATTGATTTTACCGACCTGAATAAAGCATGCCCCAAAGACCCATTCCCTCTTCCAAGCATCGACACTCTGATTGACACCACTTCGGGCCATGAGCTTCTCAGCTTCATGGACACTTTCTCCGGATACAATCAAATCTGCATGTTCCCCCCGGATATCCCGAAGACCTCCTTTGTAACCGATCAGGACTTCCACTGCTACAGAGTAATGCCTTTCGGGTTGAAGAATGCAGGTGCCACTTATCAACGCCTCATCAACAAAGTTTTTCAAGCACAGATCGACCGAAATATGGAGGTGTATGTTGATGATATGCGTGTAAAGAGCATCCGTGGGGCCGACCATGTCACCGATCTGCAGGAGGCGTTCGACATGTTAAGTAAGCACGATATGAGGCTCAATCCGAACAAGTGTACGTTCGGAGTCTCGTCGGGGAAATTCCTAGGATTCATGGTCAGCCTAAGAGGGATCGAGGCCAACCCCGAGAAGATCAAAGCCATACTGGACATGGCTCCTCCCAAAAATGTAAAAGAAGTTCAGAAGCTAACCGGGCACCTCGCAGCTATAGGGCGCTTCCTTTCCAAGTCAGGGGAGAAGTGTCTTTTCTTCTTCAAGGCTCTCAGGGGGGGCTAAGGGCTTCGAATCGGGTCAGCAACAGTAGGAATCGTTCAATCAGCTTAAAGCCTACCTAGTCAACCCCCCTCTCCTCAGCAAGCCAATCCCCGGGGAAACACTCTACCTTTACTTAGCTGCCTTCGAACAAGCCCTCAGCACTGTCCTGGTAAGGGAAGAAGACAAGGCTCAGAAGCCCACCTATTACGTAAGCAAGGTACTTCGTGATGCCGAGCTTCGTTATCCAAGGCTAGAGAAGATGGCATACGCCTTGGTTATGGAAGCTAGGAAGCTTCGCCTGTATTTCCAGTCTCACTCGGTGGTCGTTCTTACTGACCAGCCGCAGAAGCAAGTTCTGCACAAGCCGGAGACCTCTGGCCGCCTCATGAAGTGGTCGATCGAGCTGAGCCAGCATGATATATCCTACCAACCTCAGACCGCAATCAAGGCTCAGGCCTTGGCTGAATTCATAGTCGAAAGCACCATTCCCGAGGTCAGTCAAGCGGCGAATGGTCCTCCTATCTGAACGGTATATGTTGATGGATCCTCTTGTACCGAAGGGAGCAGAGCCGGAGTTATTCTGGCAGGCCCCGATGACTTCGTCCTCCAATACTCCCTCCGCATCAACTTTAAGGCATCCAACAATGAAGGAGAATATGAAGCACTTATAGCCGGTCTCGGAATGGCTCGCAAGGCAGGGGCATAATGCCTCCGCATATTTAGTGACTCTCAGCTGGTCGTGAATCAAGTCTTGGGCGAGTATGAAGCGCGGGATAACCGAATGGCTAAGTATCTAGCCAAGGTACAAAATCTCATGGCTCTCTTCGAAGAGGCACTTATTCGGCGGATCCCCAGGGAGGAAAATACCCAAGCAGATACTCTCTCCAAGTTAGCCTCTTCCTCCCTCCAAGGTCTCGAGTAGACCGTCTTGATCGAAGTGATCCTGAAGCCGAGCATAGAAGAAGAAACTCTAGACACCATGGAGTCGCTGCCTGTTCAACTTCAAGATAATTGGATGAAACCCATAGCAGAATTCCTAAGGGATGGGCTCCTCCCCGAAGACCCTAAGGAAGCTCGTCGAGTCAGAACCAGAGCGGAGCGGTACATCCTTGTTGAGGGGATCTTGTACAAACGCTCCTTCACACAAGTTGACGGTAGACCTTATCTGAGGTGTCTCTCCCCCGAACAAGCCACATACGCCTTGCAAGAGCTTCACGAAGGCATAGGCAGAGCACACTCAGGGTCCAGATTCCTTGCCCGGAAGGTGTTGAATTATGGATATTTCTAGCCTACCCTCCTACAAGATGCCGAGCGACACGTTCGGCAATGCAGCTCTTGTCAAAAGTATTCCAACATTCGTCGCCTACCCCAAGCTCACCTCGCATCCCTATCAAGTCCGATCCCTTTCGCAATGTAGGGGATGGATTTACTAGGGCCATTTCCACCAGCTCCCGGCCAACTCAAATTTTTAGTCGTGGCAATCGACTACTTCTCGAAGTGGATAGAGGCCGAGCCCTTGGCTACAATCACCAAGAACAAAGTCCTTCAGTTCTTCTGGAAGAACATCATCTGTAGGTTCGGGGTCCCTCGGGTCCTGATAACCGATAACGGAACACAATTTACAGGGGTCGTGTTCCGATCTCTGTGTGAAGACCTCGCCATTCAGCAACGCTTCTCCCCCGTCTCCCATCCGCAGTCGAATGGTCAAGCAGAAAATGCCAACTGACAAATCCTCTCCGGCATTAAGAAGAGATTGGATAAGTCCGCAAAGGGCTTATGGGTTGATCAGCTCCCTAATGTACTGTGGAATTACCGCACTAAGAAACCGACCCCTACAGGAGAGTCGCCGTTCAATCTCACCTATGGGTCCGAAGCTGTGATCCCCCTGGAAGTCGGTGTACCCTCTCCTCGCTTAATTGCCTATGAAGAAGAGCAGAATGCCAGGAAGCTTCGAGCGAATTTGGATCTGATTGAGGAGCTCCGTGAAAGAGTTTCGATCCGCCAGCAAAGCTACCGAAGGAGGATCGAGCTGGCCTACAATAAGAAAGTCCGTCCCACCGACCTCAAAGAAGGGGACTTGGTCCTCAGAAAGTTAGCTATCTCATTCCCCACTCAGAAGAGTAAGCTGGCTCCAAATTGAGAGGGACCTTACTGATGGAACTGCGATGATTCCCAGGACCACGGATTGGTGTGCGTATCGATCATAAAAGCTTAACAGATTTAATACGTGATCTAACCCTTTATAGCGGAATCTAGGGTTCACGAATTATACCTGCGATGAGAAGAAGATGATAGTTTCTAGCAACCTCGAGCCGTCAGCGATCCCAAGATCTTCTGCACGTATTCCTTCCTCGGGTTGGACGTCGGGTGGGCGACGGTCTCCCAACCTTTCTTCTCCTTGGCTGACCTTTCTTTCTCTCCTTACGTGAATCACGAATTTAGAGAAAACTTCTTATCTCTGATAATAATATCACGGTCAGAGAATAGAGGATATATATATAAGGCTACGGCAGGGACCATGAGGAGAAATTAGGGTTAGGTCTCCTAACGAATCTGGGTATCTCGTGTTCAGCCCGAACACACAACCCAGGCCCATTAACAATAGCTCGGTCCACTAAAGAGCTATTGTTGTACTACCTTCCTAATCCCAAATTATAATTATGGGCTCCTTTTATTATATGCTCGTTCAGCTCCCCATGTTAAGATATCGAATGTCCGTCGATCAAATTAAGTTACTGACAACTATATTGATCAACATCTTTTATCCTTAAGTAGTACCACTCAACTTTATTTGTCATGTCGGATGTAATCCACCTGCAGGGTTTACATGACAATCCTTATGAGCTCCTTAAGGGGACATCATCAACCCGACGTATCAGGACATGGATTCCTTTTACAATCAACAGCCCATCATACATACAATGCTATTACCCAATTCATAGAGGTTGTTGATCCATAATGAATCTCACTCTTTTATGAGTCAAAGTAATGCACACTGCATATACATGTCTGTTATTATATCTGGATTAAGAGCATAAGCATCCATAATAATAGAGGTGTTTGTTCTCTTTTGTAGTCAGTGCAAAGAGAACAACCTCAAGTGGTCCTGTTCAATACACACAAAGTGTACTAGTGTAAACCTATAGTCAAGATAGACTAATACCAGATTACACTACAACCTTTCCAATGGATTGTCCAAGTCCGTCTAGGTTGTGAACTATTTATATATTCCATAGGGAACTGATAATATGATCTTCTGTGTGTCACCTCACACCATATTATCAACCTTATAGAATATCAGATACTTGCATTAATATTATAATAAACACAATATGCAAACATATGCCCATATGATTCTCATTCAAAAAAAAAAATAAGGAAATAAAGTTAATACAAAAGTGATGCTTTCAGTATATAACCCTAACACTTACAAGATCACCAGGGTGGTTCGGCCCATAGCTTACCGTCTAGAAGACCTTGAAGGAAAAGAGATCCCCAGGACTTGGAATGCTAACTGTTACCGTTGGATCTGGTGTGGGGGTAAACAGATGAGATTTGTGAGTTCGTGGAAAAACCTGAATAGCGGATCCAAGCCTACTGATTCCTACCGCTAACCTGCAAGGAAGTGCGATACACTGGGGTTGATTCCGGCGACGCACCCTCCGATGCTCTTGTCAGTAACCAGTGATGATTAAGAAAGAGCTTAAGTTGGAAAAAGAGTGATTACCTGGTCACAGTGGTAGGTAGGAGGTATTTATAGTCGCCATGGGAGTCTGATTAGGGACCTGATTTCCTGTGAAACCATTAGGAGTAAAATCCTCATAATTAGTTTAGGAAACTGATCCCTAATTCCCGGTGAGAGGATAACTGCAAATCAGGCCCGTTGATTTAGTCAAATCAGTGACCCTGATCTCCTCTTGCTGGTCTGGGTTTGTCTTGGGTCGGGACCCGTACCCAGCTGGAGTGGATCCGTTTTGCGGGTTATTGGATCTGTGAAGGGGAGATCCAGTGCCCGCTTAGGGTCCATCTATATGCGAAATTACCGTTTTACCCCTGAGCTTCAAGATTCGTTCCCAATCTGGACGGTTCCGATTTAACCCCATTTTTAGCCATATCAGGAGCCCTCCACTCCTAAAGACTGAGTGTGATCAGCCTTTGAGGAGTAGTTTAACTGTTTCAGTGGCTAGTGGAGTTGTATCGAAGTCCGAATGGAGGGTTTTGAATCTCGAAGGGGGTAGTGAGGTGATTTTTGAAACTATAAGCTGTCCTGAAGCCTTGTTGAATATTCGACGGTTTTTATCTATTTTTTCGGATTATTTATTTAATTTTGCGATGTGTTAACCAGTCGTTCGGGGGCTTTAACAGTACATTCTAGGCGATAATTGTTCGTTCAGGGGCTCAAAAATATTCTCCTGAATTTATAATTATCTTCTAGAATTTTTAGTTAATTTTCTTGAATTTTTAGCAATTTTTTTCGCAATTTTTTAAATAAATAAAACGATTAAATAAATAAAAACTAATTTTTAATACCTATTTATGGCGTGGCTCGATCTGGGCCCTTGATCTCGCGCGAGCGCGAATATCTAAAAGATCTGGTGGTTGTAGTCGCTAGGCAGTCATTTTCTCACTTTTGGAGCTCGGATGGGCACTTGCTCGGTTAGCCGACCGGGGGTATAAGGGTTCGGCTGTCCGAGCGATGTGGCGCAATCTGAGCCGTTGGTTGGTGGCGCGAATCTTGAGACGGGCTCCGTTCCCAAGAAAACGCTATCTTGTCGTCTAGCGCACGTGGCACGATCTGTACCGTCCATCATCAGAAGCGCGAATTTCTGGAAGATCCAACGGTCGTGGTTGCTCGGCAGCTTTTTTCTCTATTTTGGAGCTCGGATGGGCACTTGCTCGGTTGGCCGACCGGAGGTGTAAGGGTTCGGCTGTCCGAGCGACGTGGCGCAATCTGAGCCGTTGGATGGTTGCGCGAATCTTGAGACGGGCTCCGTTCCCAAGAAAATGCTATCTTGTCGCCTAGCGCACGTGGCACGATCTGGACTGTCCATCATCAGAAGTGCGAATTTCTGGAAGATCCAACGGTCGTCATCGCTTGGCGACTTTTTTTCTGTTTTGGAGCTCGGATGGGCACTTGCTCGGTTGGCCGACCGAAGGTCTAAGGGTTCGGCTGTCTGAGCGGTGTGGCGCAATCTGAGCCGTTGGATGATGGCACGAATCTCGAGACGAGACCAGTGACCAAGAAAACGCTATCTTGTCGCTTAGCGACGTTGGCAAGATCTGGGCCGTCCGATTGAGATCTTACACGAACGTTGAGGAGAAAGTGAATTTTCTCCTCAACTACGTTCTTGAAGCTGGAGGAGATAAAGGTAGCTGCGAGGGGGTATTGTCGTGAGTTGAAGCAACTACGGAAGCAACCCCAAGCTCCTTGTCCCGAAGGTGAGACTGAGCGGCTTCGTAGGGAGCTTTCCGTCGTCAAGCAAAAGAATAACGAGCTCTTGGCCGAGATCCGTCACTTGGAGTTAACGGAGAAAGAACACTCGGCGGAAGAAGAGAAGCTAGCTTCCGAGTTGGAGAAAGTGTCATCCGAGCGCCAAAAGTTGTTGGCCGAGGTCGACAAGCTTAGGAGGATTACGATAGACAGGGGGATCGAGGTCACCCATTATCGACGACTCGCGACCGATAGCACCAATGTCTCGGGCTCGTCAAGACCTCGTTTGAAGATGTTGGCAAAGGATGATGCTCTGAGAGATAGGATTATCGAGTTGGAGGAAGAGGTCGCGCGCTCAAGCCTTTGCCTGAGAGGGCCAACGTTCGTAGTACGTCGTGTACTCGCGAAGAGAGCGAGAGAGGGATTACCTTCTACGTACTTGTGACTCATTTGCCTGCGGTGAGGCGGAGTCCTGCTGACGCTCATAGTAGTGTAGCTGTCTTGTCTAGCGGTGCCTCTGTCGGCGCCATAGTTGGAGTTAGCGGCGAAAGGGGATCTCGCTTCGCTGGTTTGGAATCGAGCTCGGAGGTTAGGTGTCGCCACCCCCACGTTTCCTTGAACCGAAGCGTACCCCTTCCGAAGAGGCACTAAACAAGTTGTCGTATGTTCCTTTAAGCTATTGTAAAACTCTGTTGTAGCGTCGGTCTTGTTGTATGTAGAGTTACTTTATTTGAATGAAAGTCTGAAAGTTTGTTTTGAAAATTCTTGAAGTGTTGGACTTCGGCAATGTTTGAAATCTTGTTGTTCGTCTCTTCCTCTTTTCAGCTCGAGGTGGTAGCTCAAGACGCCGACCCCAATTGCTCGGATGACCACGCTCGAACCGAGGCTGGCTCGGGGGTGACGAGGTTGCGGTCGGCGAGGTGCCGAGAGCGGCTCTATGAAGTCGAGCTGGGATTGCACCGAGCCGAAAGCGAGCGGGGCCACCTTCAGCTCATCCTAGGTCAGTGAGACGCCGAGATCCGGCGTATGGAGAGCAGGATCGCCGAGATGACCCGTACAGGAGAGGACGAAGATTCGCCGACCGCCTTTAGCAACGCCCTTCGGATCCAGTGCG
The DNA here is from genome assembly GCA_017893485.1 of Hemerocallis citrina. Taxonomy (NCBI): domain Eukaryota; kingdom Viridiplantae; phylum Streptophyta; class Magnoliopsida; order Asparagales; family Asphodelaceae; genus Hemerocallis; species Hemerocallis citrina. The sequence continues at coordinate 20,554,892 of CM030366.1, forward strand.
TTCGGCATAATTTTTCGAAAATAATAGCCGAAAGGGACGATCTACTCACTGAGATCTGTCACTTGCAGACTGTAGAGGTGGAGCTTCGGACAGAGGAAGAGGAACTGTCGGCCGAGGTTGCAAAACTGACGACCGAACGGGACGTTGATGATTTATCTTTTAAAAACCAAGTGTAGTGGGTCGGCATTGTAACTTTTGTTCTTTAAGGCCTTGTAACCTTGTTGTATGGAAGAGTCGCTTTGTACTGTGTCCCAATTATTAATAACATTTCTTTCTCGAACTAGCACATCCTTTGTAGCTCTGCGTAGTTGTTTCGTTTGTGACTGTGTTCATCGCGCCGAGGTCTCCGAGCCGGCCCCTCTCTCGTTCGCGGTTCGACGCCGTGGCAAGATCTGGGCCGTTGGATGGTGGCACGAATCTCGAGGCGGCTCAGTTCCCAAGAAAACGCTATCTTGTCGTTTAGCGACGCTGGCAAGATCTGGGCCGCCTGATCGAGATCTGACACGAATGTTGAGGGAAAAGTGACTTTTCTCCGTTTTTGGGCTCGGATGGGCACTTGCTCGGTTAGCCGACCGGTGGTCTAGGAGCTCGGCTGTTCGAGCGATGTGGCGTGCTCCGAGCCCTGCCTCTTGCTCATTCGCTGTTCGGCGACAAGAGCGTTCGGCTAGTGGTGCCGAGCAGCGCTTCGGTCTCCCCCTTCTTGCGAAGTTGAGAGATGAGTCGAGCCTTACCCGATGGTGGGCTCGCCGATCATCATGAGAGTTCAACGGTCGTAGGAGTAATTCCAAATGGCGACCCACTCCTAGCCCGCTGAGAAGCGAGCCTGCGGAGTAGAATCGAACCAAGTGTTAGACTCCGGAACCATCGTTAGAGTTCAACGGTCGTGGGAGCAATTCCGAATGGCGACCCACTCCTAGCCCGCTGAGAAGCGAGCCTACGGAGTAGAATCGAACCAAGTGTTGGACTCCGGAACCATCGTTAGAGTTCAACGGTCGTGGGAGCAATTCCGAATGGCGACCCACTCCTAGCCCGCTGAGAAGCGAGCCTGCAGAGTAGAATCGAACCAAGTGTTGGACTCCGGAACCATCGTTAGAGTTCAACGGTCGTGGGAGCAATTCCGAATGGCGACCCACTCCTAGCCCGCTGAGAAGCGAGCTTGCTGAGTAGAATCGAACCAAGTGTTGGACTCCGGAACCATCGTTAGAGTTCAGCGATTGTGGGAGCAATTCCGAGAAGCGAACTACTTCTGGCTCGCTTAAGAGCGAGCTTGCGAAGTAGAGTCGAGCTGGGTATTGGACTCCGAACCATTGATTGAGTTCAACAATTGTGGGAGCAATTTCGAGCGGCGAACTACTTCTGGCTCGCTTAAGAGCGAGCTTACGAAGTAGAGTCGAGCCGGGTATTGGACTCCGAACCATTGATTGAATAAAGAATAAAGGCGGAGAGACACAAACAACTTTATAACTACGAAAAAGCATTCTTTATTGATAATTGACAGTGAGCCGTTTTTACATATGACAACTTAAGAGAGGAATTACAAGTTAGAGGAGAGGAATGGTTCGACACCATGTGATACTCAGAGAGGCGCCGGGGCGCTTTCTTGGTATTTTAAAAGGTGGTCGGCATTCCAGGTCCTCGAAATCTCCCTGCCCTCGAGGTCTTCCAGACGATAAGCTCCAGGCCGAACTACCCTTGTGATCTTGTAAGGTCCTTCCCAATTCGGGGCTAGTTTGCTCTTCTGACTGGGGAAGGAGATGGCTAGTTTTTTGAGGACTAAGTCTCCCTCCTTGAGATCGGTGGGTCGGACTCTCTTGTTATATGCCAATTCGATCCTCCTCCAGTAGTTCTGTTGGCGGATCGACGCCCTTTCTCTCAGTTCGTCCACCAGGTCTAAGTTCGCCCGGAGGTCTCTGGCGTTCTGTTCCTCATTGTAGGCTGCGAGGCGAGGAGAAGGTATTCCGACTTCGAGAGGTATCACTGCCTCGGACCCATAGGTGAGGTTGAACGGGGACTCTCCTGTGGGGGTCCGTTTGTTGGTGCGGTAGTTCCACAGCACGTTGGGGAGTTGGTCGACCCATAAGCCTTTGGAACATTTGTCCAATCTCTTCTTGATACCAGAAAGGATCTGCCGGTTAGCGTTCTCTGCCTGACCATTCGACTGTGGGTGGGAGACGGAGGAGAAGCACTGTTGGATGGCAAGGTCTTCACATAGAGCTCGGAACGCGGCCCCAGTAAACTGAGTTCCGTTGTCAGTTACGAGGACACGGGGGACGCCAAATCGGCAGATGACGCTCTTCCAGAAGAATTGAAGCACCTTGTTCTTGGTGATAGTGGCAAGGGGCTCGGCCTCAATCCACTTCGAGAAGTAGTCGATGGCTACGACCAAGAACTTGAACTGGCCCGGAGCTGGAGGGAATGGCCCTAGTAAATCCATCCCCCACATTGCGAAGGGGACAAGACTTGATAGGGAGGCGAGGTTAGCTTGGGGGAGGCGACGAATGTTGGAATGTCTCTGACAAAAGCCACATTGCCGAACGTGTCGCTCGGCGTCTTTGAGGAGAGTCGGCCAGAAGTATCCGTAATTCAGAGCTTTCCGAGCCAAAGACCTTGACCCTGAATGTGCCCCGCCGATGCCTTCGTGGAGCTCCTGTAAGGCGTAGTCGGCCTATTCTAGGGAAAGGCACCTCAGGTACGGTCGGCCGTCAACCTGCGAGAAGGAGCGCTTGTACAAGATCCCCTCGATCAGGATGTACCGCTCGGCCCTGGTTCTTACTCCGCGTGCTTCCTTGGGGTCCTCGGGGAGGAGTTCGTCTCTTAAGAATTCCACTAATGGCTTCATCCAATTATCTTGCAGTAGGACCAGCAACGACTCCACTGAGTCGAGGGTCTCGTCTTCTATGCTCGGTTTCAAGAGGACCTCGATCAAGATGGTCTGCTCGAGACCTTGGAGGGAGGATGAGGCCAACTTGAGAGGGTGTCGGCTTGTGAATTCTCTTCTCGAGGGACTCGTTGGATGAGTGCTTCTTCGAACCGGGCCATGAGGGTTCGGACTTTGGTGAGGTACTTCGCCATCCGTTCGTCTCGTGCCTCGTAATCGCCCAAGACTTGGTTCACAACCAGCTGAGAGTCACTTTGGATTCGGAGGCGCTGCGCCCCGGCACTTCGGGCAAGTCTGAGGCCCGCGATTAGTGCCTCATACTCTGCTTCGTTGTTTGAGGCCTTGAAATTCATGCAGAGGGCATACTGGAGAACGAAGTCATCTGGACCCGTCAGGATGGAACCATCCACAAAAACTGTCCAAATAGGGGGTCCGTTCGGGACATGGCTGACCTTGGGAATGATGGTCTCGATGATGAAATCCGCGAGGGCTTGAGCTTTGATCGCAGTCCGGGGCTGGTATGAGATGTCATGTTGGCTCAGCTCAATGGACCATTTCATAAGCCGGCCTGAGGTTTCCAGCTTGTGGAGGACCTGCTTCAGCGGTTGGTTGGTGAGGACCACAACCGAGTGGGACTGAAAGCATGGGCGGAGCTTCCTTGCCGCCATAACCAGGACGTAGGCCATCTTTTCTACCTTCGGGTAGCGGAGCTCGGCGTCCCGAAGTACCTTGCTCACATAGTAAATGGGCCTCTGAGCCCGGTCTTCTTCCCTCACCAAAACGGCACTTAGGGTCTGCTCGAAAGCAGCTAAGTAGATGAAGAGGGTTTTCCCTGGAACGGGCTTGCTGAGCAAGGGAGGATTGACCAAGTAGGCTTTCAGCTGTTTGAACGACTCCTGTTGCAGTTCGCCCCACTCGAAACCCTTGGCCCCCCTGAGAGCCTTGAAGAAGGGGAGGCACTTTTCCCCAGACTTCGAAAGGAATCGCCCAATAGCAGCGAGGCGACCCGTAAGCCTCTGCACTTCCTTGACGTTCCGGGGCGGGGCCATGTCTAGTATGGCCTTAATTTTTTCAGGATTAGCTTCGATCCCTCGCTGGTTGACCATGAAGCCGAGGAACTTTCCTGAGGAGACCCCGAACGCACACTTGTTCGGATTAAGCCTCATGTTGTGCCTTCTCAGTACGCCGAATGCCTCCTGTAGGTCGGCCACGTGGTCGGTACCTCGGACGCTCTTCACGAGCATGTCGTCGACGTATACTTCCATGTTGCGGCCTATCTGGCTTTGGAAGACTTTGTTGACGAGGCGCTGGTAGGTGGCTCCAGCGTTCTTCAATCCGAACGTCATAACTCTATAACAGTAGAGGCCTTGGTCGGTAATGAAGGAAGTCTTCGGAATGTCCGGGGGGAACATTCGGATCTGGTTGTAGCCAGAGAAGGCATCCATGAAGCTGAGGAGCTCATGGCCCGAGGTGGCATCGATGAGGGTGTCGATATTCGGGAGAGGGAACGGATCCTTCGGACACGCCTTATTCAAGTCTGTGAAGTCGATGCATATCCTCTAGGAACCATTTGACTTCTTAACCATGACGACGTTGGATAGCCACTCGAGGTAGTTCACCTCCTGTATGAACCGAGCTTTTAGGAGCTTGTCCACCTCCTCCTTGATGGCTTGTTGTCGCTCGGGAGCGAATTTACTCCTCTTCTGCTGAACCGGTCTGCACCCCGGTTCGATGCTGAGGCGGTGCACTAGAAGCTCCTCGGAAATTCCGGGCATATCCGCGGCGGACCAAGCAAATAGGTCGCGGTTCTCCTGGATGCATTGCACCAAGTCGGAACATAGGGCAGTCGGCAGGGACTTGCTGATGAGGAACTTTCGACTCGGGTCCTTGTCCGAGAAGAGCACTTCTTCCAATTCGTCCGCCGGCTCGGACGTGGGTCGGACGTTCGGCTCGGGGATCTCTAGAGTCTCGAGGGAGAGCACCGGACCCCCAGTGGAAGTCATGTAGCACTTCCGAGCCGTCTCTTGGCTGCCCCTGACTTCTCCCACTCCCTCCCAGGTGGGGAACTTCATCTTGAGGTGGTATGCCGAAGGAACGGCTTCCAGGGTAGCTAGGCCAGGTCGGCCCAAGATGACATTGTATTCAGCCGGGACATCGACGACCATAAAGTCCATCGGCTCTGTCCGGGTGGTATGGGTCTTCCCAGCAGTTACGTCCAGGGTGATAACCCATTCGACAGTTACTTGTACCCCCGTGAACCCGTGGAGCGTGTAGCCGACCGGTTTGAGGCGGTCCCGGGATAGTTGCAGCCCTCAGAAGGCCGAGAGGAAGAGGATGTTCACAGAGCTCCCATTGTCTACCAGGATCCTCTGCACTTTGAAGTTCGCCATGCGGAGGTCGATAACAAGTGCGTCGCAGTGGGGAGTCCGGACCCCCTCGAGGTCTTCATCAGAGAAAGTTACTGGGACGCCGAGGTCTTTGGGGGGAGGGGCGCCGTGAACTGAGTTGACCTCTCGGACGAAGGCCTTCCGAGAGGAGTTGGAAGAGCCCCCCATTGGACCCCCGTGGATAAGGTGCAGAACACGTTCCTCCTCGAACTCAGGGGTTTCATCTCGTCGCTCGGAGCGCTTGTTAGCCCCTCGAGGCGGAGGAGTGGTGCGATCTCCCCGATCATTTGCCTTCACAAACTTAGCCAACTGCCCCCTCTGGATGAGGGCCTCTATTTCGTTCTTCAGTGCCCGGCAATCGTTGGTGTCGTGGCCATGATCCCGGTGGAAATGGCACCACTTCTCCTTGTTCCTCCTCTTGGCCGAGGTGTTCATCCTCGGAGCGGGAGGTATAACTCCCTCCTTCTCGACTTCCATCAGGATGGTGGAGACGTTGGTAGTGAGAGGAGTAAATTTCTCGAACCTGGGAGGAGGACGGTGCTGACCACTATTATCCTTCTGTAGCTTCTTGGCCCCTTCCTCTTCCGTTGTCTTTCTCTTCGACCCGGAAGCGGATCTTCCGAAGCCCGGGAAGCACTCAGCTTCCTCAGCCCGAATATACTTCTCGCATCTAAGGAGAAGGTGGGCAAAGTTGTGCGGGGGCTTTTTGGCGAGGGACGACCGAAGGATAAAGTTGAGGACGTTGGACTGGAATGCGACGGTCGCCACAGACTGGTCGAGGGAGGCGATGGACCGGACCTCCACAGTAAATCTCCTCACATAGTCCTTCAACTTCTCTCTCCTCTCCTGTCGGAGGTGGAGTAGAGAGAGGCTGGTCTTCTCTGTTCGTCTGCTGCTCACAAAGTGAGTTATGAAGAGCGTTTCGAACTGCTCTAAAGAGAAGATGGAAGAGGGAGCGAGCCGGGAGTACCATTCCCGTGCCGAACCCTTGAGAGTGGCGGGGAAGGTTTTGCAAAGCATGGCGTCGGAAGCTTGGTGGATTAGCATCAAGGTCTTGAAGCTCTCAACATGATCAACAGGGTTCGACTCCCCTGAGTACGTTTCAAACTGCGGAGGCTTGAAACCCCTCGGGATGGGAGCCTCCATGATAGTCCGAGAGAAGGGGGTCTGCTGGGGCGGACGGTCCTTCCTCTCGACTCCTCCTCCTTGTTCATTCGGCCGATGCGCCTCTCCATCTCGTGGAGACGACGGTAGATGGCATCGTCCCTTCGGTGGTAGTCAAACGATCCCCTGGACTCGTCTTCATAGGAAGGGGAGCGCGGACTACGGCGTCGATAGTCTTGGGATCGGCGAGGACTATGAGGGTGTTGCTGGTGACTAGGAGCCGGGGGAGGACTTATGGATCGGTGGCGAGGACTTGGGACCCGTGGGGGTGTTGGAACCCTTTGGGCATTATTGTTGTTGTGGCGAAGGTTGAGGGCCTGCAATACCGTCGCCTGGAATTGTTGGAACTCGGCACGAGTGATGGGTGCCCTATCATTCCTCGGATGATGTCTACCAGCAGGGGAATGTGGCCTCCTCCTACGATGCTCGAGAGATTTCCCCCCGTCCTCTTCGATCCGGAGACCTCCTGCCATCTCGACGATGAGGAGATCGCTCGCCTTGATGTTGGCGGGAGACTCCCTCTCTAGCCCGCTTCTCATCTAGGCGGTTGCGCAGGTCCTCATCCTTGTGCCGATTTAGAACGGTGTTGCGGAGGTCGGAAGCTCGGGGATTATGGGAGGCCATAGAGTCCGAGGAGGCATTGTGTACTAACACATGGTCTGGGTGGAGAGGTTGCTTCTGCCTCCGCTGGTTCTGACCAGTAGGACCATTAGGGGGTTGTTGATTCAGAAGAGGGGACTGGCCCTGTTGGAAATGGTCTTGGACCGGGGGAGAAAGTTGTTCGGGCTGCAGAGCAGGAGGTACGGGGACTTCCTCTTGTTGATCGGTGGGGTTGGTCCACGGTTGGACCCCCTGGACTTGACCTTTCTGGGAGGCATGGCTGGAGAAGAGCTAGTCGACGGGAAGAGGAGAGGCTGCTATTCGTATGGTTTCCCACAGATGGCGCCAATCTGTTACCGCTGGATCTGGTGTGGGGGTAAACATATGAGATTTGTGAGTTCGTGGAAAAACCTGAATAGCGGATCCAAGCCTGCTGATTCCTGCCGCTAACCTGCAAGGAAGTGCGATACACCTGGGTTGATTCCGGCGACGCACCCTCCGACGCTCTTGTCAGTAACCAGTGATGATTAAGAAAGAGCTTAAGTTGGAAAAAGAGTGATTACCTGGTCACAGTGGTAGGTAGGAGGTATTTATAGTCGCCATGGGAGTCTGTTTAGGGACCTGATTTCCTGTGAAACCGTTAGGAGTAAAATCCTCATAATTAGTTTAGGAAACTGATCCCTGATTTCCGGCGAGAGGATAACTGCAAATCAGGCCCGTTAATTTAGTCAAATTAGTGACCCTGATCTCCTCTTGCTGGTCTGGGTTTGTCTTGGGTCAGGACCCGTACCCAGCTGGAGTGGATCCGTTTGGATCTGTGAAGGAGAGATCCAGTGCCCGCTTAGGGTCCATCTATATGCAAAATTACCGTTTTACCCCCGAGCTTCAAGATTCGTTCCCAATCTGGACGGTTCAGATTTAACCCCATTTTTAGCCATATCACTAACCATCTCTTAAAGTACCAAGAAAGCGCATGAACGCCTCTCTGGGTACCGTCAGATGTCGAACCGTTCCTCTCCACTTGTAATTTTTCTGATTGCTTCTTTATTTCTTCAATGTAATAACGGCTCGCAACTCAGAAGCACCCGACTGTTAGTTTTCAATAAAGAACATTTTTTCATATTTTGCTTGAAAAGTTGCTTGTATCTCTCTGTTTTTACCTTCCTTAAACTCTAACGATGAGTTCGGAGTCAAACACTTGGCTCGACTCCGCTTCGCAAGATTGCTCTTAAGCCGGCTAGAAGTGGTTTTAACACCCCGTTTTGTATGTACCTGAAGATATGCATATATGTATGTACATTATTAGTATGCGTGCAATTGATTGTAGTATTATGGGTCAATTTTTCCATCGTGGTGGATGGTTAGGGCTACGGGTTGGTTTGTGGGAGAGTTGCATTCCAAAGATGCACGAGAACGAGACGGACCGATACTAGTACAACTGCTAGTTTTCGGCATGACGCACATGCAAATATAACACGGTATGGTACTACAGTGAATATAGGTTGCATGCGCTTGTTAAAACACGCGTCTCACACTCGTTGGAGCTCGTTAAGAGTTATGTTGGGTAGCCAACACACCTAACACAAAACCAATGGGCTAGCCATGGTTTTGGGGCCGACAAAACCACCTATAGTCTAACCTACCCCCCCCCCCCCTTTTGTCTAATCCGGCCCACACCTTCATCACCCTCATTTTCCACTTCATTTCTCCCATTTGCTCTGGAATTTTCAGAAGAGAAAACCCCAAGAGAAGGAGGAGAGAAAAGAAGAAGGAAGGAAAGGAGAAGGACCAAGAAGGAGATTTCCAAGAGGAGCTTGAAGAGATTCCCTCTAATACTACAACCTAAGGTGGGAAGTTTCTCTAAACTTGAAATTCTTGTCTCTTAATTAAATTTGATTGCATGCATGTGTGTTAGAATGCATAGGATTGCTTTTCAAAAGTTAGAAGTAGAAATCTGAATGGAACTAGAGAAAGCTGGTTCGGAGTGCCATGTTGTGGATTTTTTCAAGAGCACAATATGTTGTGTTAGACCATGAAATTAAAAGGTTTTGTTCATTTATGCGTTAGAATCATCCATGATTTATTTCAGATTTTTTTACGTTCATTTGTTATGCTAATAAAATTGAGAAATGGATATGTGTCGTAAGGCAGACTCAGGAAAAGAAAAACAGAATGGTTGATATTGTAGGAATTTTATTAATTTATTGAAGTATGATTTTGATCTGAAATTTTTACTCATTATTCCTGAATGCATGTTGATTATCTACAAAAATCATTAAATTTTTTGGATGATTTAGAGGCATGATAAAAATCTATCTATGATCAGTAGCTGAGGTCAAATTAAGAAAACTGGATGGTTTCTGAGATAACTTGCAGTAGCTATTACTCACCGAATAATTAGAATTTTGACATTAGGTCTTTTGCATGATGATGGGTATGATGTCTAGTGTCACCACCATAAATTTTGTGTCAATTGGACAAGTGTGCAATTTACTATGATTTTATGATTGAGCACTGTGCTGTTTTCAGCCAGTTTTGACACTCTGTAAAGGTTAAGAAATTGAGACCTATTAGAGGCATATTTTGAGGATCATGACCCAGGAGAGAGATGTAGGGAACACCTAGACCTTTCCAACAAAACTAGTTTTAGGCAAATCCAGTAAACGGTTGAATTATTATAATTTTTGTAAGACTGGACAGAGGGCTAGAGTAGAGCTGTGTGCTCTGAATTGGAGAGACCAATTGTGTAATGGGTTTATTGATGATAGATGAGTGTGTTAGGGTGACATAAGGGTATAATTTGTACTCATGACAAACTAGAGAGTTTTTGAGGACACCCACACCCTTCTACCGAAATTGAGTTGTGTCGTTCTGATGAACGAGTAGGATTTTGTGTTAATGGTGAGGTGCAGCCCGTGCACAGGAAGCACGCAGGCTGGAGCTTGAGAAGCTATGTTGAGGACTTAGCTGGTTGAATCTAAGCTCGTGATCAACTAGTTAGTTGTAGCCTAGGATCGTACCTTTCCAGGTTGGGTCATGCACTCCATTGGAGTTGTATCAATAGAGTTATGACCATTTTGATATTCGGGCAGAACCCCGTAGGTTGATTAGTCTGGGTTAGGACTAAGGATTGTGAAGACATTTTCCCTTGTGTGTGAGCCGAGTCGGTGACTCGTGGCTTGGGATGGTTGAATCTCTGTTATTGAGGTTGTTGATTTCCCCGAGTGGGATGTGTGACTCAAGTTAATCACTAGGGTAAAGGATACCCTGCACCTATCAAGCCTATATTATTAGACTTCTGCCGAGCGTAGGACGTCCGAGCATGCCAGTGGGTGGAGCTCACCGGGCAATTTTATATTTATAGCCGGGGTAGCGGCAGGCGTAGGCCATTTTGCTGGACGAGTCCAAGTCGAGGGAAGTGGCATACCGGACCGGTGTCGCCAGGGGCCAGAGGTTGATAGGCAAGTGTGGAAGCAGTTAATTCTTACCCGAATAATTAGAGTAAGGTAGGGGTTAGAATGGTTTATTAGGGGGTTGGAAAATTGCATTAGTCCTAGTAAGCCATAGTCGGTGTTGTATCTTCCAGTCGTAGGGATACGTTCTCGGCCCCTCATGGATTGAGTCCCCGGCTCGTATCTCGATCTGTTGATTCCCAAATTTTTGCCGAAGTAAGGGGCGGGAGGCCCAAAGGAATTGACCTTTCGTGTTGCTCACATCCCTAAAGCGCGGGTTTGTGTTTTTGTGTTTGGTATAAATTTGTTCATAACCCGGGCCAGGGGTGAACATGCATGCGAGAGTCCATGAATGGACATGTGGAACCAAGGATCGTAAGGACCAGGTTCAACGTGGTTTCTAAGGAGGTCCGTACGCGGGTACCAACTGGCGGTGACCACTTGGGCACTGCAGGGCGGAAATAGACCGACCGCTGCAATCTCTTTGGGCGACGGACAATCTATTGGGAACTGGAGTGTGTACAAGAGTAGGGTGCATGGTGAGGATTCGAATCTCTATATTGTGAAAAAAGACGGCTAGATTTGGGGGCGTATGTAGTATGGGATGCATTCGTGCTCCAAAGTCTTGCTTGCATTAGATGTTAGGCATGTGAGTTTGCGGCATCTAGACTTAAGGTCATGTCATAACACTGCACTAGAACCCGAATCCACTAAACCCTTGTTTTGGCACATCACCTTTCTATTTTGCATAAATTATTGGTTGTGATTGAATTTTAGAGGATCGCTGTTATCACCAGCTTTGCGTCAGTCGAAGTACTGACGTTCCCCACCTTTTAGGTATCGACTTCTACCTTTCGAGCAGGTGCAGAGATATCAGAGTAGCGCAGCAGAAGACTCAAGCCGAGGAGCAAGTCCCAGGAAAGCAAATTGACTGTTCAGCGGAGCTTTGGCAGTGAGCCGTCGACTGCCATTCAGAGAGAGAGAAGTTGTTAACTTTACAGAAAGGAGTGATGTATGTTGTAATAAGATGTACTGAGTTTATGTAATTTGTATTCTTGTCAAGAACAAGACATTGGTTGTAATCAATGATGTAATAACTCATTTGGCAATAAAAAGTTTTTAAATTTCCATGTTATTACTGTGTTGAGATGCATTTGAAGGCAAAGATTCTGGGGAGTGTCACGGATACCCGGTAATGGGAATCCGGGGCGCTACAGTTGTTCGCCATTCGGAATTGCTCCCACAACCGTTGAAACAAACTCGAACGATGAGTTCGGAGTCCAATACTTGGCTCGACTCCGCTTCGCCAGCTCGCTCTTAAGCGAGCTAGAAGTGGTTCGCCATTCGGAATTGCTCCCACAACCGTTGACACACTCAAACGACGAGTTCGGAGTCCAACACTTGGCTCGACTCCGCTTCGCAAGCTCGCTCTTAAGCGGGCTAGAAGTGGTTCGCCATTCGGAATTGCTCCCACAACCGTTGAAACACTCAAACGACGAGTTCGGAGTCCAACACTTGGCTCGACTCCGCTTCGCAAGCTCGCTCTTAAGCGAGCTTGAAGTGGTTCGCCATTCGGAATTGCTCCCACAACCGTTAAAACAAACTCAAACGACGAGTTTGGAGTCCAACACTTGGCTCGACCCCGCTTCACAGGCTTTGCTCTCAAGCGAGCTAGGAGCAGATCACCATTCGGAATTGCTTCGACAACCGTCGACGCGCGCAGAATGTCCACAACTAGACTAGACATATGAGAAAAGTACTTAAAGGTTTGGTTCTTATGAAGCGTTTCGAATCAAACTACTATGCACGCCCAACGCGCGAATAACAGAAAGAAAACGAGCTTTTATTTCATTAAAAAGTTCGACAAAGGTGTTAGTGTTAGTGCCCTAGAGACAATGTGATTGTGCTTCTAGGAAATACTTTTGTTAATTAATGGTTGTGTTCTATTGATTTTATATGTTAATTTATTATGTCTTAATTTACTGCGATAAAAATGTTAGAGTAATAAATGTCCTTGGAATATATAATACGTATTCTATATCTTTAAGTATGTGACTTAAAAATGAGATTATATGAATAGTGTTTATATTCCTAAATATCCCTAATCAAGCATTGTCATTATGGGACAATAATAATGCATAAAGATTAGTATGTTTGTTGACTGATGACCACATCTCATTGGTCATAGGTATAGTGATACTAAAGTCAAGAACATAGGTGCATGTAAGATTCTACATGGCACTGGATAGACCCACAGTGAGATTCTTCATGTTTAAATAAAGTCATAAGAAAGACTCACAGTGATAATGGTGTAATGATCCTCTGACTTGAGATCATTATATTTCTATACGATGATTAATATACTTTGATTACATTAAAAGTTACCTTTGACCGGGTGATGATAAAAGTGGACATCGGGTATATTATGAGTCGTATGAGAAATATGAATGATATATAAAGGATTTAACCCTCCTATAATTAGGAGAGATATTATTGGCCTCTTGATTGAGTGAGACTATGAAATGCATGGCCATGCTCAAATAATGATTTGTTTTAATAGTCTACTCATTGATCAAGGAAACCCGGATTAAATGTTGAAGAGGATGACTGAGAACATGCCTCGAGTTTAATCTATAATATTTGGTTAAAGGGATTATATTACACGGAAACATTAATCACGAAAGGTTTTATTCGATCACCAATTATTATTATTACTTGGGTAGCAATGATGTATTACTAGATGCCGCTCATTGTTTATAATTTTATTATTGGATATTAAAATTATTTCCAACGTAATAATAACCTAAAGGGTCACACACAAGAACGCTTGAAGGAGATTTGATTTAAATTATGAATTTAAATTAAATAGTAATTCGAATTTATTTATGATATTAATTAAGTGGGACTTAATTAATTAATTAAATATAATTTCAAATTTACTAATGATTAGAATTAGAATTATATTAGAATATTAATTAAGTTTGACTTAATTATTTATTTAATTAAGAATTCTAATTTTAATAAAAGCCCAATAGGATTGGGCTTTAGAAAAACAGATTTGTCTCTCTATATAAAGATCTTAAACTCTCAAATTAGAAAAAAGAGGCTAAGAGAAAAAAACCCTAGCCGTTTGAGAGAAGAAGATGGAGATAGAGAGAATTTGTTTTTCGGATGCTAGTACATCGCTCCTTCAAATACCAAGTGTTCGTGTGGATACCGATAGAGCGTAGATCGCATGAGCGGGATGCGTGGTGATTCAAGAAGCTTGGACCTCCATTAGTCATCCTTTTCTCAACTGTTAAAGCTTCGTTTTAAGGTAAACGTTCATAACTACGAATTAAACGTCTTGTTTTGCATGGATCCTGCGATTGGGTTTCGATTTTATTGTTTTAATCCGCTGCATTTATGCCCCGAAAACCCAACAAAAGGAACCCAAATTACAAGGCCAAGTTACTACTACGAGGCGCTACAAAAATTCAAAGAAGAATAAATACAACTTATTCAACGCTTCTTTGGAATGGGGATGTTTTGGTTCAAAGACACTCGGGAACGGCATCTTCTGACTTCGGAACTCGTTTGTAGACCGACGGATCGAGACGCCTCTTCGGCGCTGCCCTTAACCGTAGCCCCAACCGAAGCGCCACTAGATGTGGCAGCCACCCCGCTTTGAGCATTGGCTGGGCTCCGCCTAACGACGGGCGAACGAGTCGCAAGCTCGTAAATAGAGATTCCCCTCTCATTCTTTTTGTGCGTACACGACGTACTCCGAACGTTGATTCTTGCTGGCTGAGGCTTGAGTCGAGCTACTTCCTCCTCAAGCTCGACAATCCGATCCTTCAAAGAGTCATCTTTCACAGATATCTCAACGCAAGGAAGCCGAGCAGAGCCTTCAGCGCCGGAGCTACCGGTAATGATTCGACGAAGGTGGGTCACTTCGATACTTCTGTCGACCGTAACCCTCCTCAACTCGTCGACCTTCGCCTTCAGCTCGTCGCACTCGGCCATCAACTTATCCACTGCCAAGGTTAACGCATTTTTCTCTGCCAAGAATTCTGCCTCAGCTATCTTCAAATCTTGAACTTCCGCCACAAGGTCACCTTCCGCTCGAGTGACGTCGAACAGCGTCTTTCGGAGCAACTCCACCTTGCCTTCAAGACGATCTTCGCGAGATCGCTTCCGCAGTTGTTTTAGCTCGGAAAGAGAGCCTCTCGCCATGGCTTTGACCTCCGATAGATCTAACATGATTTTAAAGAGGCACTCTCGGCTGCTAGAAAGAGCCCTCTTCGCCGCTTTCAATTCAGTACGAAGGCGAGAGACCTTAGCCGCTGCACTCGACTCGACCTGAAAAGTGGAGGAATATCAAAAGAAGTCTTCAACACTTGAGGTCACAACTCGAGCAAAAAGAGTTGAACACTTTGATAAATCTCAAAACATTCGGCCAAAATGTCAAAAGTGAAGTCGTTTCCTTAAAAATCCAAAATTTACACAAAAGCGGTGGCCAGTCCGCAGTTAGGCGTTACAAAAAAAAACAAAACAAAAAAAAGAAGGAGAAAATGAGAAGAGGCGACTAAGTCAGGGGTCGACCTCATGATCTCGTTCCAAAGCGTCATCGCTCGGCACGGGGACTATCGCGCCCTCGGCACCCACCTCGTCCTCGGCATCTTTGCCCGCCTGCCCGGGGGCAAGCTCGGCCAGAGGCAGTTCTTTCTCACCCTCTATGGGGTCGTAGAAGTAGTAGGTGGAGCCGTCGAACCTGGGGATGCGAGTGGCAACGTGCTTCAGCGCCCGGGCGTACGCTTCCTCCATGTTTGTCAACATGTGAGCCTCGGCCTCGTCCCGAATTGCCTGCTCCGCGGCCGCCACCTTCAACGCGTGGCTGCTCAAAGCCTCCTCCGACGCCCTCAATGCCTTGGATAGCTCCTCTTCAAGGCGAGCCGTCTCCTTTTCCAAAGTCTCAACCTTGGAAGCCTCGGCGGCTTAGCCTCAAGGTCGGCAACTTCAGCCCCACGCGAAGCAGAAAGCACCTGCTCGGCCTCTAGCCGTTTGACCGCCTTGGCACGTTCTGACCGCTCCCGATCGTTCAGAACGGTCATCTCCTTCTCCTTGCTCGCAAACTCCTCGAGCAAGTGGTTGAAGTGGCATAGGGTCTGCAAGCGGCACAACAAAGAACTATTATGTCCGAGCGAGAAAACTAAGAATACTTGTTGAAGAAAACTTCTGATACTCACCAACATGGTGTTCCGAGCTATCTGCATGGCATCATCACCCACGAAACCCGCCTTCAACGCCGCTCGGTCTTTAGGGGTCGGCAAATGCTTCACTGCCTGCATACAGATGCCCCCGTCACCAAGAAAGCCGTCCACCTTCATCACCCGCCAGTCGGGGATGAAGAGGCGCTTGTGCTCCTCGGTTAGTATCTTCTCGGCCTCGGCAGTAAGAGAGGGGACCTCAAGAGCAAAGGCCGCACCCACATCGAACGCCCCGCTCGACGACCCGGGCGCTTCGACCTGAGCAACTTGGGCTGGTGCCTCCGAAGGAGCCGGGGCAGTTGTCCACAACTTGCCTTGGGCGGATGCACCCGAAGGTGCCTCAACCACCGGCTGCATGACGGTCGGTGATGCCGAGGGGGACCTTCGCAGCTCAGCCACCGTGAGGCCCGGCCACAGTCCTCTTCCTCTTTTTCGACTCCTGCTCCTTCGCAGCACGAGCCTTATCCATCAGTACATTGTAATCCATACCAGGGGCCTCTGAAAAAACCGAGCAAAAGGAGTTAGAAAATTTTAACCAAAAGATAAAGCTGAAGCAAGAAAAGAAGAGAAAAGCGTACTAGGGTCGATCGGACTGAGACCCCCACAAAACAAGACCTCCTCGGTGATGTCCTTCCAACTAAGGGTCGGAAGACCGAGGAGCTTCTCCACCACCTCCTCCTCTTCTTTGGTAAGCATGGGCTCCTTCTTCGCCCGCTTCGGAACACCGATCTTCCACTTCGTCTGAAAGACCCACGGCTCGGGAGCACGAATGAGGAAATACTTCTTTTTCCAGTGCTTGATCGAGTCCGGGTTCTCGATCAGTTTCACGCCCTTCCTCGGCAACAGGTAGTACCTCTCCTCCATCTTGCTCATCTGGCAGATGCGGTAGAGGCTCCGAAGTATGACCATCTCCGGTTGCACACCGATCTCTTGGCACTGAAGGACGAAGGCAATCACGTGTCGCCACATGTTCGGCATAAACTGATCAGGACTCAGGACGAACCACCGCAGCACCTCGTTTACGAACGGGTGCAGTGGTAGCCGGAGTCCAGCGTTCAGTGCGTCATACGGGAAGACGCATGTGTCGGCCGAAGTAAGTGTGCACGCTCGGACGTCGGGGTCGGGGAGTAGAAGAACGTATTCTTTGGGAATCCGGAACCCACTCCTGATCCGATGCAGGTCTGCCTCGGTCAAGATTGAGGAGATATGATCCACCTCGGAAGGGTCCCTCGGATTATTCTCCTCGTATGATGGGGCCGTGCCCTGCGTCACCTTCTCCAACAAGTCTTCAGGGTAACTCCGCACACCCCCAACGCTGGATAAGGTAGACGGGTGCCGACCCAATTCTCCGGCCGTCTTCGGATGCTCGACTACCGTCGTCACCCCGATCGGCTCAGGCGATCTCCTTCCCCTTGTTGGACCTAACCATCACCGCTCGGCCGACGTCTTGGTCCTAGGTGGGGGTCTCATCCTCAGAAGAAAACTTAACCATTTTCTAAGGATAAGGCGAGACACTAACCTTGAAATGACGCGAGTGGCCGGAAAAGATCGCCGGAATCTAAGAACGCCTTGCCTCGACAGCTAGTAGCGCCACCCGAGAGCGAAAACTCCGCTTGTAGAAAGTAAAAGTCAAGAATGAGGTAAAATGTGAAGGGGGTGAAGACTTATAGTAAAAGAAACGTCCCTTGGGCTTTGCAACGTAAAGACATGACTTTTGGGCCTCCCCTTAAGGCGTTATAAAAGCCCAAATGACTAAGTGGCAAAGGGCGGCAACTGTTCGCGAGGAGTAGCAATGATTCGGTATGAGCCGCTACGCTCGGCTGCACCTCAAGCCCCATGTCGCCGATGCACCCTGCTCTGCAACCAAGAAGCCCTCAGATCGGCCAACGATTCCTCGGAAACCGAGCAACTGCCAATCCGAGCTGCAAATTGGAGAAAAACGACTTTCTCCCCAAAATTCGTGCAAGATCTCAATCAGATGGCTCAGATCGTGCCACCGCCACAAAACGGCAAGATAGTGTTTTCTCGAGAACTGAGCCTACCTTGAGATCCGCACCATGATCTGACGGCCCAGATCGCTCCACGTCCCTCAGAACCAAAGCACCGAGTGACTAGCGATCCGAGCTAATCACACAGAGAAGAGGCTCGGAAACCGAGCAACTGCCAATCCGAGCTGCAAATTGGAGAAAAACGACTTTCTCCCCAAAATTCGTGCAAGATCTCAATCAGACGGCTCAGATCGTGCCACCCCCACAAAACGACAAGATAGTGTTTTCTCGAGAACTGAGCCTACCTTGAGATCCATGCCATGATCCGACGGCCTAGATCGCTCCACGTCCCTCGGAACCAAAGCACCGAGCAACTAGCGATCCGAGCTAATCACACGGAGAAAAGGCTCGGAAACCGAGCAACTGCAAATCCGAGCTGCGAATTGGAGAAAAACGACTCTCCCCAAAATTCGTGTAAGATCTCAATCAGACAGCTCAGATCGTGCCACCGCCACAAAACGACAAGATAGTATTTTCTCGAAGACTGAGCCTACCTTGAGATCCGCTGCATGATCCGACGGCCCAGATCGCTCCACGTCCCTCGGAACCAAAGCATCGAGCGACTAGAGATCCAAGCTAATCACACAGAGAAGATGCTCGAAAACCGAGCAACTGCCAATCCGAGCTGCGAATTGGAGAAAAACAACTTTCTCCCCAAAATTCGTGCAAGATCTCAATCAGACGGCTCAGATCGTGCCACCCCCACAAAATGACAAGATAGTGTTTTCCCGAGAACTGAGCCTACCTTGAGATCTGCACCACGATCTGACGGCCCAGACCGCTCCACGTCCCTCAGAGCAAATATCCGAGCGACGAGCGATCCAAGCTAAGAAAGAAACTCGGGATCCCCAACCCGACCGACCAGGATTCCGAGCAACTCACAATACAGGAGAGAACGGAGCAATGTCGCTCGGAATCCGAGCAGATGGCAATTTGAGCTGCACATTTGAAGAAAAACGATACCAAGCAACCCCAACCATCGGATCGTTTTGAAAATCGTGCCAAAAATGATGCACGGCTCAGATCGTGCCATGCCCACAAAATGACAAGATAGTGTTTTCTCGAGAACCGCGCCCACCTCGAGATCCGCACCACGATCCAATGGCCCAGATCGCTCCACGTCGCTCGGAATCTGATCTCCGAGCAACTAGTGATCCGAGCTGCTCATACGGAGAAAAAGAGCGCCGAGCGACCACAGCCATCGGATCTCCTCAAAATGCGTACTCCAACCTGATGAACGGCTCAGATCACCCCACGTCGCTCCGAATCAGCGATCCGAGCGATCGCACGGAAAAATGTCGCCGAGCTACATCGCTCGGAATCCGAGCAACCAGCCATCCGAGCTGCTCATGCAGAGAAAATGTTGCCGAGCAATTCCAACCACCCGATCTTTCAGAAAATCGTGCTCAACGCTGATGAAGGGTCCAGATCATGCCACATCATAATTCTGTATTAAAAATTAATTTTTATCTATTAAAATCGTTTTATTTATTTAAAAATTGCGAAAAAATGATTAAAACTTCGGAAAAATTAATTAAAAATTCTAGAAAATAATTATAGATTTGGGAAAATATTTTGAACCCCAGAGTAAATAATTATTGCCTGGAGTGGTTGATTAAGACCCCCGAACGACGAATCAACGATTCATAAAATTAAATAAGTGATCCGAAAAATAGATAAAAATTAAGGAAAAATGCCGAAAGACCAGAGCAGCTCAAGAACAACTTAGAGCACACAACCGAGTTGGAAAATCACCATACTACCCCACTCTAAGATTCGAAACCTCCCGTTTAGACTCCGATACGACTCCGCAAGCCGTTAAAATAGTCAAAGTACTCCTCAAAGGCTGATCAAACTCAGTCCTTTGGGAGTGGGGGGCTCGTGATATGGCCAAAAATGGGGTTAAATCGGAACCGTCTAAATCGGGAGCGAATCTTAAAGCCTGAGGATAAAATGGTAATTTCACCTATAAGTGGGTCTGAAGAAGGCACTTGTCTTCTCTCCAGGGACCCAATAACCCGTGAATGGATCCACCTCAACTGGGTATGGGTCCCAACCCGAAATGAACCCGGTCCAGCAGGATAGAATTAGGGTTTCTGATTAATACTAATCAACGACCCTGATTCGCATCTATTCTTTCACTGGGGATTAGGGATTACATTCCTAATCTGATCACAGGGATCACATTCCTAATCTGATCCCAACGGCAGCTATAAATACCCCCCCCCCCATCCACCACCATTAGGAGGTAATCAATCTTTTGCCAATTTACGCTCTCTCATAATCATTCCTGATTACTGACTTGAGCGTCGGAGGGTGCGTCGCCGGAATCAACCCCGGTGTCTCGCACTTTTTGCAGGTGAACGGCGGGAGTCAACGGTCAAACTCCGGCGAAACAGGTTTCAGGTTTGCTATTCAAGTTTTCCAAGAATCCACAAATACTATCTGTTTGCCCCCACACCAGATTTAGCGGTAATGTAGCGCCCCAAATTCCTAATATGAGAGCTTAGAAAATAAGTGGCGAAATCCCAGCAATCCACTTCAATAGAACAATAAACACCAACAACACCACTAAAATTTTTCTTCTTTATTACAACGATTATTACAATTACAGCGGAAGTCTAAACATCTCAACACAAATTAATATTTTATTTACAACTCAATAATGATCTCAAATATCCTTTACAGTTTTACACCAATCACTAAATAATCCAATTATCTCAAACTGCCCACTCAAGCATCCAACCTCCAATCTAAGCAATAACCTGCAACATGTGAGGCTAGAGTTGAACCCTAACCTCCAAACTACGGGGTCAGCCATAAATGGTGTGAGTGGTAACAAATCAAACCAATAGCATAAATGAACTTAAAACATAATATCCAACAAATAATAATCAAACACTAAAGTATGAAGTACGACAAAAGAATAATGGGTGATACCAAAACCAAAAGCCGAGTGTGTAAAAACAGGAAATCCGAATGCATAAAAGTGATTCAAGAAAACATCATGACTACATGCTGACAACGATGACTACTAAAAGATGAAGATAAACTATGATAATTTGCCCATGCTTGATCATTCCGGAGATTGATCCCACATCACAGGTATTTTCCCTGGATAATTCAGGAGATCATCCCACATCTAAACATAGATTCCTTATCACAATAATATCCCAAAAGCGTCGCCTCGACTCCGATCATTCCGTAGTTCAATCCCACATCACAAGATAATTACTTGGATAATTCAGGAGAAATACCTCGCATCACAGGTTAACTGCCTGGATAATTCCGGAGATAAATCACACATCACAAGTTAACTACTTAGATAATTCAGGAGATTAAATCCTACATCAAAAGCCATACTGAGGTGCATAACTCAAGTTCCCATTCGTCATGACACTACTAATGCCTGTCCTTATTAGTTTGGGTTACTGAACAAATCTCCTAGAGTAGTGTACCCTACCGGACTAGAAATCTGAATAACTGAAAATTTGCCTCGATGGGCCTCAACAAATAACTGAACAAACACCGGTATACTAGGGTCACTTACCTCCAGAGACTCAAAAACAAATATCTGAACAAATTTCACTTAACAAGTGGCTCAACAAAATATCTCAAAATCATGTTCTTAACTGAACATCTCGAAAACAAATACTTAACTAAACATCTTAAAATCAAACACTAAACAAAATATCTCACAATCAAATACAAAGATCCTTCAGGACCAGTCGACTGCACATCAGATCAGTCGACTGTCCAGAGGACATAATCCAACATTTCTCAAAAATAAACTAAGGAAAGATCAGTCGACTGTCCCGACAGGACTGAACAAATTACAGACAGAAGACCAGTCGACTGACCTCAGTCTAGGTCGACTGTCCCGAACAAAACTCAAAGACTAAAAATACACAGTAGGCTCGTACCAGTCGACTGCTTCGCAGTCCAGTCGACTGTCGGCTACAGATTTACAAAAAGTATAGGTCTGAACACAAATCAAACGGGAGTATTCTAAAGATTCATCGATCATAAAATTAATTTATATCCAGGCAAATAAACAATTCTCAATAATCTCCATCATGGTTACATTACTCAATCAATCAATTTCTCCAATCCCATATTCTCATGATCTCAATTCTTAATTCTCCCATTAGGGTTTTTCTCAACAAAATGTCTTCCATAACTTAATGCAAATCTGATTTACAACCATAAGGTCCAGGTGTTTACCATCTAATCACATCAAAATCAATTCTTAATATGTCTCCCAACAATACGATCTCATAGATCAACATTTCCTCAACAAATCTTAATATTTTCTCATACATGGTTCAAATATCAACAAGAGTTCTCATCCTCCATAACAAAGTAAAGATCCATACCATACACTCAATGGGACTAACAAAATAATGGCATAATGATCACAAACAAGCATAACAAGATCTTACGTCATTCATCAATCAAGACAAACAAAACAAGCAAAGCAAAACAAAACAACAAAACAAACCACTCACCTTTGTTTTGATGAAATTCCGCCAAAAGCTTTCTCCTTGCTAGATCCAAGAATCCTCCTTTTTGCTCCTCAAAATAATCTCAAAATTCTGTGAGTTCTCAATGATGGCTGGAAAAGGATTTCCCTTATATATGCCGGATAAAATATTAGGGTTATATTCCCTCTTTTGCAAAATACTCCTTTCCAAAATACATCTTGCATATATAATTCTATTCTTGAAATTTAAATCAAATATCATTTAAGTTAGGATCTAATAGAGAATATATTTCCAAACTTCAACAAATACTGATCGGAATGTCCAGCAAATGCATTTTTGCGCTTTAAACCCCCAAAATGTCAATTTTGCAAATAAGTCCTTCTTTTCCCAAAAATTGCAAATAGTACTAATTAATTTCAGAAAAATCTGGAAAAATACTAAATAATTCTCAGATAATAAATAATGGTTTTTCTTAAAGAAAACTTAATTTTTCAAACTTCTCAAAAGTCGTTTGCACGTGTACAAAAGATAACTTTCTTAGAAAATATTTAGTAATTCCTCAAAAATCATTTAAATTCATTTTCAAATAATTAAAATAATATTTGAAAATACGGGGTTCTACAGGTAACATTATTGTTATCGTTATTACTGTTATTATCATTATGAGTAGTATTTTCTTGTTAAATGCATTTATTGTTATCTTTATTGTTAATACTATTATTATTATCATTTTATTTTATAGACCCTATAATGCTAATTATTTTCCCCTATTGAATTTATACCCACTAATTGATTTTTTTACCCAAAACCCAAGCCCATATTCTTACTGGATCCATACCCTATACCCAAACCCATCCTAATATCCTATAAATACTAACATAACATACCCTAACCCTAAACCCTATCCCTATAACCCTACCCGCCCCCTACTGTGCTACCCCCTTCTCCCCTATTCATCCCCTTCATCCAAATCCTCGGCATGAAGATCAGTAGAGACAGAAAAATCAAGAAGCTTTGGTTATCACAAGCAGACTACGTGAAGAATGTGTTGAAAAGATTCAATATGGATAGCGCGAGACCAGTCAGTTGTCCCTTGACCGCATACTTCAAGTTATTTACAAATTTGTGTCTGATAAAGGAGGCAGAGATGGTGGAATGACTGCAGTTCCTTATGCCCCAGCTGTTAGGAGTTTGATGAATGTGATGGTATCTACAAGACCATACATCGCACAAGTAGTGGGAGTTGTCAGCTGTTACATGAAGAATCTAGGTAACAACACTGGGATGCAGTGAAGTGGATTCTCAAGTATCTTGCAGGTACTTCAGATCACTTTCTTTGTTTTATGGGAGATTCTTTGCATATGCATGGTTATATGGATGCAGATTTTTTAGGCAATCGTGATGGTTGCAGAAGTACTACATGGTATGTATTTACAGTTGGAGGTACAAGCTATTAGTTGGGCTTCATAGCTACAAAAGGTTGTAGCATAGTCAACCAGAGATTTAAAGCATATGGCACTAATAGAGGCAATGAAGGACGTGTTGTAGATTTCGGAGCTTATGAAATAGTTGGGCAGAAAGCAATCCATAGAAGAGCTATGGTGTGACAGTCTAAGTTCGGTTTTCTTGGCGAAAAACTTGGCATATCACTCTAGAACTCGACACATTCAGGTGAGGTATCACTTTAAACATAAATTGTTAAAGCTACCGAAGATTCTTGGTACTAAGAATCCGGCAGACATGCTCACGAAGGTAGTTGATAATAAGAAGCATCAATTATGTTATACCGCTATTGGATTGTCTCCTGGCAGGGCCGGCCCTGGGCCTGTGCGACCTATGCGGTTGGATACAGCCCACTAATCAGGAGGCCCGTTCAACATCAGATGTAATTAATGGAGTTTCTATTCCAATTTTAGCACAAAAGTCAGTTCATCCGAGTGGTCAATGGGATAGACTTTAAATCTATTGGGCTTTGCACATGTTTGAACCCTACTGTTGACGAATTTTTTATATTATATATATATATATATATATATATATATATATATATATATATATATATATATATATATATATATGGCGGCCTTCCGTTGCGAACTCTTGTGTGCGAACTCTTCGTGCGAACAGCAAAGCTGACCGTCCGATCCAAAAACCTCCATCGAAGGGCTGTGATTGTACACGATCTATTCTCAGTTATCTTTGGGGTAATTTGGTAATTTTTTTGTAAGAGGGCATATACCTTTTCCTTCTCTTACGCGATCTCTCATCTCAGATCGAAATCACCCCCTTCTCTCTCTTCGCGAACCCTAACTCTTGTGTGCGAACTCTTCGTTCGAACAACTCCTTCTTCCAAATCGCGATTGCGACCCCCCCTTTCTCCTCTCAGATCGAAATATTCTCTTCTCTCTCTATTCGTGAACCCTAGCCCCTCCACCGTCAAAATCGCAACCAAAAATTAGATCCATTGAAAACCATCCTCCTCTTGTCGGGAGCTTTCTCCAGTCCTCTTCAATCCACGACGAAACCCTACCTCCGACCGCCCCCTACTTTCTCTAATCATCTTCGCCCATATCGAAACCCTAGGGTTTCGATCAGGTATATATTTATTATTATATTTTTTCTGTTTAAATTTGTAGGAATGGGGTTAAGTATTTTTGTTTAAATTTCATTATATTTTGAATTAATTTGTAGAATTGTGGAGGATTTGGTTGATTGGATTATGTTTCGTTTGCTTTGATAATAGGTATGGATATTGATGAAGGGAAATCTGATGTTGGTGACAGTTTTTTGAATGTACAAGTAGGTGAATTTATCTGGTAGTGGACGAGCACCTAAAACCAAAGCTCGGTATGACTTTTCATACTTTAGAGCAAGCTGAAAATTTCTATAAAAACAATGCTACATGTGGGGGTTTCCAAATGCGTAAGGGTTCAACTAAATTGAAGGGAACCGTGGTAGTGGATAAGTCGTTTGTTTGTAATAAAGCCGGAGTTTCGAAGAGTAAGTCTAATGATGTTAGGCAGAGGACTACAAGTAGATCCGATTGCAAAGCTTTAATTCGTGTGAAATTAAATGAAGAAAAACATTCATGGGTTCTTTATTCACTTACTGAATTACACAATCATGCATTTACCTCACCCGGTAGAAGACATTTGTTACCGCAAAATCATAATGTGTCAGATTCTGATAAAGTAATAATGGATCAACTTACGCAAGCTAATATTCCAACGTGCAAACAAATGATTTTTTTTTTGAAAATTCGAGTGGGGGTTATGATAGGGTTGGATTCACTGAGACCGATGCTAGAAATCATGAGAGAGACATACGGGAGGCTATGAAAGGGCACGATGGACAAATGTTGGTTGATTTTTTCGATTGGCAAAAAGAAAAAGATCATTCTTTTTTTTTTATGATTTCCAACTAGATGAGTTTGGTCGGTTGACTCATTGTATTTGGGTCAATGGTATTGCTAGAAAGAACTATGAAGAATTTGGTGACGTAGTTTCATTTGATGCAACATATAGCACGAACCATTATGGAATGCTGTTTGTTCCCTTTGTTGGAATCAACCATCATTGGCAATCTGTTTTCCTAGGGTGTGGGTTCATCCCAAATGAAACGGCTTCCTCGTTTATATGGTTATTTAAAAAATGGTTAGGAGTAATGAAACATGCACCATTTGGCATGGTGACTGATCAAGATCGTGGGATAAGTGCTACAATCAAAGCTGTTTTCCCTGAAATTCACCATAGATTTTGTATTTGGCATATTTTAGATAAGATACCACAAGAGGTGCCTAAAATGAATTAAGATGTTGAGTTTATGAAAGCTTTTAAGAATATTGTCTACAATTCTGATGATTGTACTGCTTTTAAAAAAAATTGAAAATCATTGCTTTTTAAGTATGGTGTGGAAAATAATAAGTGGTTGCAAGATAAATTTGAAATTCGTGAGAAATGGGCCTTTGTCTATCATAGACCACATTTTTGGGCCGGAATGTCAAGTAGCCAAAGGAGCGAGGGAATGATGCTTTCTTAAAGAAACATACTCAAAAGAAGTACTCACTACATGAGTTTGCCTTAATATTCGAGAGAGTCATTGCAAGACAAAGAGAACAAGAACTTCAAGAAAATCATCGTACAATTGAGAAGAAACCAAAATTGAAGATCGAATGGTATATAGAGGCACAAATGGCGCAAGTGTACACATTGGTTATTTTTTATGATTTCCAAGAAGAACTAAAATCAGGCTTAATATATAATGTAAATTTGGTGCAAGAAGATGAGAACCAAGCTATTTACCTAGTGAAGAAGTGTGGCGAAACAGAAAATGCGAAAGTGGTGACTTATTCCAAAGAGACTCAAATGGCTATGTGTGCATGATTGTTGTTTGAATTCGTGGGCATTCCTTGCAATCATCTTTTGGCATATCTTAAGTACACCGATCACAATGAACTACTAAAGCAATACATTTTAAGAAGATGGAGTCGAGATGTAATCCGAAGAAGCAATATATTCACTAATAGGAGAGGCCTTCATGAAGGTAGTAGTGAGAATTTAGGTTCTCGCTATTGTGAGTTGAGTAAATTATCCCAACAACAAGTTGATATTGGATTATCTTCCAATGAAGGCTACAAATTCATGTGGAACAACATGCTCAAAAATATTGAAGGCTTCCATCTTGTAAAACCAGAAAGTAGTGGACCGGCATATGGAAAATCCATGGAAAAGTCTAAATTTTCATGGAGGAGCCTAAGAAATGCAATACAAGAGGAAGGCTAGTGGGAAGCGATTGAAGCCAACAAGAGAGAAACTAAGGAAACCTAGATTGTGCAAGGCTTGCGGTACGCGCGGACTACACGATTCAAGAAATTAACCAAACAATTTAGATGGGTAAATATTTCACATCTTTTAGTTGCGGTTGATTTAATCTTCCGTCATATTGTTTTTTTAATTTGCTTGTGAGCTTGACTAAGTATTTCTTTGGTTATTTTTTTAGTGGACGCATTAGTGAACATGAAGTAGATTCCGCATCCGGAGAAAGCACCGATGACACTGTTGCTTGAGGGAAGTTCCTCATTCTGTTTGTTCAATTTAAAGTTTATTATCGGCTATGTTTTATTTTGTTCAGAAGTAGGCAATGATGACAAAAAATATTTTATACAAGCTTTAAGAAATGGAACATGCATTTGCTATTTGTGTGCTCTGTTTATGTACTTTATGAGCATTTTGAGCGCTGAAAATGAAATTGCCAGGCATCTTCAAAAATGGTTATGTTATTTTCAAGCATGTTGAGCTCTTTGTACAGGCTTTCCATGTTCTTTGTTTATGTTGTTCATATGCATATTGAGTTTCAGGCATGTTGAGCTCTTTGTACATGCTTGCCATGTTCTTTGTTTATGTTGTTCATATGCATATTGAGCTCTGATTTGTTCATATGCATATTGAGCTTTGTACAGGCTTCTATGAAAGATTTGTATGAAGTTGTACAGCCCTTCTATCATACCACATTTGTATGAAGTTTGCTGCTTCTGTTTATGTTGTTGGCATGGTATGGCATAATATTGATCAGATTATGGATCAACTTATTGGCATGGAATAGTTTTGCAACCCGAGTGTGAACATAATTATGATGCTTTTGAGAGTCATGCTTGATTCAATTGATAATTTTCTAAAACCCTGTTATATACTAGGTTGTGTTCTGAGCCTACATTTACTTAAAATATTTTGAGATTATTTGTGTTGATATCTAAGATAAATAATTGCAAATCATATATCTAAACCATTTCTTTCTTATCGCTTGCAGTTTGTACAGTAACTGAAGGTGTGATGCTGAAAATGCGCTACGGCAAAATGAGCTCTGTATTTTATTTCACTCTGTAATTAATTGATGACTGTATATAATATATTTGAGTCTGTACATTTGAGTACAATTTCTATATGCGTCTGTACATTGTTTATAAAGCTTTGTTTCTGGAGGAAACTATATGGTGTACACTTGAGGAATTTGAGCTTTGTTTATTTGAATGTGTACATTATAGTACTGTACAATATTCAAACCATATATCAGATTTGTATGTTTGAGCTTTGTTTATTTGAATGTGTTCACCCTTTGCTATGTTTATTTGAATGTGTTCACCCTTTGCTATGTCTAATCCAAATCCTCCTTGGCCTGATTTCTCTTTGAAGTTGATCAGATTATGGATCTACTTCCTTGCAAGAAAATTAGACCAATTATTATGATAATTGTGTTATATATTTGGTTAAACTAACTCTGCATTCTTAGTCAATGAGTTACATTTCAGAAATTTTGTATAGATTAAGTTCTTGGTTCTTCAGGGATTATCAGATAATTCTATATACTTCTCATGCATGCTATGTCTATGCATTTTTGTTTCAATGTAACGACGCAGATTTTTTTTTACATAACCATTTGTGATAAATCTTAAACTAAAGAAACTTCATCATATGGTGAAGGAGAAAAAGGAGGATATCTCAAGATGAATTGTGTCCAATTCTAGCACCTGCACATTGCAGAGGTTACTAAGAAAATCGATCCCCCCATCAGAAACCCAGAAAAATGCAGCAATTAGAGACTGCAGGTTCTGCAAAGAACACTTGACAGATGCATTGTTTGAAATCTGACTCCGACTACTCTAAATTACAAACTACTCGAAGTTTAAAAGTCATCAAATAGAAAACTCATCAAATTAGAAATTGCTCGAAGCTCTAAATCTGTAAACTCGAAGCTCAAATTGCTCGAAGTTCATATAACAAAATCTGAATTTCATTATACAAAATTTACACTATAAAAACTCGAACCTCTTATTACATTATACTAACTCGAATATCATTATACAAATTCGATGCTCGTAGTACAAACTCGAAGACAAAAAAATGTCGGACTGCTACTGATATGCAAGGGTGCTGCTGATGCTGACACTGCTTCTGAAGCTCTGTCAAGTAGCAAAATGTCGAACTGCTGCACCCCCCCCCCCCCCCGAAGAATTACATAAAAAGCTTAGCAATATCGGACTGCACTATTAACACCATAAAATGTAAACAATTGAAGTACATATAGGCTCAGAACAACCTTGCACATAATATGTATTTATGAAATAAGTCAAATAGAATCAAGCATGAGCATAACACTTATATTGTTCCAAGCATAATGAGCTCTATTTATGTTGTTTAAATCATTTTCAAAATAATTGAAGTACTTGTAGGAATTGATGATGTGTATAATTTTTACATAAATATTTGTACATTTACCTATAAAAATTGCTTGAATTCGTTTATATTGTTTATAATTCATCTTATTTCCATAGATTTCATTTAATTAATTATTTTTAAGGAATAAGATTTTTGATGCAAAATGTGAAGATTTTCAGTAAAAATCAGCAAACAAAACAAACAGAATGATTTTTTTTTATTGATTTGTTGAATTTAAATTTTACAATATGGCCATGAGAAAAATAAAATACAAATTTCAATTTGCCAATTGACTTGAAAGTGCAATATTATTTTTTAAAAGGGTTTAATTAAACTAATATGATTATTAGTTAGTTTAATTAATTTAAACTAATTAATTTTTTTATTTTTAAATCCTAATTTTTGATTTATTCTGTTTGTATGCGGCACGTGTTTCAAGAAAAAGAAAGATAAGAAAAAGAAGCAAGAAATAAAGAGCAAATCATACAAGGAAATAAATAAATGAAGAAGAGGGGTTTTTCTGCAAAAATAAACCCTAAATCTCTCTTCGGTGCTCTATAAATACAAGTCAAGGAGAAGCTACAAAGAGACCCTTAACGAAGGGGAAAAGTGACGGCTAACCCCTATTATTTAAAAAAATAATAATTAGAAACCAACAGCAGTGCCATCTGCCTTGGCCCTGTGCTCGAGATGAGGAGGCTGAACGATGACGAAAGCGACGTGTGGGGGCTCGTGGGCTTGGGCGTGAAGAAGCAGCAGGCATCACATCTGCTGACTGTGCAGTTTGACGACAGCGAAAAGTGCTGACGTGGTGTGGACAAAGAGACAAAACGACAAGAGAAGCATCAGGGCGTGTGGCAAGGTGTGAGTTCACCAGGAGAAAAGGGTGAAAGGCACGTGGGCTAGGCGGTGACGTCAACTCTGCTGACTTGTGTGGCTTGGTGATCAGGACAAACAGAGGAGAGAGAGAGGGGATTTGACTTGTTTGGGCATGCAATTCGAGGCATCTCGGTTTGCAATTTCTTTTACAAAATAGTCCCTTTTGTATCTCTTTTCTTTCTCTAATTTTTATTATGCAGTCCAAGGCAATATTTGTTAGTTGCAATAAATTTATTATGAACTAAAATTTATTTTCTAGGGCTTCGATGTAGCCTAGTTTTGAGATCACAATCTTAATTCCATATTATTTTTCTATTTTTCCATGCTTGTGTGTTTGATTTTTGTTCTTAATGCTTACAATTGGTTGACCGACGTTCGTATGACCTATTAAATCATGGAGAGACTGAACTGGTAATTTGTGATTAATAAAATTAAACACCGTTACAAGAGCGAGCCGCTTTTAACGTGACCGTTAAGAAATCCATAGATCTTAATGAGTCTTCAATTAATTAAATTTGTGCATGAACTATGACACTGTTAGTTGGAGATATTTTTGGGGTTGTTCGAGAGAAAGCATACTTTAGGGACTTTGGTCTTCAACTTGGAAAAATAATATTTTTGTTCACATGGAATTATAAAATTGTGTGGGATAAACTATGTGAAATCAAAAGCCCTAGAATTAATTTTGCAATTAACAAATCACAAAAATTTCAGATTCCGCACCTCTTAGTTAATTTAGTTAGTTCTTTAGATTAGTTTAATTTAGTTGCTTTCTTTATTAAATTTTGATTTTCCAAATAGTAATTAATCTAGTAATCTAGGTACTCAATAAAATAATTAGTCCTTGTGGGTACGACACTCTTTTCACTTAATTATACTACTTGTTGCGATTTTGTACACTTGCAAAAATTCACATCAAGTTTTTGGCGCCGCTGCCGGGGACTAGTTATTCTTTTATTGATATTCAAAATTGCTAGATTATTACTAGTTTGGATTTTTTTTGTATTTTATTTTTGTTTTGTTATTATTTTACCGCTTTATTTTCTTTTGACTCACTTTATTTTCATTTATTTTTTTATTTTTAGTTTTTCTATTTTTTTTCAATATTTATATTTTAGGACATACAAGTACATTATCATGGCAAACAATAAGGAATAACAGGGCTTTAAGAGACTATGCTATGCCCTCAATTCATGGAGCAACATTAAGCATAAAGAGGCCGGTTATTGAAGCTAACAATTTTGAGATTAAACCAGCGATTATTCAAATGATTCAACAAACTGTTTAATTTTGGGGACTACCACACGAGGATCCTTATATTCACATTGTAAACTTTCTAGAAATTTGTGATACTTTCAAGCACAACGGAGTATCAGATAATGCAATCAGATTGAGAATCTTTCCTTTTTCACTAAGAGATAAGGCGAAGGCTTGGCTAAATTTTCTACCATCCCGGTAGTATTACTACTTGGGAGGGACTTGCACAAAAGTTTCTTGCTAAGTTTTTTCCACTGGCAAAGACTGCGAAGCTAAGAAATGATATTACCACATTCATCCAATTTGAGACCGAGTCTTTGTAGCATGGGAGAGGTACAAAGAGTTATTGAGAAAGTTTCCTCATCATGAACTACCGAAATGGCTGCAAATTCAAATATTTTACAATGGTTTGGGAGTTACAAATCGATCCATGGTTGACGCAGCAGCTGGAAGTGCACTTACGAGCAAAACTCATGAAGCAGCCTATGAACTTTTATAGGAGATGGCAGCTAATAATTACTAGTGGTCTTCAGAGAGAACAATGCCAAGAAAAGTGGCTGGCGTTTTTGAACTTGATCCTATTTCTACTTTAACTGCAAAAATTGATATTTTATATAAATAAATA
Organism: Hemerocallis citrina; assembly: GCA_017893485.1. Classification (NCBI taxonomy): domain Eukaryota; kingdom Viridiplantae; phylum Streptophyta; class Magnoliopsida; order Asparagales; family Asphodelaceae; genus Hemerocallis; species Hemerocallis citrina. The sequence goes on from CM030366.1 coordinate 20,587,126, forward strand.
GGTAAAATGAATGTTAATGCTATTCATACTAATATGATTTGTGATCTTTGTGCAGGAAATCACTCAAGTACAGATTGTCAAGTAGGGAACCCTTTTACTCAATCAAATTTCAATCAAGCAAATTACGTGTCCAATTTCTAACATCAAAACAATTCTTATTCGAACACGTATCATCAAGAATGGAGAAACACCCAAAATTTTCGTGGAACAACAATCAAGGAGCAATTAGACCACCTCAAAATTTTCCACAACAAGAAAAGAAGCCGACACTTGAAGATATGTTTATGCAATACATGCAAAAGACAGAACAATACATGTAGAAGACAGATTTGGCAATCCAAAATGTTGCAACTTCAACTTCAGCTTCAATTCACAATCTTGAGGTTCAGATTCGTCAAATTTCAAATATTCTTAAAGAGTGAACATCAGGAACCTTACCCGGTAACACAGTGACTAATCCTCAAGAGCATGTCAAAGCAATAACACATAGAAGCGAGAGACCAATTGAGCAGCCACAAGAAGAAAATGCCAAAAAAATGTGGTTGAAAAGGAAGAAGAGTACAAACAAATTGTGGAGGAACAAACGCAGCATGAGCAAGTTTGATATTTTTAAATCCATGAAGTTTTCCTGCCGAAGAACAGTCGTGTTTTCAAGTGAAAAATATTTAATTGTGAGCGAGAAACATAAGGCTAAAGTTGAAAAGTTACCAATCGAAGTATGTCCAACAAATTCAACAACTCTTGAATCTGAGAAAAAAAAGAATTTGAAATATATTATGTATTTGGATGCTGCACCATCTATTCATCCATTTTCTCAGCTGAAATTCAAGGAGGTAGGGATATCGAAGACGTCATCATCAAGAAAGAAACGACTCAAACTAGAGCTTGAACCTGATCCACACCTGAAGAGAAGTATTAGAAAAGATGTTTTAATGTTGTTGGATCTTGGTATCACATAACCATCGCAGCTACCATGTCTGGCTGAAGACTTAAAACTTAGCGCTTCTTAGGAGACAACCCATGTTTTCTTTTCCTACATTTAGATTTGGTTTTTCTTTTAGTTTATTATAATTATAATTTTTTATATTATTTTGTAGGATTGCATGAGTTTGAAAGTCACCAAGTGGAGCTATTTTTCTACACCTACATTGATGGCTATTTTTGAGTATGATGGAGTCAAAATTTGGAAAAGTGTTTCAAAGAGTGATTGTAGACAATTGTCTTAGCTTTCCAGCCCAAAAAGAGTCAGCCCATTTGGACATCTATAGCTTTAGATTTCGCTGAAACACTGAACGTCGCGCGTGCAAAATTTTAAGACGAATCAGGGGAGAAATTCTGAACTTTTTGCATTCTTTTTCATTTTCTTTTTTCCTTTCCCATTGAGGACAATGTGATATTCAAGTTTGGGGTAAGGGTTAGAAATTTAATTTTTATTTTATATATATATTTGAAAGAGAAACAAAACAAAAGAGATTTCAATTAGGCTTATCATTACACTTTTGAGTTCTTTATTGTGCTAAAGCATTGAATTACTTTTTTAAGGACAGACAATTTATTATAAAGCAAGATTAAGCATACTTATTTACTTTAGGATTATTGAATTTCATAATTCCTTACAAAATTGTGTGAGTCATGTGATTATACATAAAAGAAAAATGTGATGTTTTTTCTTGTGATTATCCCCTTTGATCTGTTCTAAACAGAGTTTAAGTAAATAGAGTAATAATGATCAAAAAAATTAAATGAATAAAGTCTATCTACTCCGATGTTTTGAGTTGCTTAGTAACTAGGGGTATTCATCACAAATGTTTACTTTTACGTCAAACGGAAACTTGAAATATGAGTATGCAAACCGCTCTATGTTTGTGACTTGTTGAGTAACCCGATGAATTCAGCACAAATGTTTGCATTCGCATCAAAAGGCAAGTGACAACTTAGAGAAGAGAAGAAAAAAAATACTCTAGTCTGCTACTCGGTTTGTAATAGTGAGAAAGGGTAATCACAGATGGAGTTGTTACATACTATAATTACATTAATTGCATGACAAATATGATTGGATTTAGAATTATGAATAAATAATTGCACTGGAGAAAGTGAGTATGCTTGATTTTACTTTATTTTGCTATTGTTTATATTTTTAATTGAAATTTTAATGCTTGCATAATAAGATCTCTTTGTGTGATGAGTTGAGCCTATTATTGATCTTTATTCCTTTATTCATGGTTTTACTTTTTTCTCGAGGGCAAGCAAAATCTTAAGTTTGGGGGTATTTGATGTGTATAATTTTTATATAAATATTTGTACTCATTTACCTATAAAAATTGCTTGTATTCGTCTATATTGTTTATAACTCATCTTATTTCCATAGATTTCATTTAATTAATTATTTTTTAAGGAATAAGGTTTTTGATGCAAAATGTGAAGTTTTTAAGTAAAAATCAGCAAACAAAACAAAGAGAATGATTTATTTATTTTTATTGATTTGTTGAATTCAAATTTTACAATTTGGCCATGAGAAAAATAAAATACAAATTTCAATTTGCCAATTGAGTTGAATGTGCAATAAACAATTTTTTAAATGGTTTAATTAAACTAATATAATTATTACTTATTTTAATTAATTTAAACTAATTAATTTTATTTTTATTTTTAAATCCTAAATTTTAATTTATTCTGTTTATATGCAGCACATGTTTCAAGAAAAAGAAAGAGAAGAAAAAGAAGCAACAAATTAATAAAGAGCAAATCATACAAGGAAATAAATAAATGAAGAAGAGGGGTTTTTCTGCAAAAATAAACCCTAAATCTCTTTTCGGTGTTGTATAAATACAACTCAAGGAGAAGCTACAAAGAGACGCTTAACGAAGGGGAAGAGCGACGGTTAACCCCTATTAATTAAAAAAAAAAAATTAGAAATAGACAGCAGCGCCATCTGCCTTGGCATTGTGCTTGAGACGAGGAGGCTGAACGAAGACGAAAGCGACGTTTGGGGGCTCGTGGGCTTGGGCGTGAAGAAGCAGCAGGCATCACGTCTGTTGACTGTGCAGTTTGATGACAGCGAAAAGTGCTGACGTGGCGGGACAAAGAGACAAAACGACAAGAGAAGCATCAGGGCGCGTGGCAGGGTGTGAGTTCACCAGGAGAAAAGGGTGAAAGGCATGTGGGCCAGGCGGTGACGTCAGCTCTGCTGACATGTGTGGCTTGGTGATAAGGACAGACAGAGGAGAGAGAGGGAATTTGACTTGTTTGGGCACGCAATTCAAGGCATCTCGGTTTGCAATTTCTTTTACAAAAACAGTCCCTTTTGTATCTCTTTTCTTTCTCTAATTTTTATTATGCAGTCCAAGGCAATATTTATTAGTTGCAATAAATTTATTATGAACTAAAATTTATTTTTCTAGGACTTCGATGTAGCCTAGTTTTGAGAACACAATTTTAATTCTATGTTATTTTTCTATTTTTCTATGGTTGTGTGTTTGATTTTTGTTCTTAATGCTTACAATTGGTTGACCGACGTTTGTATGATCTATTAAATCATGGAGAGACTGAACTGGTAATTTGTGATTAATAAAATTAAACTCTGTTTGTAACCCCTGTTTTCCCAAAAAAATGTACTTTCTGTGTATTTTCGGTATTTCAAATTTTCATAAATTAGTTTTTCGCTTTCGAATTATTTTTGTTAAAATGTATTATTGGACTTTCTATTAAAGTCTATTTTAATCGATGATTTTATTTGTGGCTATTTTCCAATGAATTTATGTAGTAATTCAAATCCTATTATTTTTGTTACTATTGTTATTATTATTATTATTATTATTTCGATTATTCTTATTCATATTAATATTATTATTCTTTTAACTCGACTAAAACAAAATGTGTCTTGCAAATTATATATAGCTATTTATTTTGAAGTCACTGATTTTATTATTATTATTATTTTAAATTTATTTTTGTGTTAACTAATTTAGTATATTATTAATTAATTTTTCCTTATTGGAATTTTCTTTTAAATACCATTACCCATACCCATTTATCTCCTATACCCATATAGCCATAAACCCAATTACACATTAAACTCCCTATACCCATTAGCTTCTATACCCAAACCCATTAACCCTATATCAACTACCCTACCCAATGAACCATATCCACCCGTTAACACCCAATCACCCACACCTGTTAACCACCCCCCTGTTAACCCTAATAATAACTTCCCTACCTATTTATATTTAACCCCATCTGCTATTAACCTGAGCCGCCTACTTCCTTCCCCTCCTTCACCCCTTCGCCTCCCACAACCTATTCATCTTCCATGCCCCATCACCCCTCCCGCTCTCTTCACCCTCTCCATCCATCCCCTGCTCTCATCCGCCCCCTCCTTCCTACCATGCGCTGCTCCCCCCGTCAGCCAGCAGCGCACCAGCCCCCACCCAGTGCAGCCTCCCTGCAGTGCCAACCTGCCTCTCTCCCTGAGTTCCTCCGCCGCAACAGCAGCTTCCCCCGCTTGCAGCGCTGCCCTGTTCCCTGTTCGACCACAGCGCTAGTCGCAGCGAGCCGTGACCACCTCGTGGCTGCGCCTCCCTGTGCACCCTATCAACGCAGCCTGGCAGCCAGTCCTCGCTGGTGCTGCCGCCGTGTGCCGCCACCGATGGTCGCCAAGCCAGTGCAGCCCCTTAGCCATGAAGTTGTTGTTTATATGGGTTTTGATCAAGTTCACCCTTGGCCGTTCGATCTTGATCTTTGATGTGAGTCGTCCGATCGACTTGATCATCGTGTACCCTTAATTCAGATCTGGCTGTCCGATCTTGTGAACTTCATCTTGATTGATTGATTCCTAGCCGTCCGTTGGATCATGATCATCAGCTATTTGATTCTTGGCCGTCGATCTCCTCTTGATCATCCGATTAGATCTTAGCCATCAGGTCTTCTTTGACCATAACGATCATGATGATCATCAATGTACTTTGATCGCAATCATTCGATCGATCGATCTTGGTCTTCATCATTATCTTCATCATCAGGGAAATCTGACCGTCCGATCTGATCCGATCATCGTGATCTTGATCTTCGATCTCAACCATCCGATTGTGTTCGTGATCTCGATCGTCTTCATCTTGTTCGTGATTGGTTCGTGATCCGTTCGTTGTGTTCATGCCCCGAGATCTGTTCCCGTTATTCTTGCTTAGATTCGTTTCCATCGTCGGTGAAGGCAAGTAACTTGTACTCAAATTCCTTTGTATGATACAAGTCAAAAATACTCCTTGTAATGTAGTTGGGTTCTAGAGACAAATCGTGTGTATGTTATTTTGATGGGTTTTGTCTCTATAGTGCTACTTGACCATAGTTGACTCACGACAAAAAATTGACATGAAATAATTTAGGTTTTGCTCGTTCTTAATTTGATCATGTATGTGAGATTTTGTGAGAATTTGAGTATTTGTTGAGAAACATGTGATAGACTTGTTTTAGATATGTTATTCACCCTATTTCATGATGCTTGAACACTTGGTAGACTCGATTTCATGTTTGGTTGTGTTTGGATCAAGTTTCGTTGGATCTATGTTGATTTTGGTTTTTGAGAAAATTTTGTATTTTGCCGATAATCTGTCTTGATCAGTAATTTGGACCATATTAAGGTCAAAATCTTAATTTCAGTATAAAACATGAGTTTTAGAGGAATTTTTCTTCTTTCCAACCCCTCTGACCTTGCTCAATTTCGTTTTCGTATGTGTGGGTTATGACTATTTTACTACAGAGGTGTAGATCATTTCCAGATTTCGTTTTTCGATGATTTTGATGACAAAATTATTTGGATACTTGTGCTACACATATTATTTTGGTCTAAAACTTTGGTCAGTATTTATTTATCTAGTTAGGAATTACCCAGAATTTTGTTGGATTTTATTGATGAGTTTTATATGCCGTTTTATGCTCGTTTATAAAAACTATACTTGCTGGATTTTGCTCGCTGTTTTATAAGGATTTGTATTTTCAACCAAATTCCTTTTACTGTATGGAAAATATTCGTGAAATATGAAAGTTAATATATTTTTTTCTATTTTCATTTCCCTTTAGCGGATTTGGATTTCGTTTCACGGCTTGCGAGATATTTCAGTTTTCGTATAGCAGTATTGGGAACTCCAGATTTGCCAAACTATCGTTTCTTGATGGTTTCTTATTTTTGGTGACTGAACTAATTTTACTGGAATATTATGAAACTTTATATTTTGATTCTAGACATATAGGGGAATACCCCAGATTTTTCGTGGATTTATTTATTGAGTTTTGATGCTGTTTTCCTGACTGAGAATTAGATTTACTGATTTCTGGCTGAACCTAATTTCTGAATTCAAACCTATTTTGAGACTTGTTTTTGTGAAATACTATATGACTTATTTATACTCGCTGGATTCGGTTGGGAGTCTATTTTCTAGATGTTTTAACGGATTCAGATTTGGATTTATGTAGTAACAGGAATCACTGTTTTAGTGCTGTACTGTCATGCTGTCCTGAATATGAACATACAATGTTTTGCTCGTTTATGTGACTGTCTATCTTCTATGCGTGCTTATTTGTTACCCTAGAACTGATACTGATTATACCATATTAGTTTGACACTGTTTCATGCTTTTACCTGCCTATTTGAGAATAATAATAAAGAATCAAGCCGGGGTTTTAATGGGACAGATCTAGTAGTGGATAGTGCAGAAATGTGTACTCGGAAGGAGACTTGTGTTTTCTGTATTACATGTTTACCGATCAATTTTACCGATCAAGTTATCGATCAAGTTAATATTCTGTTACCGATCAAGTTTACCGACCAAATTCTGTGATTCTGTGAATATCCGAGTACACTGCCCTGTATGGTCCCCTGTGAAATCTAAAACAAAACTGTTTGTTGTAGTAACCATGTAAGGTGGGCTGCATAAAGTGCTTTCTAGATAGTAATCACTACAAGACTTGAACATGATACTAGAACATGATACATGCTTGCTTGATACTTGACTACATGATACTTGAGACTTGATAGTTGACACTTGATGCAGATTAAATGATACTTGACACTTGATACATGATTACATGATACTTGATGCATGTTTACATGATACTTGATTACTTGACACTTGATTCATGCCATTTATACTTGTTCACTTTACTATGCTAGTTGTTTATTTTGACATCATGTTTATACCATATTGCTAGTTAGTTTTACCATGTACTTGTATCCTACATTATAAGTGGTCCGTAACTTGCAATTGACGGGTACTTGTTTTCTCTTTTCCTCTTACCTGCAATTGTTAAATTTCAGATTTTAGAGAACATGTTCCAGATGGTATCGGCGACATGAAGTACTAGTGATGGATTTTATTATCATTATTTCTTATTTTCTTGCTTGAACAATATTGTATTCTTGTCCTTGGAATTATTCTTGTATTTGGACAATGTGACCCAGGATATTTGTCTTATTCAGATCATGACTATTTGAGATTAATATATTTGGTTTCAAATATTCTTATTGGTATTTTGGTTCATATGTGCATGTTGGTTGATTCTTTTGCTTCTGACTCTGATTATCTTGTGAATGTTAAAGATTCTTGAACAGCTTATGGATGATGAAAACCATTTACTGGGCTTTTGTCTCATATCTGTATTCCGTATTCTTTTTGGAAAGTGGGGCGTGACACCGTTACAAGAGCGAACCGCTGTTAATGTGACCGTTAAGAAATCCAGAGATCTTAATGAGTCTTCAATTAATTAAATTTGTGCATGAACTATGACAAACTGTTAGTTAGAGATATTTTTGGTGTTGTTCGAGAGAAAGCAGTGAATACTTTGGAAATTTTGGTCTACAACTTGGAAAAATAATATTTTTGTTCACATGGAATTATAAAATTGTGTAGGATAAACTGTGAAATCAAATGCCCTAGAATAATTTTGCAATTAACAAATCACAAAAAATTTCAGATTCTGCACCTCTTAATTAATTTAGCTAGTTCTTCAGATTAGTTTAATTTAGTTGCTTTCTTTATTAAATTTCGATTTCCCAAATAGTAATTAATCTAGTAATCTCGGTACTCAATAAAATAATTAGTCCTTGTGGGTACGACACTGTTTTCACTTAACTATACTACTTGTTGCGATTTTGTACACTTGCAAAAATTCACATCAATTGATTTACCTTGTACATAACAAGTTTGAAAACTCATCAAATAGAATCAAGATTGAGTATAGCACTTATTCAAAAGCATGATCTCACTACGGCTGCATTATTATGCCATGCCAACTAGTTCCAACCATAATCTGAATAAATAAAACCTATGAAAAGATGTCACTGAGAGTGGAGAGAAAAGGGGTATATATGAGCCTATCAAAATGACCAAATTACCCCCAAGGATAATTGAGAGGAGAGTGTTCGCAACCACGGCCGTTTGATCAATATCATAATTGATATTTTGATCGGGCAGCCCGTGAAGCGGTTCGCAGACTGAGTTCACAAATCACATGTTTGCAACGAAAGGGTTCCCTATATGTATATATATTAGGCCAAGTACACTAGTGGCAACCATAATAAAGCATGAACAATTACCAAATCGCCCCTCCATTTGCAACAGAGGAGTATATGTCTCTTACCGAAAAATTACCAAGTTACCTCCAAAGATAACTGAGAAGAGAGCGTGAACAATCACAGCCATTCGATGGAGGGTTTTTGGATTGGACGGTCAGCATTATGGTTCGCACGATGAGTTCGAACCAAAATACAAGTAAAAATTAACCCCTCTTTCATTTAAAATATTGTAACCTACTAACTCAGCAAATACAAATCAAACATGGTGAAAACAGTGATCGAACAACCTAAGTGCAGCACTCATTGTACTATTTAGGGTGGCCTTCTGTTGCGAACTCTTGTGTGCGAACTCTTTGTACAAATGCTTGTAAAATAAAAAAACAGAAGTATACAAACAGAAGAAGCAGCAAACTTGATACAAATGCTTGTAAATTGTAGATTGTCATCACTGCCTATACCAACTTGCAATAAAGTAAGGAATTAAAATTTAAAAAAGGAATAGTCGGAATCAAACACTTCCCTCAATTGATATCAAGCATCAGTGTCATCAAAAATATATCCATAGTCAAAATCAAGCCATGAAGAAAGACTCAGTCAAGCTCAAATGCTTCCTACAAATTCAAACAAAACAATAGTTTTCTCTTATCAAAACACCCCATTCCTACAAAGAAAAAAAATGGAACAAAAAAAATTAATAATAAATATATAATCGGTCGAACCCTAGGGTTTCGATATGGGCGAAGACGATTAGAGAAAGTAGGGGGCAGTCGGAGGTAGGGTTTTGTCGTGGATTGAAGAGGACTAGAGAAATCTCCCGACAAGAGGAGGAGGGTTTTCAACGGATCTAATTTTTGGTTGTGATTTCGACGGTGGAGGGGCTAGGGTTCACGAATAAAGAGAGAAGAGAATATTTCGATCTGAAAGGAGAGGGGGGGTGGGGGGGGGAGGTTTGCAATCCCAAATAAGAAGCTATTTGCACAAAGAGTTCGCACACAAGAGTTAGGGTTCGCGAAGAAAGAGAAGGGGATGATTCCGATCTGAGAGGAGAGATCGCGTAAGAGAGGGGAGAGGTATATATCCTCTTACCAAAAAATTACCAAATTACCCCCAAAGATAACTGAGAAGAGATCATGTACAATCACAGCCCTTTGATGGAGGTTTTTGGATCGGACGGTCAGCTTTGCTGTTTGCACGAAGAGTTCGCACACAAGAGTTTGCAACGGAAGGCCACCATATATATATATATATATATATATATATATATATATATATATATATATATATATATATATATATGCTTTTATAGAAAGTTTATTTCGTCTTAATTGATGAGACGACTAATTCAAGATATATATGTATATATATATATATATATATTAATTGATGAGACGACTAATTCAAGATATATATATATATATATATATATATATATATATATATATATATATATATATATATATATATGCTTTTATAGAAAGTTTATTTCGTCTTAATTGATGAGACGACTAATTCAAGATACTTAATTGATGAGACGACTAATTCAAGATATATATATATATATATGATGTCAAAATCAAAATAAAGTAAAATTAGTATTAGAATATTTAAAGAAAGCCCATTTTTTTCTTCCCGCACAAAGCCTTATAAATCTTGGGACTAGCCCTGTCTCCAGGTTAGTAGTTGAGGAGACTCGTAGAGGCACAAACCTAGACTAAGCCATTGGAAGAATAAAGAACAGGCTAGAGACTTCGTGTATATGTCTTCAAGTGGAAGATTTCAGGATTGGTAGATCCAATACACGATAATGGGTTGAAGAAGATTGACAAGAAAAGGCGTCGAAGTGGGAGCAAGCAGCTCAATAGCAGCCAGTAGCTACAGGAAGAAAAGTGCGGTCGACTGCACATTATGCAGTCACCGACATGTACAGGCTTTCGAGCTGAGAGTTGTGCAGTCTACTGTACAGTCGACCGTCTCGCCCTTTGGAACGCTCAAAGGAAATAAGCAGTCGACCGCACAGTTGAGCGTCTTGCTCTCTGTTCGCCGAAGGATAATTGCAGTCATCTAAGTGTGTCATCGATCGCGTGACACTGTTTGATCTGCGACTGAGATATGTTCTGATGTAAACCTATATATATTGTATTGAGTACGATTTTGTAGTTAAAAGAAACATTGTTCTATCAGAATAGAGAGATCTATCAGTTGTTCTAAAGACAGAAGGAGATGGAGATAAACCCTATATCTTGGGGGTGAGTTCATGAGAGATTGTAAACTTATTTCTTCATATTTCTAGTGGAAATCACAGGAGTGCCTCTGGAAGGAAAAGTAGTTATTGCATTGGCTGAACCTCGAAAACAATCTCATGTTCTTGTGTGTTGGTTTTTTATCGCTTTTGTTCTCTTACTGTTCATTCTATTATTTTGCATCTTGTTTATGAATTATTCTGCAGTTAGAACTCAATAATGAGTACTAGTATATCCATAGAATACCGTATTATGGTATGTACTGGGTTAGCAGGGACCAAGAGAGGAAAAGAAATTGCTTATCAACTCAATTTGCAGAGCATGGTACGAAAAAATTCAATGTCAAGGGAAGTGCAACTTGCTAGGAAGGGGAAATTAGTTATTTTTAAATAACGATTCGAAAAACTAAGTCCGCGATTATAGTATAATAACAATGGCAAATCCGGGCCAAAGTAGCACAAGCAGCAGCTTAGGGTCCCCAATTTTATAGGAGCTCCATATTTTTGAAGTTACTTGTATGTATGTATGTATGTATATAATATTGGCTTAAAAATAGTACTGTTCGTTTTTTGAATCAGTTTTTTGACTCATAAGCCTAGAAATTCCAAACGTCTTTTCACTTTCTTTTCTTTTTCTCTCAATTCTCACATCTTTTCAGTTTATTTTATCTTTATGTCAATTTCCATCATCATCCTCCAACTCAAGCAAAAAAAATCTCATTACACCGACTCCATCCATCATTCCCGAGGACCCTAACCCACCAACCTTTTCCACTCCTCGCCGACAGCCGACCCCAATATGAGACTGCCTTACACCCTCCACTATCCCGATCTCCTTCCGTTGTGCGGTTTTCAACTCGATCAAAGTGGACATGTTCTAAAATAGGGTATGTTCTAACTTTTGATTTCTTTCTAATTTCATTTGCTTCTATTGTTTGTATGCAGCATGTCTTAAATTATTTAATTATTATTTTTATTTTATAAATATATGTAAGTTTGTTTGCATTTAAATAATTATCATTTCTATTTTTTCAACATACAAAAGATCTTATTTGAGGACTTACTTAGGGCCAAACTTACTTAGGATATCTTGAAACTTAGGTATGCCCCTGTATAATAATAGGAATGTGTACCACGCAGGGCAAGAAATGTCAAACTTAATGATACTATGGTTCATCATTTTGGTGAGCTGTGAAACTTAAAAGTTATTGAACATTAAATATTTCAACCCAGGATAGCCATAAGAAAATGGACTCAGTAAAAACATGCATTCAAATAAACAGTTAAATAGTTTGTAAATGACCAAATATACCAATGTCGTGAGTATTAATCTGTAACACCCTGCAAAATAGCTTGTAACTATTTTGCATTATAATCCGTGTACAGTTTAGAATTACATGCAATTATGTATTTTCCTAATAATAATTTTATAAACATATTATACATATATATATTCAGTTTATCTTATTTTAAGTATGTAGATAAAATATCTCTCTCTCTCTCTCTCTCTCTCTCTCTCTCTCTCTCTCTCTCTCTATATGTATATGATTTTATCATATCGGATCATATATGATTACGATCTATAATTTTCTTTGAATGTGAATACGACAGTGTATATTTTATAATTTAAATATTTAAATATATTTTGCTATGAATATACATATTAATTTGAATTATAAATAATTATACATTGTTTTTCATTCGGGTTAGAGTTTGCTTTAACCTAGGGTTAGAGTTATTTGACCTTAACCTAGGGTTAGGAAACCTAACGTAGATTTAGAAACCCTACTTCTAATTGAGATGAGATGAGATTGGGTGAGATCTTCATGAGATGTAAGGGCAATAAAATTGTCAAGTTTGTGGTGGAGATGAGCCAGAAGAAGTTGCTAGGAAACTTCATAGGAGATGTGTTGGCTCTCATCCCCACCATCTATTCCACTCACCCCTCACCCACTCATCCCCACCCTCCACCTATCCCACTTCCATTTCCGGCCAAACCCTAATCCCACTCCCCTTTTCCTTATAAAACTCCATTCACTTCACCCATTTCTCTATTTCCTTCTTCTCATTATTTCTTAGTTCAAAAAAAAGGAAAGAAGAAAGAAAGAGAGAGTTTCATTGTTTTGTAGGTTCAAGATTTGGAGCATTGGAGGGGAAGAAGCAAGCTAGAGGAATTTGCAAGATTTCATCTTTCCAAACTCAAAAGCTTCGATGGGTGTTCTCAAACTTTAAAGTAGTTGTTTTTGTATGTGATGTTGTGGTTTAGGAATTCCTACCATGCAAATGACTTAGAATTTGATCATTAAAATTTTGTGGCATGTTTTAGGATGAGTTTAGAGCATCCTCTAATTTTATCATATTTTTCTGGTTTTGTTTAGTAGCTCAACCAATTAGTTTATTTTCGGACAGTGAACAGTGGAAAATCTTCTGTGTTTATGAAATTTGGGTGCTCTTCCAAAATTCATATATCGGGATTGGTTGGGTATTTTAATCTCAAATTTTTACTCGGTATTTTTGAATGTGTTAGAAACCATAGTTTCAAATTTTATATTTTTCCGAGTTCGTTTGATGCTTCAAAAAAATATGGATTTGCAACTGGTTCAGAACCAAAAGTTGGTTCAGCTCTTTTTGGGAAGTGAAGTTCATTAATTCATAACTACTTTTTGGTGCATAATATTGTAATGAAAGTTTTACTGTAGTTTCTAGTATGAGTCTAAATCATGGTTCTAAAATTTTAGAATTGTTAGATAATATTTGATGGAGTTTTAAAAATAATTTGTATAGGGAGGTAGACACCTTATCTGAAAACAAAAGGAAATTTTATGCTAAGTTTGAAGAGCCATAACTCTCTGCATATTATGAATTTGAATGTAGTTTTTTAGTATGTTAGACTTGTACATGTTTAGTTAATGAATCTAAAATTTCATGAGGATTGGACTTATGGTTGAATTGATATTAACTTTTGAGTACTGTATGTTCAGTTCAGTTCAGCTTTTGAGTAGTCAATGAAGTTGTGGAATTCTGAAATTTTACGAATAGAATTGGAAGAATGATCAACTAGAGATTTTTAGTAGAGATTCGTATCTTTCCAAAACATCTTGAATCATGAAATTCCAGTTTGTATAGCAGAAGTTATAATTTTTCTAAGTTTGGGGCATGTTCAGTCTTAGTAGAGACCCTGTTTTATTAAAGTGAATTAATTCTCCCTGTGTGTACACTGATAGAAATTGGAGTTTTAGAGTGACTAAATGGTTGAATCTGAGGATTTGATCAACTAGGAAGTTGTAGTAGACACTCCTAGCTTTCCATAAAATCCAAGATCGAGTAATTCCGATAAGTGGCCAAGATTTTATGCTATTTGCAAGGTGCAGCTTTTAGATTGAAGAGTGTACAGCTGAGAGCATATAGGGTTTTTATGGCCTCTAGATGGTTGAATATGAAGGAATGGTCTACTAGAGATGTAACATCCCGTATTTTTTATTTTAAATTAAAAATACATTTTTCAATTTTTTGCACGTACGATGCACGTGCTAATTTTTTCCATTTTTATTTTTCTTACTCTTATTTATTATTTTAGCATGCATGAGTCTTTTTTTAGCCCTTCATTAAACCCATGGACCTAAGAATAGATTCTAGCCCACTAGACTAATTAATTTAATTAATTAAAAAGCAAGCCCACAAGACAAGCCCATTAATTTTTGGTTGTGCATGGACTCACACATGACATATAACAGCTTTTAATACACATATTAGAATTATAGGATTTTTATTTATTTTTGTGTGTGTGTGCACTAGTGCACAACAGGTGCACGTGTCCTAGGAGAGAGAGAGAGAGAGAGAGAGAGAAACCGGTTATGGGAGAGAGAGAGGCCGGGAGTTAGGGAGATGGAGAGTTGGAGAAAGTGGGAGAGTGGAAAGGTGAGTGGGTAGTTATTAGGTGGATGAGATTACATTTTAGCCCTTCAGATTGTCCTATAAATACCCCCCTTTTTTCTTCTCTTTTCACACCAAAAACAAAACAAATCAAGAGAGGAAAAAGAAAGAGAGTTAGAGAGTGTTCTTGTTGCATTGGAGGCTTTTTGGAGTGCTCTTGCTAGGAGGAGAAGGACTAGGTGTTGCTTGTTGGAACTAGAAGTTGTGTCTCATCATCTTTATTTGCAAGTTCTGCATAAGAGGTGGGTGATCTTTTGCTTTCTAAATGTAGGAAATGCATGCTAGAAATGTTAAATGAGTAGTATAGATAAATTTGATGTGACAAATGTAGAACAAATCCATGCCATTGTGTGTGCCATGAATTGTAGAAAATTTGCTATGATTAACAAACTAATTGCCATCATGTTAGTTAAAAATGAGACATTGAAACAATGAGTTATTGTCATGAACAAATATGCATGTTAATTTACAAATGTCGAAATATATAATTGTATGAAAATTGTTGAGACTTCCCTTGTAGTTAAAATGAATTTTAGTGAAGTTAAATTGGTACACAAAGATTCATTTAATTGGTTGTAAGAGATACATTTTGCTTTTTGATTAAATTGAAGAAATGCAATTCATGTTCATCAATAAGAGGAAATAATTTGAAATTTAGCTATAATGTCTAAAATATCAATTAAAAACTCATGAGTTACTGTTTTCAAGTAAACTCAGTATGAATGAGATAATTACAGTCTAATAAAAGATTAGATCGAGTAAAAAATCGAGTTTTTGTGAAGATAATTTGTTAACAGTACGATTGAACAAAAGCATAACAGTGTAACTCGATAATCAGTAGTCGAGCATGGACTTATTGGTTAGTCGGTGCACCACAGTGCCGTTACTGTAGCACGGGTTAGGTGTTGGTTCTGGGTTCGAAACTTGGCACCCCCATTTTATTCTGGTTTGATTTTTTCTAAATAAACCCCAAAGCCGATATACAGTAAGTAACCCATTCAGCCTGCCTTTATAACACAAAGTCCACTTGAACTTAGTGGTTCTCAATGGCACTATATGGCGGTACTGTAGCATGCGGTTGGCCTTGGGTTCGAAACCCGGTGGCCTCATTTTGGATTTTTTTGGTATTTTTAATATTTTGAAGAGTTTTTAATGCAAATAAAATTTGGAAAAATTTCTAATATTCCTATAAAATGATATAGAGTTTATTAAAAATAGTTTCATAATTTTTCATGTATATTTTGCGGAATTAAAAGTGAAATTGAGATTAAAAAATTAGTTGATGACTTCAAAATTATTTATTTAAGAGTATGACATTTATTCTTAGAAGAAGAGTAAAATATTGTTATGTGAATTGATTTCTCTTGAAGAGATTATACACTTATTTGATTTAAGAAATACTTGATGTGGTTTGAGATTTATTACATGTGATTGAATTGCTAAGGAGATTTTAAAGCGGGTGAATCTATGTTCATAAAAAGAAATGTTGCTTTGAAAGATTATGAATGAAATGAATCATGAATGATGCAAAGATAAGACATTGATTAAATTGTGAATAAGTTAAAGATAAGACTACATTGAGTTTAATACATGATTATTGAAGGGTATGAGTACCCAGAAATTCTAGTACATGAAAGGTTATGATCTAGTGGTTTAGGGAGACCCCGGGTACCGGCATTGTTGAATTAAAAGATTTGAGTTATATTTTTGAGATATGGCCATGGAGCTATCTCGGTATTTGTGATTAAGTTCGGTAGGGGGTAAAACTAACTTTAGGTATCATAATTTATTCATGTCTTGAACTTAAGAACTAGGCACTAGGAGAAGATGTAGTAAACCCAGGCAAACGTAAGTGGGGCACTCTATATAGTCGGGCGGTGTACTTCGGGACTATAGACCCAATCGGGTGGTGTACTCCGGGACTGGGGTTGCTTCGATGGATACGAGCTTTTATTTTAATCTGGGACTATGCGTAGTCGGGCGGATAGTTTGCCATACTCAAGTGTATATACGTATACCGAGGCTAGAGGGGCACTTACGGGATGTTCGCATGACGAGGAGTCTGTTATAACAGTCAGGCAGTGTACTCCAGGACTGGGATCCATACTCGTGAAATGTCTAAACCTTGGTTTTATTACAGGGTAGTTTTCATGGCGAGTGATCGAACCCTTTAATGTGGAGTACGTAGGTGCTTGCCCTCGGACCTATATAGTATGAGATGCATAGAATCCGAACAAGTATGCATTAGTGTCATCTTAGTATAAAATATCTCCATTAGGCATTGAGGCATTGCATACACTTACATGTTTAGAGTAGTCACATTTAACATTTTATTTGCATCCAAGTTTGTGGTATGTTAAAGTATTAAGATCATTATATTTTCGTCATAGAGAGGATGGCCGTATATAACATTTTCGTCGGTTGTAAGCAACTGATGTGCCCACAGTTTTATATGCAGGAGTTGGATTTTCATGAAAATATAAAGTCGATAAGCTGCTGTTGATTTATTTAAATGTTAAAGATGTTGCAATTGTATAATTTTTCATTATCGTACTTCATTTTATCTTCTGCTGTGTAAGTAAATGTAAAAGACTCTGTTGTATTATAAAAAGTTCAAATTTTCTTGTAAAATTGTACGAAGTGAAGTGTAAAGATCCCGTAGAACTTCGAATTCGGCCTTATTTGGAATTCGGGGAGTTACAAGAGACTTGTAGTATAGAGTCTTAGCTTTTGCAGAATGGGTAAGATCATGGGATTCCAAGTTGTATTTTGGAAGTTATGGAGTTTACAAGTCTCAGCAACCTGCTATCTTTGTTCGATTTCAAGCATGTATTTGAAATCAGGAAACTTGAGTTCTATAAGAAATTTGAGAAAGTTGTTAACTAGAGGATTGTAGAATAAGTTTATACCTTTCTAGAAAGTCTAATTTGGTCGGCTTCCGATAAGTATAGCATGAGTTATTAAATTTTTCAAGGTGCAACAACTGCATTGTCCTGGACTGCTTATTATCAGAAGATTGATATGGAATTTTCTGCATAATGCAGTATTATGATATTGAGCTAATTATGTTTTGAGATGTTTTAAGTATTTATCCCTACTAAGCACTTCATTTGGAACTTAGATAAGATTCTTGTGCTTTGTACTCATGGTGGACACATGAGTAAGTTGGGAGAATAGCTGTATGGTCGATTTGAAGTTGGGAGAATAGCTGTATGGTCGATTTGTTGTATGTGGGCTCGTAGCTAGTATAGCTCGGAGCTAGTCTAGGTTGTGATACCCTAGGACTTTCAACCCAGTCGGCAAGTATTGTGATTGATTCATTTTCACCTCAAGAAATAATGATTTTCCTGTACGCCGTCGGATCGTCTACCAAAGGAAGGTTGACCGCGGGCCGGGATACTGGATGAGACCTAAGACGGAGGTGGTGGCGATCAATGGAGATCGGATCGCCAATGTTTATGGGTTGATAGGCTAGGTTATCTGCCTCGTCTAGAATGCGTTGATGCCTAGGTCTGTCAATGAATGGATATTAGTAAATTGTGTGTGTTTCATCTCTATTGCCGGGTATGAGGCACTCCCTTGGGTACCGTTGAACTACTCACATAGGATCGCGGGCCGGAAACATTAGGTCGAAGACCTACAGAGTTGTTGGCAATAGATGAATATCGGTTTGCCGTAATTAGTTATTTTGACAAAGCCGATTGGGCTTAATCATTTGTTAGACACTATGTATGATTTGACAACTCGCATGTTTTTAGCAACCAATATTATTTCAGATTGTATTTCTATACTTTTCGCTTGAAGACCGAGTTGATTTTAGGGGTAGTTTCCTATAATTCAACTTGTTCTAAGGGCCAGCACTAGGCGGTGATAACCGGGGTTGTGTCTTCCTGTCAAAGGGATACGGGCTGTATCTTTTCACTAGTTAAGTGTAACACCCTGAATTTCAAATAAGACCGAATTCGAGATTTCACAGGATCTTTACTTCACTTCGTACAATTTTACAAGGAATTCAAAACTTTTCAACAACATCTGAGTTCTTTACATTTTGTTTACACAGCGGAAGAATAAAAGAGATACAACATTGAAAAATAAAATACAACTTATACAACTTTATCAATGTAAGTCATCAACTGCATCATAACATCTTTATTTGTTCATAAACAGTCCATTACCTGCATATTAATCTATGGGCACGTCAGTCACTTACAACTGACGAAAATTTTATACTCGGCCATCATCTTTATGTCGTACATATAACGATTTCATACTTTAACAAACCACAATAATTGAATGAACAATAAAGTGTCAAAAGTGATTATTCTAAACATGTAAGTGTATGCGATGCCTTAATGCCTAATGTACACATTTTTATACTAGGATGATACTAATGCATACTTGTTCAGATTCTATGCATCCCATACTGCATAGGTCCGAGGGCAAGCACCTACATACTCCACAATAAAGGGTTCGATCCCTCGCCATGAAAACTACCCAGTAATAAGACAAGGTTTAGATCATTCCACGAATATGGATCCCAGCCCCGGAGTCCACCGCTGACTGTTATAACAGATTCCTCATCGTGCGAATCATCCCGCAAGTCACCCTCTAGCCTCGGTATACGTATATACATTGGAGTATGGCAAACTATTCGCATTACTCATGATCCCAGAGTCCACCGCTGATCAATCATCATAATCTCGGATTTAAACATAAAATCCTATCTCCCACGAAGCAACCACCATCCCGGAATCCACCGCTGACTGGGTCTATAGTCCTGGAGTCCACCGTCAGACTATATAGAGGCAACCCACTTACGTTTGCCCAAGTTTACTACATCATCACTTATGTGCCTAATTCTTAAGTTCAAGACATGAATAAATTTCCAAACCTAGAATTAGTTTTACCTCCTACCGGACTTACGCAACAAAATACGAGATAGCTCCATGGCCATATCTCAAAATATATCTCAACTCTTTTCAATTCAATAGTGCCGGTACTCGAGGTCTCACTAACTCTAAATCACAACTTTTCATGTACAAGAATCCATGGGTACACATACCCTTCAATAAACATGTCTTAAACTTAGATCTTTTTATCTTCAACTCATTTACAAAAATGATCAATATCTTGTCTTAACACTTATCCACAAAGTAATCATTTCTTAGTCTTGACACTAATCATGATCTAGTTATTCATTCATAATCATTATGAACAAATAATTTCTTTCAAGAACACAACTTCATCACATGAAATTTTATCAATAAATTCAAACTCATATGATGTTTTAATTCACTTTGAGATATTTCTTAAACAAAAATATAAGTGTAATCTTTTCAAGAGTAATCACTTCACAAAATATATTTTACTTTCCTTCACAAAAGCAAGTTCTATTTCTCAAATTTCTATTTTTATACTTCAAAAAAAAATTCATAATTATCTCTTATAATTTTCCATTTCATTTTATATTAATAATAAGGTTTTATTCCAATTCCCTTTTTTTTCTTCATTAAAAAAAACCAATTCATGAGTAAATCCAAAAAGAATCAAAAGAGGGGCCTGGGTTTCGAACCCAGGACCTGCCGACAACACACAGCCAGCGCCCAGGCCCCAAACCCACTAGCCACTAAGTCCATTTGGACTTTTGTCATAAACCGAAACGAAAAACCCTTTATGCATTCTGTACAGATCGGAAATTTAATTGAGTGGATTAAAAATAAAATGTGACTATCAAGTTTCGAACCCATGATCTCTTACAAACAGTGCTCTATGTTGCACTATCTAACCAATAAGTCCAAGTATATTTTCTGTTTAGGAATCGTATTAATATGCTTTTGTTTAAACTGTTCAGAAATTGGTTCTTTTTCATGCAAACTTGTTTATCCAAAGATCCAATCTTTTTAGGATTTTGAAATAAACTTTCTCTTGATTGAGGATGAATTTTAAAAACAGTAAACAAAAATTTTAAATTTATTAAAACCCTTGTCACCGCTAAATCTGGTGTGGAGGCAAACAGATAGTATTTGTGGATTCTTAGGAAAACCTGAATAGCAAACCTGAACCTGTTCCGCCGGAGTTTGACCGTTGACTCCCGCCGTTCACCTGCAAAAAGTGCGAGACACCGGGGTTGATCCCGGCGACGCACCCTCCGACGCTCAAGTCAGTAATCAGGAATGATTATGAAAGAGCGTAAATTGGCAAAAGATTGATTACCTCTTAACGGTGATGGAGGGGGGGTATTTATAGCCGCCGCTGGGGTCAGATTAGGAATGTAATCCCTGTGATCAGATAAGGAATGTAATCCCTAATCCTCAGTGAAAGGATAGATGTGAATCAGGGCCGTTGATTAGTATTAATCAGAAACCCTAATTCTATCCTGCTGGACTGGATTTATTTCAAGTTGGGACCCGTACCTAGTTGAGGTGGATCTGTTCGTGGGTTATTGGGTCTTTGGAAAAAAGACCCAGGACCCACTTCGGACCCATTGGTAGAAAAAATTACCATTTTACCCCTAGGCTTTAAGATTCGTTCCTGATTTGGACGGTTCCGATTTAACCTCATTTTTAGCCATATCACGAACCCCCCACTCCTGAAGACTGAGTTTGATCAACCTTTGAGGAGTAGTTTTACTGATTTAATGGCTGGCAGAGTTGTATCGGAGTCCAAATGGAAGGTTTCGAATCTTTGCAGAGGCAGTATGGTGATTTTCTAAGTTAGTTGCGTGCTCTGAGTTGTTCTTGAGCTCTTCTGGTCATTTGGTGATTTTTATCTATTTTTTCGGAATATTTACTTAATTTTGCGAAGTGTCGATTCGTCGTTCGGGGGTCTTAATAAATGGTCCTAGGCAATAATTATTTACTCGGGGGCTCAAAAATATTTTCCCGACTTTATAATTATTTTCTAGGATTTTTAATTAATTTTCCCGAATTTTTAATCATTTTTTCACAATTTTTAAATAAATAAAACAATTTTAATAAATAGAATTTAATTTTAAATACCGAATTATGGTGTGGCGCGATCTAGACCGTTGATCTTGTGCGGGCGCGAATTTCTGAAAGATCGGATGGACACGGTCGCTAGGCAGCAATTTCTCTGCTTTTGCGGGTCGGATGGGCACTTGCTCGGAATCCGAGCGAAGTGGCTCGGATCGCTAGTCACTCAGCTCAGAATTCCGAGTGACGTGGAGAGATCTGAGCCGTCGGATCTCGGCGCGAATCTCGAGGTGGGCACAGTTCCCAAGAAAACACTATCTTGTCGTTTAGTGGACGTGGCGTAATCTGGACCGTCCATCATCTCAGGCGCGATTTTCGCAATGATCCACCGGTTGGAGACGCTCGGCAGCGTTTTTCTTCACTTTCGAGGGTCGGATTGGCACTTGCTCGGAATCCGAGCGAAGTGGCTCGGTTTTTCCCTCGTGCGAGTGGCTCGGGTCGCTAGTCGCTCGGCTCGGACTGCCGAACATCGTGGAGCGATCTGAGCCGTCGGATCTTGGTGCGAATCTCGAGGCGGGCACAGTTCTCAAGAAAACACTATCTTGTCGTTTAGTGGACGTGGCGTAATCTGGACCGTCCATCATCTCAGGCGCGATTTTCACAATGATCCACCGGTTGGAGACGCTCGGCAACATT
Source organism: Hemerocallis citrina (assembly GCA_017893485.1). Classification (NCBI taxonomy): domain Eukaryota; kingdom Viridiplantae; phylum Streptophyta; class Magnoliopsida; order Asparagales; family Asphodelaceae; genus Hemerocallis; species Hemerocallis citrina. Next base: position 20,609,492 of record CM030366.1, read on the forward strand.
TTTCTTCACTTTCGAAGGTCGGATTGGCACTTGCTCAGAATCCGAGCTATCCTCTTGAATGTTGATTTCGGATTGCGTGTGGCTCGGATTTTGTTTCCGAGGGACGTGGGGCGACCGGAGTCGTTGGATGATGGCACAGATCTCGGGGCTGGCTCAGTTTCCAAGAAAGCACTATCTTGTCACATAGTGGCGCTGGCAAGATCTGAGCCGTCCGATCGAAATCTTACGCGAATTTTGAGGGGAAAGTCGTTTTTCTCCAATTTGCAGCTCGGATTGGCACTTTCTCGGAATCTGAGCTATCCACTTGGTTGTTGAGGTCGGATCGCCAGTCGCTCGGACTTTGGTTCCGAGGGACGTGGGGCGATCAGAGTCGTTGGATGATGGCACAGATCTCGGGGCTGGCTCAGTTCCCAAGAAAACACTATCTTGTCGCGTAGTGGCGCTGGCAAGATCTGAGCCGTCCGATCGAAATCTTACGCGAATTTTGAGGGGAAAGTCGTTTTTCTCTAATTCGCAGCTCAGATTGGCACTTGCTCGGAATTCGAGCTATCGACTTTGTTGTTGAGGTCAGATCGCCAGTCGCTCGGACTTTGGTTCCGAGGGACGTGGGCGATCGGAGCCGTTGGATGATGGCACAGATCTCGAGGCTGGCTCAGTTCTCAAGAAAACACTATCTTGTCGCGTAGTGGCGCTGGCAAGATCTGAGCCGTCCGATCGAAATCTTAAGCGAATTTTGAGGGGAAAGTCGTTTTTTCTCAAATTCGTAGCTCGGATTGGCACTTGCTCGGGCTATCCTCTTTGTTGTGGAGGTCGGATCTCCTGTCGCTCGGATTTTGGTTCCGAGGGACGTGGGGCGATCGGGGCCGTTGGATGATGGCACAGATCTCGATGCTGGCTTAGTTCCCAAGAAAACACTATCTTGTTGCGTAGTGGCGCAGGCAAGATCTGAGCCGTCCGATCGAAATCTTACGCGAATTTTGAGGGGAAAGTTATTTTCCTCCAATTCGTAGCTCGGATTGGCACTTGCTCGGAATCCGAGCTATCCTCTTGGTTGTTGAGGTCGAATCGCCTGTTGCTCGGGTCTTTGTCCCGAGGCGCCGAGTTGTTTTACTTGGGTCGAAACGTCGCTTCCTTTGCCAACAGTTGTGGCTCTTCGTTACTTAGTCGTTTGGGCTTTTGTAACGCTTCAAGGGAGGCCCAAGAGTTGCGCCCTTACGTTACAAAGCCTAAGGGGCGTCTCTTTTACTATAAGTTTTCACCCCCTCAACACTTAACCTCATTTCTCACTTTCACTTTCTCACTCTTAGTTTTACTTCTTAGCGGCTAAGTTTTTAGCTCTTGGGTGGTGCTGCTAGCTGTCACGGCAAGGCATTTTAAGCTCCGGCGATCTTTTCCGACCGTACTAGTCACTTCAAGGTCAGTCTTTCTCCTTATTTTTGTAAAATGGTTAAGTTTTCTTCCTCGGACCTAGGCGTCAGCCGAACGGTGAGGCCGAGCAAGGGTAATGGGAAGGTGGTCGTCGAGCCGACCGAAGAGACAACGGTCAGGTCAAGTACAGATGAGGAGGTAGCCGAGCCTCTCCAGGAGGTAATGGTCCGAGCCAGCAAGAGCAAGGGGGTGGTGACGATAATTGAGCGCCCGAAGACTGCAGGGGAGTTGGGTCAGCACCCGAGTGTCTTGTCTAGTGTTGGCGGTGTGCGGAGTTACTCTGGTGATTTGCTGGAGAAGGTGACGCAGGGCACCGCCAAGTCGATTGAGGAGAACGAGCCGAGGGAGACTTCCGAGGTAGATCATATTTCCTCGATCTTAACCGAGGCGGATTTGCATCGGATTCGGAGTGGGTTCCGGATCCCTGCGGAGTATGCTCTCCTTCTCCCCGGCCCTGGCGTCCGAGCGTGCACGTCTTCTTCGACCGATGTTTGCATATTCCCTGCCGACGCTCTGCACGCCGGTCTTCGGCTGCCATTGCACCCTTTCGTCATCGAAGTGTTGCAATGGTACGGCTTGAGCCCGGCCCAGTGGATGCCGAACACTTGGCGGCACGTGATGGCCTTCGCTCTTCAATGCCAGGAGGTCGGCGCGCAGCCCTCGATGTTCCTTCTGCGAAGCATCTACCGACCCTGCTAAATGAACAAGAACGAGCAGAGGTACTATCTCTCGCCGAGGAAGGGCGTGAAGCTTATCGAGAACCCGGACTCGATCAAGAACTGGAAAGAGAAGTATTTCCTCGTCCGGGCTCCCGAGCCGTGGGTCATCCCGACAGCGTGGCTGAGGGACGGAGTTCCGAAACGGGCGAAGAAGGAGCCCGTGCTCAGCAACGAGGAGGCAGAGATTGTAGAAAAGCTCCTCGGCCTTCCGACCCTCAACTACAAGGATATTACCGAGGAGGTCCTATTCCGAGGGGGTCTCAGTCCGATCGACCCTAGTACGCTTCTCTTTTTCTTTTCTTTGCTTTGTCTTTGAGTTTAAAAAATTTTTCTAACTTCTTTTGCTCGGTCTTTGCAGAAACTCACGGCATGAACTACAAGGGTCTGATGGCCAAGGCCCGGGCGGCTAAGGAGCAGGAGGCGCGGAAGAGAAAGAGGACCATGTCCGGGCCCTAAGGCGGCCGAGCGCCCAAGATCCCCTCGGTCTCTCCGACCATCGAGCGGCAGGTTGTCGAGGCTCCTCTGGTCGAGCCCGATCAAGGCCTCGTCATGCCGTCCGCCCCACCTACCTCGGATGAGCCGACCCCTACGGCACGAACAGATGCTCCAGGGTCTTCGGGTGGAGCATTTAACATTAGCACGGCACTGGCTCTCGATGTCCCGCCCCTCACTGCCGCGGCGAAGGCAATCCTGACCGAGGAACACAAGCGCATCTTCGTTCCCGATTGGCGGGTGATGAAGGTCGACGGGTTCATAGGGGACGGCAACATCTGCATGCAGGCGGTGAAGCACATGCCGATCCCTAAAGACCGAGCGGCGCTCAAGGCGGGCAAAGTTGGTGACGCTGCGATGCAGATTGCTCGGAACACCATGTCGGTAAGTACTAGAGGACTTTCTTCAAAATTTTTCCAAGTTTTTGTGCTCGTGCTTAACTGTTTTTTGTATGGCTTGTAGACCCTCTGCCACTTCAATTACTTGCTCGAGGAGTTCGCGAGTAAGGAAAAGGAGATGACTGTTCTGAACGACCGGGAACGGTCGGAGCGGTCTAAGGCGGTAAAACAGTTGCAGGCCGAGCAGGTGCATTCCGCTTCGCTCAAGGCCGAAGTTGCCGACCTAAGGGCTAAGCTCGCCGAGGCGCTGAGGAGCTCAGCCGCCGAGGCTTCTAAGGTCGAGACCATGGAAAAGGAGACGGCTCGACTCGAAGGGGAGCTGTCTAAGGCCCTGAAGGCATCGGAGGAGGCCCTGAGCGATCATGCGTCGAAGGTGGCGGCCGCGGAGCAGGCGGTTCGGGACGAGGCCGAGGCTCACATGTTGACCAACATGGAGGAGGCGTACGGCCGAGCGCTGAAGCATATCGCCTTTCGGAACCCCGGATTTGACGTCTCGTCCTACTACTTCTACGACCCGGTAGAGGGTATTTTCGTGAGTTGAGGCAACTGCGGAAGCAACCTCGAGAGACTCGTCTCGAAGGCGAGATAGAGTTGCTCCGTAAGGAGCTCTTCGATGTTGACCAAAGGAATAGTGAACTACTGGCGGAGGTTCGTCATTTGGAAGTAACGGTGAAAGAACATTCGGCGGAGGAAGAGGAGTTAGCTTCGAGGGTGGGGAAGTTGATGTCTGAGCATGATGAATTGACGGCAGGAATTGACAAACTGAGGAGGATCACGATCGACAGGGGTATCGAAGTGACTCATCTCCGTCGTATTGTGGCCGATAGCACTAACGTCGCAGGCTCGTCTAAACTTCCTCGTTTCAAAGTATCGGCGGAGGGCGATATTCTGAGAGATAGGATCGTCGAGCTAGAGGAGGAGATTGCATCGCTGAAACCTCAACCCGTAAGGATCAATGTTTGCAGTACGTCATGTACTCGCGAAGAGAGCGAAAGAGGAATCTCGTTCTACGAACTTGCGACTCGTTCGCCTGCCGTTAGGCGGAGCCCAGCTGACGCTCAGAGTGGTGTAGCTGTTTCGTCTAGTGGCGCCTCGGTTGGGGCCGCAGCTAGAATCAGCGGCAAAGGGGGGTCTCGCTTTGCTGGTTTAGAGTCGAGCTCAGAAGTAAGGCGATGCCGCCCTCGTGTGTCTCTGAACTGAAGCGTTCCCCTTCCAAAGAAGCGCTAAACAAGTTGTATTATGCTCTTCAAGTTATTGTAAAACTCTGTTGTAGTGTCAGCCTTGTCTGAGCTCTTAATTTAAAAAAGTTTGTTTTGCTTCTGCTGTTCGAATGCTGCGTTGGCTGGTATTAGTTTAACTTTAACTCCTCCAACTTTTGATCACTACTCAAAATCAAAAGCAAATCTTCCTTCTTGTGGGCGAACCACTTTTGGCTTGCTTAATAGCGAGCTTGAGAAGTGGAGTCGAGCCAGGTGTTGGACTCCGAACTCGTCGCTAGAGTTTGTTCAACGGTTGTGGGAGCAATCCCGAATGGCGAACCACTTCTAGCTCGCTTAAGAGAGAGCTTGCGAAGCAGAATCAAACCAAGTGTTGGGCTCCGAACTCGTCGTTAGAGTTTGTTCAACGGTTGTGGGAGCAATTCCGAATGGCGAACCCCTTCTAGCCCGCTTAAGAGTGAGCTTGCGAAGAGGAGTCGAGCCAAGTGTTGGACTCCGAACTCGTCGTTAGAGTTTGTTCAACGGTTGTGGGAGTAATTCCGAATGGCGAACTCCTTCTAACCCGCTTAAGAGCGAGCTTGCGAAGAGGAGTCGAGCCAAGTGTGGACTCCGAACTCGTCGTTAGAGTTTGTTCAATGGTTGTGGGAGCAATTCCGAATGGCGAACCCCTTCTAGCCCGCTTAAGAGCGAGCTTGCGAAGAGGAGTCGAGCTAAGTGTTGGACTCCGAACTCGTCGTTAGAGTTTGTTCAACGGTTGTGGGAGCAATTCCGAATGGCGAACCCCTTCTAGCCCGCTTAAGAGCGAGCTTGCGAAGAGGAGTCGAGCCAAGTGTTGGACTCCGAACTCGTTGTTAGGGTGAAGAGTAAAAGCGGAGAGGTACAAGCAATTTTACAAGTAAAATATGAAAAAACTTTCTTTATTGATAACTAATAGTTGGCTGCTTCTAAGTTGCGAGCCGTTATTACATAAGAGAAATGAAGGAAAAAATACAAGTAAAAGGAGAGGAACGGTTCGACATCCCAGAATACTTAGAGAGGCGTTAATGCTCTCTCTTGGTATTTCAAAAGATGGTCGGCATTCCAAGTCCTGGGGATCTCTCTACCTTCGAGGTCTTCTAGACGATATGTCCCGGACCGAACTACTTTGGTGATCTTGTAGGGTCCCTCCCAATTTGGAGCTAGTTTACTCTTCTGACCAGGAAAAGAGATTGCTAACTTTCTGAGGACCAAGTTCCCTACTTTGAGGTCAGTACGACGGACTCTTTTATTGTATGCCAACTCGATCCTCCTCCGATAACCCTGTTAGCGGATTGACGCTCTCTCCCGTAGCTTGTCGACCAAGTCTAAGTTTGCCCGAAGTTCTCTGGCATTCTTTTCTTTTTCGTAGGCAAGAAGGCGAGGAGAAGGTATGCCGACTTCCAATGGGATCACAGCCTCGGACCCATACGTGAGGTTGAATGGCGACCTCCTGTGGGGGTCCGTTTTGTGGTGCGGTAGTTCCACAGCACGTTAGGGAGCTGATCGACCCATAAGCCTTTAGAGCACTTATTCAGCCTTTTTTTAATACCGGAGAGGATCTTTCGGTTAGCATTCTCCACTTAACCATTCGATTGTGGATGGGAGACGGAGGAGAAACGTTGTTGGATGGCGAGGTCTTCACATAGAGCTCGGAAGGCAGCCCCGGTAAATTGGGTTCCGTTGTCTGTTATGTGGACTCGAGGGACACCGAATCGGCAGATAACGTTCTTCCAGAAGAACTGAAGTACTTTGTTCTCGTTAATTATGGCCAAGGGCTTGGCCTCTATCCACTTCGAGAAGTAGTCGATTGCCACGACTAAGAATTTGAGCTCGCCGGGAGCTGGTGGGAATGGCCCTAGTAAATCCATCCCCCACATTGCGAAAGGGATAGGACTTGATAGGGAGGTGAGTGGAGCTTGTGGGAGGCGACGGACGTTGGAGTATTTCTGACAAGAGCTGCATTGCCGAACGTGTAGTTCGGCGTCTTGAAGGAGAGTGGGCCAGAAATATCCATAATTCAACACTTTCTGGGCTAGGGATCTGGACCCTGAATGTGCCCCGCCGATGCCTTCGTGAAGCTCTTGCAGGGCGTAATCGGATTGTTCCAGGGGAGAGGCATCTCAAATAAGGCCTGCCGTCCACTTGTGTGAAGGAGCGCTTGTATAGGATGCCCTTGATAAGTGTGTATCGCTCTGCTCGAGTTCTCACTCGGCGAGCTTCTTTAGGGTCTTCGGGGAGGAGCCCATCCCTTAGGAATTCTACCAGGGGTTTCATCCAGTTATCTTGAAGCAGGACAGGTAGCGACTCCATTGAGTCGGAAGTTTCATCCTCTATACTTGGCTTCAGGAGCACCTCAATCAAGACGGTCTGCTATAGACCTTAGAGGGAGGAGGAGGCTAGCTTGGAGAGGGCATCGGCTTGGAAATTCTCTTCTCAGGGGATTCGCTGGATGAAAGCTTCTTCAAATAGGGTCATGAGATTCCTGACCTTGGCTAGGTACTTAGCCATTCGATCATCCCGTGCCTCGTACTCGCCTAGGACCTGATTTACGACCAGCTGAGAGTCGCTAAAGATCCGGAGGCACTGCGCCCCTGCATTGCGAGCCATTTCGAGGCCGGCTATGAGTGCTTCATATTCTGCTTCATTGATAGAGGCCTTGAAGTTGATGCGGAGGGAGTATTGGAGGATGAAATCATCTGGGCCGGCAAGAATGACTCCGGCTCCGCTTCCCTCGTTACAAGAGGATCCATCTACATAAACTGACCAGACAGGCTGTCCCTTCATTGCTTGGCTGACCTCGGGAATGGTGCTTTCAACTATGAATTCAGCTAAGGCCTGAGCCTTGATCGCGGTCCAAGGCTGATATGTTATATCATGCTAGGCTCAGCTCGATAGACCACTTCATGAGGTGACCGGAGGTCTCTGGCTTGTGGAGAACTTGTTTCAGTGGTTGGTCGGTAAGAACGATCACCGAATGGGAATGGAAATATGGGCGAAGCTTTCTTGCGGCCATGACTAAGGCGTATGCCATCTTCTCTATCCTCGGGTAGCGGAGCTCGGCATCCCGAAGTACCTTGCTCACATAATAAATGGGCTTTAGAGTCTTATCTTCTTCCCTTACGAGGACGGCACTGAGGGTCTGCTCGGAGGCGGCTAAGTAGAGGTAGAGGGTTTCCCCAGGAACAGGTTTGCTGAGGAGAGGAGGATTGACTAGGTAAGCCTTCAGCTGATCGTATGAGTCTTGCTGCTGCTGACCCCATTCGAAGCCTTTAGCCCCCCTGAGAGCCTTGAAGAAGGGAAGACACTTCTCTCCTGACTTGGAAAGGAAGCGCCCTATGGCTGCCAGGCGACCCGTTAGCTTCTGAACCTCTTTAACATTCTTCGGGGGAGCCATGTCTAATATGGCTTTGATCTTCTCGCGGTTGGCCTCGATTCCTCTTTGGCTGACCATGAAGCCTAGGAATTTCCCCGACGAGAATCCGAACGCACATTTGTTCGGATTGAGCCTCATATCGTGTTTCCTGAGTATGTCGAACGCCTCTTGCAGATCGGCCACATGATCGGCCCCTGTGGATGCTCTTCACAAGCATATCGTCAACATATAACTCCATATTTCGGCCGATCTGTGCTTGGAAAACCTTGTTGATGAGGCGTTGATACTGCATTCTTCAAACCGAAGGGCATTACCCTGTAGCAGTAGAGGCCCTGATCGGTTACAAAGGAGGTCTTCGGGATATCCGGGGAAAACATACGAATCTGATTGTAGCCTGAGAAGGCATCCATGAAGCTGAGTTCATGGCCCGAAGTGGCGTCAATCAAAGTATTGATACTTGGAAGAGGGAATGGATCTTTGGGGCATGCCTTGTTGAGGTCGGTAAAGTCGATACAAATCCTCCAGGTCCCATTGGACTTCTTCACCATTACTATATTCGAGAGCCATTCGGGATAATTTACCTCTTGTATGAACCGAGCCTTCAAGAGCTTGTCCACCTCCTCTTTTATAGCTTGCTGGTGCTCGGGAGCGAACTTGCACCTCTTCTGTTGGACCGGTTTGGACCCTGGAGGTGGTGGACTAAAAGCTCTTCGAAAATTCCGAGCATGTCTGCGGCCGACCAAGCAAAAAGGTCGCGATTCTTTCAGATGCACTGGACTATGTCGGAGCATAGGGCAGATGGGAGGGTTTTGCTAACAAAGAACTTTCGGCTCGGATCCTGCTCAGAGAAGAGCACTTCCTCCAACTCATCCCCTCCAACTCATCTACCGGCTCGGACGTTGGTCGGACAACATCTTGGGGGATTTCAAGAGTTTCGAGGGAGAGGACTGGACCCATAGTAGAGGTCATGTAGCATCTGCGGGCCGTTTCCTGATTGCCTTTTACTTCTCCTACTCCTGCCCGGGTGGGGAATTTCATCTTGAGGTGATAAGAAGAGGGGATGGCTTCGAGAGCAGCTAAGCCGGGCCGACCCAAAATGACATTGTAGGCTGCATGGACATCCACGACCATAAAGTCCATCGACTCCATTCGGGTAGTAGGAGTTTTGCCAACGGTTACGTCGAGGGTGATCACCCCTTCAATAATCACTGGCACTCCCGCGAACCCATGGAGTGTGTAGCCGGCGGGCTTAAGTCTGTCCCGGGATAGTTTGAGGCCTTTGAAAGCGGCGAGGAAGAGGATGTTAACGGAGCTGCCATTATCCACCAGGATCCTTTCCACTTTAAAGTTCGCCATATGGAGGTTGATGACAAGTGCGTCACAATGTGGGGTTCGGACACCCTCAAGGACTTCATCTGAGAATGTGACGGGCACTCCAAGGCCTTTAGGAGGAGGTGTGGCGCGAACTGAATTAACTTCCCTTATAAATTCCTTTCGAGAGGAGTTGGAGGAGCCCCCCATTGGGCCCCCATGAATGAGGTGTAGGACACGCTCCTCTTTGAATTCGGGTGTTTCATCGCGTTTAGGACGCTTGTTAGCCCCCCGAGGCAGGGGAGGAAGATCGGTTCGGTCCTTTCTCACGAACTTGGTTAGCTTACCCCTATGGATGAGGGCTTCTATCTCATTTTTCAAGGCCCGACAATCATTGGTATCGTGGCCATGGTCCCGGTGATAGCGGCACCACTTCTTTATCCCTCTTCTTGTCAGGGGTGTTCATTTTTGGCGCAGGAGGTATCACCCCCTCCTTCTCAATTTCCATGAGAATTGTGGAGATATTGGCGTTAAGAGGAGTAAACTTTTCAAATCTGGGAGGAGGTCGGTGTTGTCCGCTATTATCCTTCTAGAGCTTCTTGTCCCCTTCCTCTTTTGTTCCCTTTCTCTTGGACCCGGAGGAAGGCCCCTCCAAGTTGTGGCGGTGCTCAGCTTCCTCGGCCCGAATATACTTTTCGCTCCGGAGGAGGAGGTCAGAGAAGTTCTATGGGGGCTTCTTAGCGAGGGAGGAGCGGAGGCTGGAGTTGATGACATTGGATTGGAATGCTGCTGCAGCGACCGACTGGTCGAGGGATGTTGTGGACCTGGCTTCCGCTGTGAACCTTTTCACATAGTCTCTCAGCTTCTCACCCTTCTTCTGGTTGAGGTAGAGTAGCGAAATGTTGGTCTTCTCAGTTCGGCGGCTACTCACGAAATGGGTGACGAAGAGGGTCTCAAATTGCTCGAAGGAGAATATTGAGGATGGGGCAAGGCGAGAGTACCATTATCGAGCCGGATCCTTGAGAGTAGCGGGGAAGGTCTTGCACAGCAGAGCATCGGAAGCTTGATGGATGAGCATGAGGGTCTTGAAGCTTTCACTGTGATCGACGGGGTCAGACTCCCCGGAATAAGTCTCGAATTGAGGAGGTTTAAAGCCAATTGGTACAGGTGCCTCCATTATGGTTCGGGAAAAAGGAGGTCGACTCGGGCGAAAGGTCCTTCCTCTAAGCTCTTCTTCTCTGTCTAACTGACCCAAGCCCCTCTCCATTTCGTGGAGACGGCGGTAGACAGCATCATCCCTTCGACGGTAATCAACCGAGCCTCTAGACTTGTCTTCGTACGAGAGAGAGCGGGGGCTATGACGACGGTAACTCCTGGAGCGGCGAGGGCTAGGAATGTGTTGGGGGTTGCTAGGAGCTGGGGGAGGAGTTAGGGACCGTCGGCGAGGACTTCGGACCGGAGGAGGAGTGGGAATCCTTGGAGCATTGGTGTTGTTGGGTCGGAGATTGAGAGCTTGTAGGATGGTGGCTTGGAATTGCTGCTGCAGCGACCGACTGGTCGAGGGATGCTATGGACCTGGCTTCCGCTGTGAACATTTTCACATAGTCTCTCAGCTTCTCACCCTTCTTCTGGTTGAGGTAGAGTAGCGAAATGCTGGTCTTCTCAGTTCGGTAGCTACTCACGAAGTGGGTGACGAAGAGGATCTCAAATTGCTCGAAGGAGAATATTGAGGATGGGGCAAGGCGAGAGTACCATTCTCGAGCCGGACCCATGAGAGTAGCGGGGAAGGTCTTGCACAGCAGAGTATCGGAAGCTTGATGGATGAGCATGAGGGTCTTGAAGCTTTCAATGTGATCGACGGGGTCAGACTCCCTGGAATAAGTCTCGAATTGAGGAGGTTTAAAGCTAATTGGTACGGGTGCCTCCATTATGGTTCGGGAAAAAGGAGGTCGACTCGGACGAAGGGTCCTTCCTCTAAGCTCTTCTTCTCTGTCTAACTGACCCAAGCGCCTCTCCATTTTGTGGAGACGGCGGTAGACAGCATCATCCCTTCGACGGTAATCAACCGAGCCTCTAGACTCGTCTTCGTACGAGGGAGAGCGGGGGCTACGACGACGGTAGCTCCTGGAGCGGCGAGGACTAGGAATGTGCTGGGGGTTGCTAGGAGCTGGGGGAGGAGTTAGGGACCGTCGGCGAGGACTTCGGACCGGAGGAGGTGTGGGAATCCTTGGAGCATTAGTGTTGTTGGGTCGGAGATTGAGAGCTTGTAGGATGGTGGCTTGGAATTGCTGGAACTCGGCACGAGTGATTGGTGCGTCATCGCTCCTGGGAGGTCACCGACCAGTAGGAGAGTGGGGTCTTCTTCTCTGATGCTCGGGGGACTCTCTTCGCCCTTTTCGGGTAGGGGACCTTCTGTAGTCTCGGCGGTGAGGAGATCGCTCATCCGGACGTTGTTGGCGGGAGGCTCCCTCTCGGACCCGCTTTTCATCCAGACGGTGGCGAAGATCCTCATCCTTCTGCCGATTGAGAATGGTATTGCGAAGGTCGGATGCTCGGAGATTGTGGGAGGCCATAGAATCCGTAGAGGCATTGTGTATTGAGACGTGGTCCGGATGGAAAGGTTGTTTCTGCGGGTTGGGTCACGAGGTCCCTGCACCGGCATTTTGAGGACCGTGGGGACCCTTAGGAGGTTGCTGATTCTGAAGAGGAGGCTGGTCCTGTTGGAGAGGGTCCTCGGCTTGAGGAGGAAGTTGCCCCTGCTGCTGAGCGGGTTGGATGGGGACTTCCTGCTGCAGATCAACGGGGTTGGGTCCACGGTTGGACCCTTTGGATCTTACTTTCATAGGAGGCATGGCTGGAGAAGATCTGACCAACGGGAAGAAGGGAGGCTGCTATTCGTTTGTTTCCCACAGACGGCGCCAATCTGTTACCGCTAAATCTGGTGTGGGGGCAAACAGATAGTATTTGTGAATTCTTAGAAAAATCTGAATAGCAAATCTGAACCTGTTCCGTCGGAGTTTGACCGTTGACTCCCACCGTTCACCTGCAAAAAGTGCAAGACACCGGGGTTGATCCCGGCAACGCACCCTCCGACGCTCAAGTCAGTAATCAGGAATGATTATGAAAGAGCGTAAATTGGCAAAAGATTGATTACCTCTTAATGGTGATGGATGGGGGATATTTATAGCCGCCGTTGGAGTCAGATTAGGAATGTAATCCCTGTGATCAGATAAGGAATGTAATCCATAATCCCCAGTGAAAGGATAGATGTGAATCAGGGCCGTTGATTAGTATTAATTAGAAACCCTAATTCTATCATGCTGGACTGGGTTTATTTCGGGTTGGGACCCGTACCTAGTTGAGGTGGATCCGTTCGTGGGTTATTGGGTCTTTAGGGAAAAGACCCAGGACCCACTTTTGACCCATTGGTAGACAAAATTACCATTTTACCCTTAGGCTTTAAGATTCGTTCCTGATTTGGACGGTTCCGATTTAACCCCATTTTTAGCCATATCAACCCTATTTCCATTTCTTTAAACAATTCTTCTCATTTTTCACATAGGCTTGTATTTTTCTCAAAACTTGAATAGTGTTCATAAAACTAGTTTATGTTCTCACTTATACAAATTACAATTTTATAACAATACTTACATGTCACTTAATCATGAGAATTTCACAAAAACTCTTTCATGGGGAAAATTATTATTTTCAAACACAAGAGGGCAAATATACATATGTCAACACATTTCATGGTACTAACTAAATTCATTTTGTTTTCTTTCTTCTTTCTTAGTCATTAGATTCTAAGGCATGCGTTTAATACGACATTCTTCAACAAATTTCCATATACTTAACATGTACAAAAATTACAAGCATACAATCATGATTCATGGTATAAAAATTTCCTTCTTTTTAATTAGCATGGTATCTATTATTTACTTAATTAATCACAACAAGACTATTCTCATTCATAGCATATTACACTATCATGAATTTTATCTACATATTTCACATCAACATTAACTTATACTACTCATTTATAGTTTTTAGCATGCATATTCTACAACTAGAAAGCAAGCAACCACCCACCTCTAATGAAGATTGAACAAAAAGTGGAAGCACAACTCCTAGCTCCTAGCGATTTCTTCTCCTCCTAGCAAGAACTCCTCCAAGCACAAGAACTCTCCTGCTCCCTTTCTTTTTCTTTCTTTTATTTGGTTTACTTTTTGGTGTGAAAAGAGAAGAGAACACTAGGGTATTTATAGGACAAGTTTAGGGATCAAAGTGCAAAATTATTCACCTAATAACTCTCTCCTTAAATTTCCAACTCTTCATTTTCTTAACTTCCAAAACCCCCCAACTCTTCACTACTCCACCTTTTCAAAACTCTTAACTCCCACCACCTCATCTACAAAACCGGCCAACCTTCTCTCTTCTCCTTTTAATTCACGTGCACATACATTTTTTGTATGCCACGTCATCCAAATATCAAAGACAATGCTCTCTGTCATATTTCCGAAATTCATTAACCGGGCGGGCCCCCTTTTAGCTATACCTTTCAACACATTTTACCATTCAATTTTCCAACAGCATAATGCTGTTCTTTACCTCTTTTACCGTAGGCCCCCACCCAAATTCATTTTCAACATATCAACACATATATATATGTCATCTGCATATATATTACCATATATACACTGTATATATATACTATTACTATTTATATTATTTTTGAAAATCACGGGGAGTTACACACACTCCGAATTTTTTTGAAAACGGATACGCTCAAATACGCGCACCGAAACATGTGCGTCACACGTAAAACGCCGAAATACGAAAACCGATTTTTATTAAATGGAAAATTATTAAAATATAATCGAAAACAACATAAGAAACATATTTAAATTTCATATATTTCACGACGTACTCACTACGTACGTAGAAACATGCATTACACGTACAAAATTATCTTAATCAAAAATAGGGGAAATGAATTTCCGTTTTATAAAATAGATTTGAAAAATAAATATTGAAACACAGAAAATATCACCCATAGTGGTGGAAAAATACGTGATCGATACATACATCAAAAACACGTAAAAGCACGTAAATTTTCGAGATTGAAATATTATTCGTTGACTGAAATCAATACGGGAAATGCATAAATAGTTGGAATAAAAAATATGTAATGAAACATGTTACAAAATACACATGCATAACACACAAGGGCAAAATTGTCATTTCTAATTTTGCGGGGTGTTACATTAAGAACACGAGAGCCGTACCTCTCTGTTAATTCCCGAAGTGTCATGGTAAGAACAAGAGAGTTCCTGTCGGGTAGGGGGATTAGACCCTCGAGGCCGTCATGTTCTTATGTTGAGTGGACACGAACGGACCATGGGGCTGCTGTCCCATGGATCTTCGGTCCCATAGATATGCAGTTATATATCTGTAAAATTGTCACGGCATCTGGTGTGATCCAGATCGGATTGGGACACTAGTGGCAAATGGGGAAACCACTGTGTTTAGCAGTAATAACTGCAGGATTCACCAGCCACGTTGTATCTATCAGGAACAGTAAGTGTACAACAATAGATTGCATTGCATGGCGAGGGTTCAAAATCTTGAAACTAGAGAAGACGACTTGATCTGGAACGTATGTAGTATGGGATGCATGCGTATCCAGAGTCTTGCTGACATTAGATTAAGTGCATCCGTTTTTGTACCATATATGATGCATTAGACTTCAGGTCATGGCATACACGGACACTAGGAAATTTTGCTTAAGTGCATCCGTTTTTGTACCATATATTATGCATTAAGTTCCTACAGCTAAATCAGCAACTTTTGCTTCATTTCCAACTCGTAGGTCAACTTCGCCCTTAGCAAATGGTCTACTCTTTTTGAGATCCTGCACATTTACATAAATGTGAGATCCACATCTAGTATCTAATACCCAAAAATGTAGAATTAGATAAATTGACTTCTATAACAAAAATACATGTAGTGGAAGTCTCACTTCCTTTCTTCTTCTTAAGCTCCTTCAGGTACTTATAGCAGTTCCTCTTTCAATGTCCGGTCTCACCACAATAGAAGCATGTGCCCTTCTTGGCCACCCCAATCTTAGGTTTCAAGGCAGATGTGTTGGGCTTGAAATTGCCCTTGCCCTTCCCCTTGCCCTTGGGTTTCTTAATCTGCTTTTAGCCCTTACCCTTATCTTTGGCCTATTGGACCATCATAATGATATTTCTCTTACTAATATTCTGTTCAACAGTTCTCAACATGCTTAGCTGTTCTGGTAGAGGTTTGTCGGTTTTATTCATGTTGTAGTTCAAGACGAATTGACTATAACTTTTCGGCAATGATTGCAGGACCAAGTCAGTGATCAACTCTTGACCCAAATGGAATTCAAGCCGTTTAAGGTTCTCTATGTACCCAATCATCTTGAGCACATGAGTTCCAACAGGGCTTCCTTCTATCATTTTGCACTGAAACATTGCCTTTGAGACTTCAAACCTCTCATGCCCAGCTTGCTCTTGATAGAGCCTCTTGAGGTGTTCGATCATATCGTAAACATCCATGTTCTCATGTTGCTTCTGAAGCTCAGAGTTCATGGTTGCTAGCATGAGACAACTAACGTCCAAGGCGTCATCTTGATGCTTCTTATGCACATCATTTTCGGTGCAAGGGGCACTTGCAGCAAGTGACTCAGGAATAGGCTGCTCTAGGACATACAACTTTTTCCCATGCCTGAGGATTATCCTCAGATTCCTGTACCAGTCTAGAAAATTTTTCCCAAACAGTTTGTCCTTCTCAAGGATAGATCACAATGATAGGTTATTTGATGTGTTGGATGTCATGCTAATCTATCAACAGAAATACGCAAAGTAAATATCATTTCATTGAAATATTTAACAAAAATATGCAAAGTAAGAAATATTTAACCATCAATAGAAATATGCAGAGTGTGTATCATGACATTGAAATATTTAATATAGTCTTTTATTAAATATAATTTTTTATTTAAATCAAGGACCCTCAGCATTGACTCGGAAAATCCCATCGTAAGATTTTCTTGTAGGCCAAGATCCATATTTCACATTGTTCTAAGTCAGCTTTGGCTGATCACCCAAAATTCAGTTATTTAGGTAGGGAACACTTTCCAATTACATCGTATATAACTCTTCGATAGTTGAGTGAATAACACTTATTTTAATCTATCTCATAGACTAAAGCTCAACTCTATGCCTCTAAACTTCCAATCCTATTGAAATAGCCTAGTTAAGTCAGACCTAATGGTTGGCAGTTGAATATTGTTAGAACTCGAATATCATAAAATAGAAAATTCCTAACAATATTTGTGAAGAACTACAAGTACAGGAATAAAAGAAAAAACCAGACACTTCGATACAGAGTCGAGATTAAGATCTCTGTCCTTAATACAAAATTCGTCTCGTAGTGTGACGGTAGCTGACGAATTGCCTTTCAGGATACAACTGTATTACCTTTTCCTGAAGAGCAGCACCCTAGCTTCAGAGATATCAGCGAACCAGTAGCTGTGTTGTACTTCAGACTCAGAGGAGGAAGAAGAAGAAGTTTATCAAGTTCAAAAGCCTGTGTATCTGGCAGAAAAAATTGCAGTCTTATAGGTGATGAGGGCGTAACTGATGGATCATGGATCCATTACTCTGTAACAGCAGAATAATGGCTCCAAAAATGTAACTGATTGATCCATTATTCTACTGTTACAGAATAATGGCACCAGTTACATAATTTCAAACTCCTAAAAAATAGATCCAGTGAAAAAAATGGAGAGGGGAAAAAAAAATTTAGGCCAGAGTAGAGCCAAGCCAGACCAAACCAAACTAAACCAAGCTGAAGCCGAAGTCGAGGCCAGAGCAGAGCCAAGCCAGACCAAACCAAGCCAAGCCAAGTCGAAGCCGAAGCTGAAGCTGCGGCCGAGCCGGGCGCGCGATCGTGTACGCGTGCGTGTGTTTGTAACTTTGGCTAGGTCCTCTCTCCACTACACGTTAGTGGTAACCCCAGGGCTACACTCTTTAGTGCATTTCTTTAGCTTATATACTAGAGAAATCTTTACCAACTTCCGATGTAAGACTATCCATTTTCTCCAAATTTTCAAGTTAGTACATTTCGAGTACCCAACTTTGGACCAACAATTCTCATTCATACGGAATCCATTTTTGGCAAATGAGTACATTATGGAATAGTACTCAATGAGAGGAACGTAATCCAATCACTTTCCAGCGCCGTCGGTGGCCGGAGCCCATCGGAATCCAGCGCGGAAATATGCCAAAAATATTACCACAAATATTACTTTTTTTCCATCGCGTTTCACCAGGATAGATAAAGACACCCTGCTTTGGCAGACCTACACTTAATCGATCGTAGCCTAGACGAGTGCCACGCATTGGAAGGCCTCTTATTATGACTTAATATTTACTTTGAGGAATTTTTGTTATTTTATTAATTTATCTCACCAGCTATTATCCATTGGCATGCAACAAAAAAAAACAATGCATCTCATACAACATAAGAGCATAAAATATATGTGACATGGTTGTGGGCCCTAACACATTTAATACACCCAAGCCAATGAGAGTATCAATAACCAAACATAGGGATTATAGCGTCTTCTCCAAGCAGCTTCCCAGACAAGTTGTATGATTGTCAATCCCTTGCCTCCTCAGTGAGATTACATTTACATATAAAGAAAGAATGTACAATCAGAGTGTAGGTAGAAAGGATTACATTGAGAGTGTAGAGAGAAAGTCACGACACGCAGGCCACCAAAATATAAACATTATGTTGTGTGTCAAGATCATAATTGTATGGAGGAACATCTTTACACTACAAACCGCAAGGGCTTTTGCAACCCTTTTACAAGGCTGTCCTGGCATTTTTTGGTGTCGTTATAGTCCATAACGGTGCTTATGAAATCACTGCTGAAAATGCCATTACAGCGTGTATCGTTATAGCTATATGGGCTATCGCGTCGTTTACCCAAACCACCGCTATAGGGGGTCCACCTATAACGGCATTGCCAAACCGCCATTATAGGTACGTTTCTGTTTCATCATTTTAAAAAAATAGTTGATCTATAGTGGCGTTCCCAAAAATGCCGGAATAGCCTTTGCTGAATATTAGCTAGCCTTTACTGAATATTAGTAACCTACAGCGGCGCTCATCAAGCGCCGCAATAGAGGGAACTACTTTTGTAGAAATCCTGTATCTATTGCGGCGTTTCCTGGTAAATGTCGGGGTAGGTCATTTTTTTCCCCCCACATTTCATTATAAAATTTTGAATATAAAAACCTGTAATTTATCGCATATTACAAATACCTATAATCATATTAAATTTAAATGCTTAAATCTTAAAATCAATAATAGCATCATAATCAACAACCAAAAGTTACACATCACAAAAAACAACTCAATAGAAAACAAAATATGTAACACATATAAACTGTCATACAACGGTGTCAAATGTATAAGTTGTACAACACTTAGTTATTACAAAACATAGATATAATTCCTACAAAAGATTTCAAAAAAAGTCCAAATCCGACAAACTACAGCGGGGGAGTCTCCACGTGTGGCCCGGTGTTGCTTCCAATTCCATCGTTATTTTCTCCTAGTGTATGTGCGTGACTGGAAACCGATGGAATACGCTGGCCGGGTAAAAAAACATAAATGTTTCATCTTCAACTTATCAAACAAAAGAAGAAAAAGAGCACAAATTGGAGAAAGATCTAATCTGATTGTATACTTATTATACCAGCTATCTCAGGTCTTAAACTGAACGCCAAAAGAGGAACAACCAGAAGACAACTAGCAAACATTCAATATCATCCAAAGTGCTCAAAAAAGAAACATAAGAAAAACTGAACATACAACTACAAATGGTACACAAACATAAAAGTGAACCGACATGCACTACAACACTGAAAAGAGAATCAAAACATCGAACAAGGTAAGAACATTATGGTGATTGTTACAAATTGATGAAATGTACAACAATAGATGGTGTTTTCATTAAGGAAAAATAGGTCTAAGTTAATCTAAAACAACAACAATTTGCTATGCAATGTTTTCGTATCTTCTTCCATGCTATGGTTTTATCTTTCTCCTCTAGTACTTATTCATAATCTAAAACAAGCAATGGAAGGTCAAGCTTAAGCTGGACGATGAATAAGGCAAATATTCTCATTTCCACTCGGCAGGGGAGAAACCCAAACATATTAACATGAATAGTACAAAACTAAATTCTGGAAATAAAACAATAATAGGAGTATGCTGACCTAAAAAAAGGGCATTATATGAAGCACATGTGGCACACTGGGAGTTCCACACACTCAAATTAGTTTTATATAAATTTATTAGAGAGGTACTTCTACATGTAACAGGATATTCCATTTTGCTGGGTATAAAAGTAAGTAACCCAAAGAAATATGTGCCACTATTTAAATGCAAACTAGCCTTTACTGAAAATTTAGTGGATGCCAAAGAGTGGTTTCTGTTAGATAAGATCAGGGAGGAGGTCAGTCCTACTTTCTCAACAACCAAAAAGGAAAATTTGGATGATGAGGAATCCAGCACTACAGTTAAGGGCCTCTTGATGTGAACCCCACAGGCCTTTTTATTCTTAAAACTTTCATCAGTAAATCATGTTTCAACCAGTAAATATTGTTTCTCTCAATACAAGTTTACATGTAATTCTTCTGGTTAGTGGTGTATAAAAGTGCTATACAAAAAGGATCATTAAATTACCTGGCACCAATACGAGAAATTTCACCTGAAAAAGAAGATAACAGTTAGTTAGCTAGTTTCAGCCCTCCCTTATAATCACCATTTTCCCATCAAAATAGAGTCAGTTATGGGGCACACGACTATGTAATAAAATTTAACACCAAGCTGTCGACCTGCTATTAACCCTATTCTTTTTAGTGTCAAATAACTGATTTAGATAACTATATGAGAACAAAGGATATGCAGCGGAAGTTTAGGAACATTCCCTATATATTAGCAATGCATATCCCAGTCTGATCCATATCATGAATCATTATCTCCAGCTTTTAGAGCAATGCAGATGAGAAATCATAAGGAATGAATTAATTTTCCTATGCATCAAAAATAGTTCCTTTGGTGATATTAGTGAAATGATGTTCTAGTCTTCATGTTTTTTTTGCAGCCACTTGATGGCTTCTGAATTTTTTCAAGACACTTAATATTCATCAAATATTATTATGGAATTAAGATCATGATGAACACTGTAGATTACAGAGTAGGATAACCTACTTTGTGTTGTATGGCTAATAAATTTTAGGCATAGAGATCACAGTAGGCACAAATGATACATATATGCACATGTCATTCCACCTTAGTTTCACAAATTCAAGCATTCCAAGCCCAGAAACACCCATTAAGTTTTTCTTAAATAGTGACAAATTTGGACAACCTGCATTGTTTCATACTCAGCAGTATCAATTACCAACTGAATCATTGTTTTCTTAATGAAGTGATTATCAATGACCAATAAAATATGTTACTTTAAGTAGGATTAAATTTTTCCAGCAAAAAGGAGATTAGCTATATATATCATATGCCATTTCCCAATTCAAAGGACTTCAATAATTCCAGGAAGTACTTAACTGTCTTATGACATAACATTAATTTCATTATCAGTGTGTGTTCATAAGTAACTAAGTAAGCATACCATATAACTCGATTAAGTCTGTTGTGATGAAGAAGACAACCATCATTGATATGAGATAGAAGACAAACTTCAGAGTCCACCATCTAGAGTGCTATGAATTGTGAGCTCCACTCAGCTTCTTCGCTTGATAGCTTTCTTTGTGTTTTATTATATATATTGCAAAGCAAAGGGGTTCAGTCACAAATAAGAATCAATTTAAAAAAACAATGTTCCTATCTATTAGAAATGATATATGAATCAAAATAACTACGGTAAGAATTATATGTTCACTGAGACTTACATCGGAGTACACTCAGAAGGTTGTGGCCATAGTCACGAATAAACCATGCCAATAAATTAGTTTTTAAGAATATGAAACCATATATGTATCGAGCATGCAGTGACTGATTCCTTTTCAAAGAGTATGCTGCACTCCTTTCTTTGGCTGATATAAATTCCTTCAATCTAGTCAGCTCTTCATGTGCATCTCCTTATATTACAGTAAGATTAAGAAGACCAACGGACCTTTCCATTCTGGAATGCAATAGAAAAGTGTGTAAGATATGAAGATGCTATATTAGTATGATCGTAGGCTACAATTAGTCAGCTTTCAAACCCAATCAATACTCCGAGTTAAATTCTATTTGCTGGAATTATTCCACAGCTAAATATAAAATCCTATTTCAATATTTTTTTTTAAAAGTTAGGATCAAGCTTCAAGTACATCAACGATGGAAACGTAGACATACCTGTAGTTAGGAGGACAATAAACATAAGTTAAATGGAATGAATGAACATGACTAAATAATTTTCTCTATTGGAGGCAAATGCTCAACAAGATATCATTAAGAGAAAAAAAATGCAATTTTGGAAATTGTTAACATGAAATAAATAAAAGTATGCGCAGCTATGTTGGACAACTACCTAACGAAAATTGTGGTGTCCGACACGTATCACACACTTGCGTCGCCAAGAGGCTACCTATTTTGATGTACCATTTCTCTATTTTTACTTGTGGTATGCCACAGCATGCACATGCCTACTCTTACCCATGCCTAGCTACTGGGAAAATGCATCAACTACCAACAAATAAAGAACTGATTGCAAAAACCCAAATCGCAGAATAACATTTATAAACAAACAAACACACAATGTGCATGAAAAAATAACATTATAAATCAACAAATTCCGAACCCAATAATAATAATAATAATAATAATAATAATAATAATAATAATAATAATAATAATAATAACAATAACAGAGATTTAACTGAGTGAGGAAATTAAACAAACAGATGGTGTGCAACTCAGAGAACTCACAACGCTCATCAAACTTCGACACAAACCTTCAAACCAGCAGGAGAGAAAACACACAAACCCAACACTTCTCATTATATTATAGATAAATGATCTATAATATACTATATGTGATACCTTAACATAATTCGCCTATTAGCTTAAGATATATATATATATATATATATATATATATATATGTGATACCTTAACATTCTCTTCTCTTTCTCGAAACATATCTATCAACTTTGGACATACCTACAAAAAGGCCAGAAAATATTTTAGATACTGTACCGATCCATTATAACTCTATCACACAGCAATAAAAAAAAATCAAGAAACACTAATCGGGTAGAAACTGAGAATCAAGAAAATGGATGGCGAAGAAACGAAACCAAAAACACTAACCGGGTAAATCAAAAAATAAGAATTAAAGAGGAGTTTTAAAATTAACAGAAATTGATGGAGAAAAGGGGTTAGGGTTCGAGAATGAGAGGGAGGGTTTGGAGACGATTTTGAGTAGAGGTCAGGTTAGAGTAGAGGCCGGGTAGAATGGAGACCGGGTTGGAATGGAGGTCGGAGCTGGCGATGGAGGTGAGGATGAGGGAGTATGAGTTGGGTTTCGATGAAAGGGGGAGAAGATGATGATTTATGGTGGCGATGATGGGAGGCAGGCTCGAGAAACGAAGACTGGCTAGAGGCGGGGGACAACGACGGCGTGGTGGGGGGGGGGGGGCACGATGACAGCGAGGAAGTGGGGAGGGATTTGGAGTAGGGTTTGTAGGAGAGAGAGATATAATTAATTAGAGTGGGAAACGAATATTTGGGGGTGCGAGCGGCGGGGTTTGAGAATTTTCCGGCCTATTGCGGCGTTTAACCCAAAAAATGACGATATAGTTCATTTATATCCAGGCGTATTTTGTGAATGCCGGAGAAATAAAGAGACTTGAGACTAAGATGGTCGTTTGTGCGCTTTTCCCTCGTTTCGCTTTATTTTAGTTATAAAAAAAAAATTAAACAATTTGCAAGTGATCATGGATGCATCTTGATAATAATATGGAATCAAAATTGTTTTCATTCTTCATAATTATTGCTGCTGATTTTGGTATGGGAGAAAACAGATGAATTTGTGGATTCTTGAAAAACGAATAAGGCAAACCTGTTGACCTTCACCAACGTGATGACTTGTTTCTTGCTGTTGCCACGAAGTTTTCCGGGACCGGGGCTTCCATGATGGCCCGGGAGAACGGAGGCCTGCTCGGGTGGAAATTCCTCGTCCATTGTTCCTCTTCTCTGTCAAGTCAGCCAAGGTGCCTCTCTATCTAGTGGGGACGGCGGTAGACCAAGTTTTCCCTTTGGTCATATCTTGCCGAGCCCCGAGACTCTTTCTCATGCGAAAGGGGACTGGGAGTGCGGTGGTGATGGCTTGGGGCAGGTTGAGGACTAGGTGCCCGTTGCTCGTGGTTGGGAGGAACATTAAGGGACCCGCATAATGGCTTCTTAAAAATTCTGGAACTCCTCCCTTGTGACTGGTGCCCCTTCAGCTTGGCGGTCCCTAGGTGTGGCTCGGCTTACTGGAGTATGACTTCTCCGCCGATGACGTTGAGGGGACTCTCTTTGCCTCCTCGCGAGAGGGGATCTTCTGGTCCTCGGTCTGCAGGGGGTCTGGACTCTCGAGACCCCTGAGTGCTCAGGTTGATGGACTCCCTCAAGGGCTCTCCATCCATTCAAGCGAGTTCGGAGGTCGACCCCCTATTGGCGGTTGAAAATCACTTAATGGAGGTCCTGCTCGGGAGGGCTTTGAGAAGCCATAGAATCAACTGAAGGATTGAGGACCGCGACATGGTCATGAAGAGGATGTTGCTTTGGACGACTCCGACGGGAGCCCCCCTGGGCAGCCCTCCGAGACCCTGGAGGGGCCTGTTCAGGAGGAGGCTGTGAGGAAGAACATCTTGAACTGGAGGAGGAAGAGGAGGAGGAAGAGGAGTGGCTCTTTGGCTGGAGACCGCTGCATTCCCCTTCTCTTTAGGATGCATATCTTGAAACTATTCTCGCTGATGAAGTTAGGTTAGATTGCTTTTTCGTTTTCCACAGACGGTGCCAATCTGTTGCTGCTGATTTTGGTGTGGGAGCAAACAGATGAATTTGTGGATTCTTAAGAAAACGAATAAGGCAAACCTTTGACATTCACCAACGTGTTGACTTGTTTCTTACTGCTGCCGTGAACCTGCACAAAGTTCGATACATCAGGTTGGATCCCGGCGACGGACCCTCCGACGCTCTTGTTAGTAATCAGAAAGATTAAGAAAGAGCTTTAGGTAGAGAAATATTGATTACATTGTTATGATGAGGGGAGAGGGGTATTTATAGTCGCCTTAGGAATCTGTTTCGAGATAAGGAAAAATCTCTACTTCCCAGTATGGATGGATAAGATCTACAATTTAAATCGTTTCATAGAGATAACTATGAATTTGAATTACTCTTTATCTATCTGGGTTGGTTTGTAACGGGTTGTTACCCATACCCAGTAGGACAGATCCGTTTATGAGTTATTGGGCTTTGAAGAAAGTCCCAGTTCCCATTTCAGACCCGTTTGTAGGTGAAATTACCGTTTTAACCCTGAGAGCTTTAAGATTTGTGCCTGATTTGAACGATCCCGATTTGGTTCTATTTTTAGCCATATCAATAATAATATTAGATAACTAAATTTCGTGTTCTCTACATATAAATTATTATAAAAAGAATACATATAAAAATATAAAAATATTTATAGAAAAAAGGATATATATATATATATATATATATATATATATATATATATATATATATGTACAAACCCTATCCCGACGTTTAACAAGTGAAATGCCGGGATAGATATCTAATTTATTTTAAAAATAAAATTAAAATAGCTATCGCGGCGCGTATTAACCAAATGTCGTTATAGTACACCCTACCCCGACGTTTATCATATTACACGCCGGGATATCTATTTAATTTATTTTTAAAAAAATAAAATAGCGGCCAGTGAGGTAGAGAGGGGTTCTCCCGACGTTTATTTATACAATGTCGTTATAGTTTGGTCCTATCGCGGCGTTTATTCCAAACGCCGCGATAGAGAGTATGTTTTTTTAAAAAATAAAAATTTCCTCACCTATAACGGCGTGTCTTAGAAACGCCGCGATAAGAATGCCGCTAAAGGCCAAGCGTTTTGTAGTGTTATAATCTATGTTAAGGTTAGTGTTATATTAGGTCTCTAATTGTGAAATTGTTGGAGGCTGAAGAAAAGGACTAGTGGAATTTTTTCCACTCTGGCTTTGGCCGCTACCTCGTATTCGCGACATGATAAATATAGTGTAGTAGTAGTGTATGCAAAAAATTAATTTCTAATGTTTTAATAGTGTATCTGAAAAAACAAAAATCAATATAGGAAGATTGAGAGAGTTGAGGTATAAGTGAGAAAAAAAACTAAAAAAACGATAGGAGGGTTGAGACCGAGAGAGAAAGAGAAAGAGAGAGAGAGAGACTAACGAAAAACCAACAAACAAGTTAAAGATTTTTTTAAAAAAAGCTACAATATTAATAAAGAGTTAATAGAGTTGAGAAATTTTGATACCTTGAAAAAGAGAGAAAATAATAGTAAAGAGAGTTTGTAGTAGACATAGTTGAGAGAGTTGGTAGTAGACGTAGTCGTAGAGAGGGAGTGAACTTCTTTGTTGAGAGTTTGTAGTAGACATAGTTGCTAATTGTACACGAATTCGACACGATAGAACCTGTTCGCTTCTTTGTTGCTTCTGTGTTGAAGTAGATTGAGAGTAGTAGTAGTAGAGAGTTGAGAGAGTAAGATAGTTGATAGATGGAGTAGGATAAATGTGTGAAAAAATTTAAAGTGAAATTAGGGGGGTTTTACCCCCCCCCCCCCCCCCCCCCCCCCCCCCAAAAAAAAAAAAAAAATCAAAAGCCAAAAAAAAAAAGCCACCAACAGCACCTGAGCAGCCAACGACTGCATTTTTTTCCGTTCGACTCGTCGGGTTTAACGTCCACAATCCCTGTGGGTCACAAGTCGGATTCGGGTCGGGTTGCACCAAAAAAAAAAAATTCAAAAACCAAAACAAAACAAAAAAAAGCCACAAACAGCACCTGAGCAGCCAACGACTGCATTTTTTTCCGTTCGACTCGTCGGGTCTAACGTCCACAATCCCTGTGGGTCACAAGTCGGATTCGGGTCAGGTCGCATCGGGTTCCAGGTTGCACGGGCCGGGCCGAGCGGGTTCTGATATGTGAAAATTCAACCCGTTTGGACCCTTTAAATTTAATGGGATGGACCTAAACCCGAACCGGGTCAAACCAATTCGAGTCAGTACGTGCGGGTCGCGGGCCGACCCGATCCGACCCGATTGCCATCCCTAGTATAATCTCATTCACTCTTATTCCTTTAGAAAGGAAAAATAATATATAGTTCACTATTCCCAATTTATACTTGGTGAGGGAGAATGGCCTGTTTCATGTGAAATTTGAAAGAAAGAACATGTAGTTATGAGATTTCCATTTAAATTTTACTTTTTCAAGGATGAAGTGGCAAGGTTCGGGCATAGTAGAGAGCATCAATTTAGGTAAGCAATGCTATCAAAATTATAGACCTTGTCGCTGTTGAATAAAGAACATATAAGATTAGCATCGATCACATGCTATTCTAATATGTTATATTTCAACAGTAAAGTTTGAATAATTATAAATTTTAGTATCGTTTAAAAGCTGATATCTTCAACAGAAGACAATGATGGTTGCCACTGTTTTCTTTTAAAAATTTAAGGACTATCAAATAATACGAGTGTGGGAGAGACCATGAAGTAGTCACTTATTTATTGGATAATATTTATCAACCATTTGAAATTGAAAATTATTCCTCTACAGGTGTAGTTTCATTTATCTTTGACATATAGCACCCATGTATAAGTGCATCTCTGACGGAACTTAATGGACTATGTATAAGTGCATCTTTACAAGAAACTTAATGGACGGGTTCACTCACCTACAAATCTAAGAACCTGGGTCATTCACGTAGGCACAATTCGGCATTACCACAATCCTGTCATGGGGTTAAAGTCTCAGTCAAAAGACTAGCTAGTTGGAAAACACTTTCTGACCGTCGACTTTACTAATTAAGCAACTCTCCAACCTATGTTCTATCTGATTCAGACTCCTTCCCAACATATTATTCACCACCACATTTTATATATAAGCTTTTAAAGCCCACTAACTAGGCCCAGAAGTTAAAGCCCATAATAGTCTAAATTCTATACAAGCCCACTTATTAAATTCCCAGGTGCCTTCAGTCCAAAGTCGAATGGGCTAACCAATTCAGGCCCAAAGCCTCGTAATAGATAGGTCGTACATGCCCACAGGTATTTTCAATGTACGGTCGACCATATCCTTACATCCCTAGGTTTTAAATCCATACCTAGAGTCAGATGTGAGTAAACGTAGCCAGGGCGGAGGCAGGGGGTGCATTTGGGTGCAGCTGCACCCATTGGATTTGTAGAGGTCTTGAAGGCGTAGGAATAAGAAATAAGAAATCTGTTCCTGCACCCATCTACAGTACATAAAGAATGATGTAATTGCATTTAACCATTGAAATGTCTCATTTGTTTGTGTAGTTGGATTGTAGGTTTTCAACTCTACAAACCATGGTAGAGTTAAAACCAGAATGGTAAGGGGAAGGATGATGTTGTCCCAACCCTAAAAGAGGGGGATCATGAAAGAGGAAAGGTTTTCGAAAGGAGCGAGGCGACAACAGAAGCCAACAGCCTTGGCCCAAAAGAGAGAGTCTGCAGCGCTCAGGAGAGGGGGGTGGTGTTTGAGGTGAGAGCTTAGAAAGGAAAGTTCCGAAATTTGGTGGTGGAGAATTTTCGAGAAGAAGAAGAAGCAGCTCAGATCCACAATGGGAAGCTGAGCGGAGAGCTCGAGGCAGTCACAGAGAGCGAGGAGGTAGGGGGAGTATTCGAAGAGGTAGAGGGAGTTTTCAAAGCGCCTATCGAAGCGTCTGTCTCCACCGACCTGCCCTCCAATCGTGGAGTGACACGTGGAGCGGCGCAGGTAAAGGATTATGCGACTCATCCCCAGGGAGCTCCTATGAGGGAGGAGTATGCAATTGATGAGAATTGGCCCAATATGTGTGTTGGGCCCAATAAATGTGTCGTGACTCAGAGAAATATTGGGCTTATAGAGGGGTCCAACACTATCAACCAAATACAACTTGTGGATCTTGTTTCATCTATGGGGAGTGGGCCAACAGAAGGGTCCAATGAACAACAGCTGCAGGGACCCATGTTGGGGGCCGCTCAGGTTGTTATTACTGAGTATGCAGATAGTGATGAAGACATGGAAGGGCGCTTAAATTTGGATGAAGAGTTCTCTTTTACGGATGAGGAGTCAGAAGATCTTGAGTTTGTTGATGATACACAGAAAGAGATCTCACCAGAGATGGTCTTATCCACCTTTCCAGAATCAGCGCCTGGCTATAGTACTCGAATGTCAAGTAGGGCAGTTGGGTTTAGGGTACAGTGGACACCTAAGAGGGCTCATGTGGAGTCCCTGGATGACTACCTGGAGGTGGCTGCGGCGGCCAAAGTTACAAAGTTCGATGACGGAGGTACAAGAAGTTTTTTAGCTTCTATATTAAATTTCATGTCAGATTCTGATGTTTTTATCCTAGCTCAAACCTGTGGCTTAGAGGTGGGTGACATAGAACGTAATGCTCTACTGCTCAATAAAATTAGGGGTTAGGAAATTGAACGGGCGAAGGCTACCTATCAGAAGGACCTGGGGTCCTCCTCTGTATCGACGGAGGTCTTCAAGGAAGACACCCGTCCCACACCTACGATCAACCTAGAATCGTTCCCCAATGAATACACTATTCTAGAACGTTAGGGGGTTGGGAGATAGGGGTAAGAGAGATAAGGTTAGGGACGTCATTATGAACTCCAAGGCAGAGGTGGTGGGGTTACAGGAGACCAAGCTCGCACACGGGTTTAAACTCAAAAGAGTAGGGGCAATAGAATAAAGGAATGGGTGCTACGCCCATCCTCAGGAGCTTCGGGGGGGGCATTGCTATTGGGTTCAACCCGGATATTTTCACCTGTTTCGAGGAATACAGTGGAACATTCTCCCTGACTATCCGACTAAGGCGACGGTCTGACAATTGGGAGCATACAGTCACTGTGGTTTATGGATCGAACGTGGCAACAGATCGAGACGCCTTTTGGCAAGAGCTTATTGGTATTCGACAACGATGGTCGGGAGCTTGGATCGTTGGGGGAGATTTCAATATTACTAGATTTGCATTCGAGCACAGGGGAAGAGGCTCGACCGACAGACACAGAGAAGAATTCAATAAGGTGATCACGGAACTGGAGCTGATCGATATCCCAATTAATGACAGACTATTTACTTGGTCAAACAGGCAAGCATCCCCGATTATGGCCAAGCTAGACATGATTCTTGTTTCGATGGATTGGGAGGCTAAATTCCCATTGGCAATAGCTAAATCTATTCCTAGACCTACGTCGGATCATACCCCGGACCTACTTGATGCTGGGGCACAGGGATTTCAAAGGCCAAGGAAGTTCATATTTGAGAAGGCATAGATAGAAATCCACGGCTTTCACCATATGGTGATGGAAAACTGGGCGCTCCTAACTACTGGATCGGACGCTACAACCCGATGGTGTGAAAAAATCCGCAGACTATGAAAAAGGCTGCGTAGATGGAATCGGTCTAGATTCTCGATTATTTGGCGTGCAAAAGATTCCTTTTTGGAAGGAATTGATGAGCTAGAGAGATTGGAAGAAACAAGAGTCCTGTCACAAGACGAAAGAAACAGGCTACAAGAGCTCCGAGAAAATATTGCCAATCTTTATAAGCTGGAGAAGATCAAATGGCAACAGAGGTCGAAGATTTCGTGGCTCAAAGAGGGAGACGCGAATATGGCCTTCTTCCACAAAGTGGCAAGCACAAGACGTAGATCCAATCTAGTCCTGTCAGTACAAACAGAAACGGGAACATCCCAAGACGAAAATGTGATTTTTAAAACCTTTCATGACTACTACAAGGGCCTCTTTGGGAAGAAGAATGACTTCAGGATCCCACTTAGGGACGATTTCTAGCAGGGCCACCAGAACGAGTCAGCTCATTCGCTATCCATATTGGAAGCACCTTTTTCGGAGACGGAAGTGGAAAAGGCCATCGCTCAAATGGGAGCAGAGAAGTCGCCTAGACCAGACGGCTTCCCAATGATGTTTTTCCAAGTTTTCTCGGAAGAAATAAAAGGGGACATTATGGCTTTGATGGATGAACTCTTCCACAATAACCTCAGATTGGGCATGTTCAACTTTGTGGAAGTAATTCTAATACCTAAACAGGCGGAGTCTACTCGGGTGGGGGATTTTAGACCTATTAGCCTCATAAACTACTCGGTTAAGATCATCACAACGGTCCTCGCCATCCGCCTGGGAAGCATAATGGACAGTTTAATTAGCAACACCCAGTCTGGTTTCATCAAGGGCAGATGTATCCTGGACTGTGTGGCTACCGCAGAACAAGTTATTCATCACTGCCATACGGGTCATTCTAAGAATTTCCTCCTCAAACTAGACTTTGAGAAAGCATATGACTCCGTCAACTGGGATTGCTTGCTGAAAACTCTCAGAGGGAGAGGCTTTGGGGTTAAATGGATCAGGTGGATCAAACAGTATTTATACACTAGTAAAATAGCAATCTCGGTGAATGGGCGGTCGGGACTACCGCTTTCTTGCAAGAAGGGTCTTCGGCAGGGGGATCCGCTATCACCACTTCTATTCACTATTGTAGCGGATGTTCTGAGGGGCATGCTAAATAATTGTCGGAGAAAATGTTGGATAAAACCTGTGGCTAGCAGCACCTCTAACCAAGGGTGCACGATTCTTCAGTATGCTGATGACACCCTCTTCTTCGGTAATGGGAACAGGTCAGAAACAGTTTTCTTTAAAGGGCCCTCTACTGTTTTAAAGCCTGGTCAGGTGTCAGGATTAATTTCCACAATAGTGCTTTGATTCCGATCGCACTTTTCGATGTAGAAGCACAGGACCATGCCACCATACTGAATTATATGAAAGACGATTTTCCAATCAAATATCTAGGTTTGCCGCTCAGACCAGGGAAGCTTACCAAGATGGACTGACTATCTATTATAGACAGGGTGGAGGACAGATTGTCTGGATGGAAAGGAAAGTTGCTTTCCCTCGGGGGTAGAGTGGTACTGATCAACTCGGTGTTTTCTAATCTGCCTATTTACTACATGTCGTTCTTTGAGCTTCCCAAGTGGGTGATCCAAAGGATTGACCGAATCCAAAAGTGATTTCTCTGGAAAGGGGCGGACTCGAATAGGGGGGGATACCACCTGATTAATGGGGTATTGCATGCATGAAGAAGAAACATGGAGGGCTGGGCACCATCGACTTGAGAGACATGAATCTTGCCCTATTGGGAAAATGGTGGTGGAAGGTCTTCCACCACAGCGGGGAAGGATGGTAGGAGTTCATTCAACCATACCTTAGGGGGAAAGCTACGAGAAGTTTAGGCTTCCCGGTAGGGTCTAGAGTCTCTCGCTTCTGGAAAGGGATTGCCAAAGCAAGCGGGTCTTTCAACTCAGCAGTTACATCGGCTATTGGTAATGAACGGTCTACCAGATTCTGGTGGGACAAATGGTATGGTGCCCATACCCTTAAGGAGACTTTTCCAGATTTGTATGAGAAAACGACTCACCCGAATGTATCTGTGGCCAAGACATGAAAAAGGGGCAATTGGAAACAGTCTTTTCGAGGTCCTCTTAGCCCAGGATTACAGCAGCGAATGAATGAACTGCAAACACACATTACACGGAATGGGGCAATGTGCGCTCAAGGCCCATACCAGATGTGCTGGTGACTAGAGACCAAAGGAGCTTTCACTGTTAGGTCTCTGTATCATCGCATTCACTATCGAGGATGTAGACCTAGTTGGGCACAGGTGTTATGGAAAGCCAAAATGCCCTTTAAAGTCAGGGTCTTCCTCTGGCTAGTGCTCAATAATGCAATCCTCACCAGAGAGAACCTTGCCAAAAGACAACCCCAGATTGCGACCAACTATGGGTTCTGTAACGTACATACGAAGAATCTGAACCACCTTTTCATCTATTGCCAAAGGAGTAAGGCAAATATGGTAGAGGTATTACGGGCCTTAGGGACATGTGACTACCCCAGTGAATACGAGGATTTGTGGGTTGGCCCTAAATTTGCCTCTGTTCGCCACGAAATGA
Organism: Hemerocallis citrina; assembly: GCA_017893485.1. Classification (NCBI taxonomy): domain Eukaryota; kingdom Viridiplantae; phylum Streptophyta; class Magnoliopsida; order Asparagales; family Asphodelaceae; genus Hemerocallis; species Hemerocallis citrina. Next base: position 20,641,789 of record CM030366.1, read on the forward strand.
AGGATGCTTGGTACATAGCCATTGCGGCAACTACTTGGGTGTTATGGCTAGACAGAAATAATTTTTATTTTCGTGCTGCATGTAATAGTATTCCTGGTAATCTTACTTATATCATGCATTTTTTTTCATTTTGGGCCACAGCTGCTGCTACAGGAGCAAGAGGGAGGATTGCCAGAGTCTTCCAGGTGGAGGAATTCGATGATGAGGAGGTCGAGTTTGGACCGACACTGGACTGAGGGGTAGGCGCTATTGATACTCCCATGGAACAGGATACAATTGGGAAACCCACAGTCCGCAACTAGTGGTATTTTGTATTTTGTATTTTGTTTTGGTCTATTGTACCTTTGGTTGTACTTTGGTACTTTTGGTTAGACCCACCCCCCAGGGTATTGTTGGGAGGGGTTATGTTCTATTTTCTGTACTGTTACTTTTTGTATTTTCCCCCGGTACGCTGGGGTTGTTTTATTAATCTCTTATTAATAAAACAGGATGGCGTTATTCCACCTTTAACCTAAAAAAAAACTCTACAAACCATGGTTTCGAGTCCCAGTCAAGTTATATGTATTTTTGTTTTTACTTTTTAAGGTTTTTTTATAGATTGCCAAATCCCCCCCCCCCCCCCAAACATTTCATTATTGTTGAAATAGTATTTAGTTTAGTCCCATATTAAAAATTGTATTACTTTAATGTTTGTTTCTCTCCTATATATAGGATGCATTGTATTCAGGTACTAGGTTTGCCCGTGGACACTTGCCTACGACACGTCTTCGTGAACGATGCAGCATATGAAAAGCTCTGTAAACACATAAAGAAAATACATGCAAAGCAAAGCACATAAAGAAAATGTAGGCAAAGCACATAAAAAAGTTAAAGAAAATCCAGTATGCTAGTGTTACTACTAAGCATCCAATTGTTGAAAATGTCTGATTTTGTAGCTCCTTTTTTCTCTTCTGAAAAGTGAAAAGAGAGAAAAAGAGAGAGAGAAAGAGAGATACAAAGGTGAAGAGTTGGGAGAAAAAGATAGTAATACATTGAGGATAATTTATGTTTTTGTGGAAAAATGTCTTTTAGGAGAGTGAATGTGAGCCATTGATTTTGTTTCAATTGAAGGAGAGCCACTTGATAACTTTTTTTTCAAATTGCCTTGTGATTTATTATATAGATGATCCAATAAAGTATCCTACTCTGTCTCTATACTATCAATCAATATGGTATCAGAGCCGAAAAAGTATACACACAAATTTCCCACAAAAAAGTTAGGGTTTTCCTTCTATCCCTAAATTAAAAAAAAAGCCACTATTCGTCTCCCTCCTCTGAACCCTAACCCTAACCCAACTTCTCCTACCTCCTTCTTCCTCCTCCTCCTCGAAAACCATAATCCTAACCCTAATCCAAAATTCATCTTCCTCTCCCGCCGCAGCCCTACCCTGCTATGCTCGTCGTCATGCTCCCTGTCCGTTGTCATCCTCTTGCCGCCCTATCCTGCCCACGCTGTTACTAGGGCTGTAATCGAACCGAGCCGAGCCGAATACCTTCAGGCTCGAGCTCGGCTCGTTTACGAAACGAGCTCAATTTTGAGCTCGAGCTCGGTTCGTGCCGAGCTTTGACCAAGCTTTGCCCGAGCTCGAGCCGAATAGCTCGCGAATAGCTCGATTCGTTTGCAGCCCTAGCTGCTACCAACCTCCCTGCCTTCCAATGCCCCTCTCTGCTCCCGCTTATCTCCTCCCCTTCCTACTCCTGGCAACCTTGTCACACCTCGCTTCCCAAAAAAAGGAATGCAAGCACGTGACGTTGGTACAGCAAATGACTTGCATCATTCATAAGCTGTTATTGATTCAACTCAACAATATAACGAAGAGCAATACAACCATGCATGCAATGAAAGGGTAATCACATGAATAACAATACTTGGAATTTGAGCATGAAATAACCAATATAATAATAATCCCACACTGGAAACAAAAATAACAATATTCGGGTCAAAAAGCACACAATACAAGAAATAATAGTGTTCAATTATTTAAGTCTTCAAAACTAAACAACAATCAATTAAGCGGCGATGCAATCCATTCTTCACCATTGTAGTTCTCCTAATCCATCAGGAAGTTCTCCTTGATTACCTATAAGCTGTTCATCTAAAAAGAGAGAATAATATGTCCTTAGTGCAAGTCGTAGACAGTAAGTAGAGAAACGCAGAAACAATGACATTTACGATATAATAATGAATTCAATAAACAATATATTCGATGGCAATGAACATTGGCAAAATGATCACGATGCAACGTGAAATTACAATGATCAATAACAATAACAATAAACGATATCAATAATGGTAGCAATAATGATAACACTGTTCAATAACGATGACAATATGCAATGTCAATGCAATGACAATCTTAAGTCTATTATTCATTTTAATCCTAACTAATATAGCACTTCATGCGTCTCATGTATTTACCACATGGTTGTTACATGCAATCAAGTTACGCTTAGACTTTAGTGGTGGATTTTATAGTTCATGTACTCTACAATAATAATCAATATTCAATAATTGTAATTCAATAATTACTACACGATACGATAACTGGCCCCGATACAATACACGATAGATTGGGTTACTGTTGTAAGCCACAATTCATCGATAAAACAATAGTTGTTAACAATATTTAGGGAAACACGAGCCCCTCCTCCGAGTACAGTTCCTACATTGTCCACTACTTAAGTCACCCTTAAACCTCGGCTTGTTAACAATTCTTTATTCAATCAATATGCAATGGTTGTTGACAATATTAATCACAGCCAGAATGTCTATGTGAACATGGTATTCAGATGTATAATGTCCATACTCTTACTAATCACAGTCAACTAATACCCCAACATCAATCATGTGAACAATCAATACTAGCATACAATCGACAATAGTTGTGTAATGTCATGACATGAATTAAATAACAATCCATATTCTTATATTCAATAATTAACTACATGAATGCATGCAAGATCTCTATAAATTAGAGGAAAAAGACGGCACGAAGTCAAGACTAATACTTGGATTTGCTCGTGTAAATCTGTAGTATCCCAACGATAGATAACAATAGCAGTTATATAATAATCAATATAGATTTACTTGTGGGATTCAATAACAATCTCGAATACGATACAATACAATTCGAGGATGAGATGACTTGCCTTTAGAATGACGTTAGATCTGATTTATTAAGAATAACAGAATTATGATCCCGGGGCAATGGCAATGATCGCGAATAATTGGATCTTGATGAAGATCGACGATCGATGATCAAGCAATCAACGACACGAGAACAACATACACAGCAAATAGCACCAACTGTGGCCAGAACAGCAAACAGCAGATCTCGGCCAAAACAACAAACATCGAATCTTCTCCTCCACAACAGCGAACAGCGACTAGGGGTTTCGGTTTGGCTCGACTCTAGCGGCGGCTAGGGCGGTGGCAGCGATTGCGGTAGGTCGACGGTGGTGCACTGGATGGCGAACGGCGGGGAGGCTGAAGGCAGAGGAAAAGTCGCAGCGGGATGAAGACGAGGGGGAACAGGGCATCGAGGATGCTCGACGGGACAGCGAGGTGGCAGGAGCTCGAGGGTGATCGGCAATGGCAAAACAGGGCGGTTGGCGGCTCGACTTAGTGGTGAACAGGGGGTTGCAATGGAGCTAGAGGTTAGAGTGACGGCAGCGAAGAGGACAGCGGGGGACTGAGCGATGCTCTGTTTCTTCACCGAAACGGAGGAGGAGGAGAAGAAGGGGGTCGATGGGTTCTCGGAGGCAGTGGAGCTTGGTGGAGCGGCGATGGCAATGAGCAGCAGATGAGAGCTCGAGGGCGACAATGGTGGGTCGCTGGTGCGGTGCAGGGGTGCGAGGAGGAGGGCGGTTGGGTTCGATGAGGGGTAAGCAAGATGGAGGAGGGTGCAGAGGTTGAAGGTGGCGAGGATGATGGCGAGCAGGAGCTCGCGAGGAGCAGTTGACGGTGGGGGAACTTGGGGATGCAGCGACGTTGGAGGTGGAGATGAGGCGGAGGAGGCTTCAAGTCGAGGAAGATGAAGAGGTCGATAATGGCGATGGGTAGCGACGGGGTTTCGGTGGCATTGCGGAGGGGCGAGGACGGAGGTGCAGGAGGGCACGAGGTTGGGGGTGAGTAGGCGGGATGAGGAAGACGATGGAGAAGGGCGGCTCTGTTTCGGTTTTGAAACAGAGAAAGAGGGAGAAGGAGGAGAGAGAAAGAGAGAGGGTGGAAAGAGAGAACAGGGGAAGGGGGTTTATATAAAAAAAATATAATATATTAAATATAATATAATAATGTGTACTTATGAGAGAGTGGGGGGTTATGGAGTTATGGGATGTGAAGAGTGGAGGAATGTGAGGGGTTTTATGGAGAAATTTGTATACGGGTAGTTGAATTTTGGGTAGGGTAGGGTAATGGGTTAACGGGTTAGGTATATAAATCTAGTTTTGGGTTTATAGACTTGGGCTTCAAATTAAATGCTTAAACAATTGAATAATTTTATAGTGGGCTTTAGATGATGGGCTTCACATAAATCAAATAATCAACTACATATTTTATAATGAATTCGGATCTTTGGGTTTTTCAAAATCATAATAATAATAATAACAATACTAATAATAGTATTAAAATAGTAATCAGGAGTTAAATAATGAAATAGGGATAAATAGTTTAGGTTGAAATTCTGGGTTCAAACAAAATAGTCAGGTACTTAAATAAATGCAAAAATTTGGGTTCAAAAGAGTAGAAAAATTTATAGTGAAAATTTAAATACAAGAATACAGGAAAAGAAAAATACAAATCCGTATAAATGGGAACGGGGATTACAAGCCTCCGCACCCCCTCCTATAGCAAAAAAAAACGATGCCTCGTGATGCGCATTGCTCCACAATACGTGACAATGTGTTATTTTCTCTCTAATCACCATCTCTCATTCATACTCGTCTTCTCCTTCAATCTAGATCTGCTCCAATGGCGACATCCTCTACTCCAATTGTGGAATCTTCTCCTTCCATTGCTGCTTCTACGGATGAGTCAACCTCCTCCCAATCTATCATTTCTACTGAAGAGTATCAGGACTTCTGCATCATGCTACCATCTCCTTCTAGTAACTCTATTCACTCGGGTAATGCTTGTCATGTTTCCTCACATTAATGGATAATTGATTCATGTGCTTTTGAACATATGTCCCCTTTATCGCTTTCTTCATATTCTTTGCTTTCAAATTGTCATGTGCATATTGCTGATGGCTCGCATGTCCCTGTTGAAAGGGTGAGAAATATCTCACTTTCTCCGGCCCTTCATCTTAAACCTGTTTTACGTATTCTTAACTTTTCCAATAGCTTATTAACAATTTCTAAACTTTGCAAAAATTTAAGTTGTTCAACAACATTTTTTCCTTCTCATTGTGTGTTTTAGGATATTATAACGAGGAAGGTGATTGGCACCGGTCGTGAACAACATGGGTTATATATGTTGAATTCTCCAGTCTAGACCTTTAGTTCTTCTGCTGGTCCTAAATTTTGGCACCGACGACTAGGACATCCTTCCTCTACGACTCTCAAGCACTTAGTTTTTGGTTGTGAACCATCCTTTAAGGTATCTTATGAGTCAAGTGAGTTAGGTAAACATCATAGAGTTTTCTACCCATGATGCATCAATAAACGTAATGAACATTTGTCTGATTTAGTGCATCCTGATGTTTAGGGCCCGATTGGTTTTCCTGTGTTTAATAACTTTCATTATTTTGTTACATTTATTGCTGATCTCGAATGACGTAGTTGTTTTTTTGAAAAATCGTTCCGTCGTATTTAATGTTTTTCAAAAAAAAAAATTTCGAGATACAAACACAATTTGGCACAACTCTTAAATGTTTTCGTTCTGTTAATGCAAAAGAATACATGAATTCTCATTTTCAACATATTTTTCTCAACGAGGAATAATGCATCAAACTTCTTGCACCTACACTCTTCAACAAAATGGAGTGGCAAAATGTAAAAATCAACATTTATTTAGCACTGCTCGCTCTCTGATGTTTGAAATGAAGGGTTGACAAGTTTTATTGGAGATTTGTGATTCTCACTGCATGTTTTCTTATTAACTGTATGCCTACTCCTATTCTTCAAAATCAATCCCCATTTAAACTGGTATCTCCATCTAAAAAAAATATTTTCAATACCACCTCGTGTTTTTTATTGCACTTGTTATGTTCAGGATCTTCACCCAAACACTGATAAACTTGACTCATGTGTATATTTTGGGTATTTACGTTTTTCGAAAGGTTATATTTGCTATTGCCATTCACAAAAACAAAATTGTTTACCACAGCGGATGTTTCATTTTTCTAAGAACACTAGTGTAAATAAACCTGTATTTATTTCCAGTGTTAAGCATAAACTTTATGAGTTTTTTGAAAAGCCTAAAACTGCAAGTTTTCATGATAAAGGCAAATCTAAAGTTCAGACAAGTCGTACTGCACCCAGCCACCAGTTGCCTGTCCAGAGGTACTGAGTCTCATTCAACGAGACAAATACCTCAGATAAGTCAACCAATACTACCTCCCAGTCGACTGAATAATAGTAAAAGTCGACTGAAAGGTGCTGTAAAGTCGACTGGACATAGCAAATATGTATGGGTTCTAGTCAACCTGAGTTCGAAAGATAGAATTGATTATATTAATTCATATATGCTTATTGTATGTGATTTTGCTAAATTTATTTCTGCTTATGGTGGAAAATCAAACTCATCATGGGTTTGGTTTCCCACAAACTAATCTATTTCAGACCCAATAAAAAGGGTACCATATTCATATTGAATATTTTATAGGTACCTAAGAGAAATCATTGGATACTTGACAGAGGTTACTCGAAGCACATGACTGGTCATGCCAACCTCCTATCTTCCATACAAAACATTGATGGAGGAACAGTCACATTTGGTGACAACAATAAAGGAAAGGTCATAGGAATTGGTATGATCGGTAAGCACACTAACCTCTCTATAGAAGATGTCTTATTAGTTAGTGGACTTAAGCATAACCTGTTAAGTATTAGCCAACTTTGTGATAAGGATTATAAAATTATGTTTGAAAAAGATGCATGTTTAATTTATGACTACCATGCAAAATATAATTTTTCAAGGTTTTAGGAAAAATAACATTTATGAATTTTGTATAAAAGCATATGAGTTTTCGAATGATTTTTGCTTAGTAGCTTCTAATAATGATTCTTGGCTTTGGCATAGACGTTTTGGCCATGTGAATATGAAAAATCTCTCTAAATTGTCTAAGTACAACCTAGTTAAAGGGCTGCTAAGACTATCCTTTAAAAAGGATAAGTTATGTGATGCATGTCAACTAGGTAAAAAAATTAAATCTACTTTAAAAAAAAAGATGTAATTTCTACTTGTAGGCCGCTCGAATTAATTCACATGGATTTATTTGGCCCTACTAGAGTTTCTTCTTTAAATAAAAGTAGGTATGTATTTGTTTTAGTAGACGATTTTTCACGATTCACTTGGACTTTCTTTTTAAAACATAAGAATGATGCTTTTGAAGAATTTGCTGATTTTTGTAAACGAATTAAAAATAAAAGGTCTCTAACCATAGTCACTATTAGAAGTGATCATGGTGGAGAATTTGAAAATGAAACGTTTGCAGAATATTGCAACAAGAATGACATAACTCATTCATTTGTATTTCCTAGAGCTTCACCACAAAATGGAGTGGTTAAAAGGAAGAATAGGACTTTGCAAGAATGTGCACGTACCATGCTTGTTGAAAGCAATTTACCTAAGTATTTTTGAGCTGAAGCCGTTGCTACAGCTTGTTATGTTTAAAATAGAATTTTGATTAGGCCTAGGCTAAAGAAAACATGTTATGAACTATTTTTTGATAGAATTCCTAAGGTCTCTTACTTTAAAATATTTGGATGTAAGTGTTTTATTCTGAACACTAAGGATAATTTAGATAAGTTTGATCCTTGATCTAATGAGGGTATCTTTGTAGGATACTCAAATAGGAGTAAGGCATATAGAATCTTCAACAAGTCAACAATGACTATTGAAGAATCCATGCATGTTGCATTTGATGAATCTCTGTCTTCATCGACTTTAATTGAAGATGATGAAACTAATTCATCACCTTTAAATAAAGTAATTACATCTTTAGAACAAACTAGTCTTGCAGATAAGTCGACCGATAAGGAAGTCAAGTCTACTGCTGTAAATCAGTCGACTGATGGACTTGTCAAGTCGACTGATCCTGTTGTGATGTCTCCAACTTTACCAAAGTTTTTTGTTGAAGTTAGAGATCATCCTCATGACTTAATAATTGGTGACATTTCACATGGTATTCAGACGAGATCACATGTTAACATGATATCTCACACCGCTTTCTTGTCGGATTTTGAACCAAAGAATATACAAGAAGCGTGTGAGAATGAAATTTGGATGAATGCCATGCAAGATGAGTTAAACCAATTCATAAGGAATGATGTATGGGATTTAGTTCCACGACCTCCTGATCATACTATAATTGGTACTAAATGGGTATTCAAGAATAAGTTAGATGAATCAGGACAAGTTGTTAGGAACAAAGCTAGACTAGTTGCTCAAGGGTATAATCAAGAAGAAGGCATAGATTTTGATGAAACATATGCTCTTGTTGCTAGATTAGAATCAATTCGTATTTTATTATCTTTTGCGTGTTTTATGAATTTTACACTTTTTCAAATGGATGTTAAAAGTGCATTCCTTAATGGGTTTATAAAAGAAGATGTTTATGTTAAACAACCACCAGGTTTTGAACATGAACAATTCTCAAACCACGTTTTTAAATTGAAAAAGGCTTTATACGGTCTTAAACAAGCACCTCGTGCTTGGTATGATCGATTGAAGACTTTTCTTTTAGAAACAGGTTTTGAAATAGGTAAACTAGATACTACTTTGTTTATTAGAAGAATTAAGAATGATATTTTAATCATATAAATATATGTTGATGACATAATTTTTGGTTCTACTGATAGTAATTTATGTCAAGAGTTTGCTAACACCATGAAAAACGAGTTTGAGATGAGTCACATAGGTGAACTCAATTATTTTCTTGGACTACAAATTAAGCAGTCATATAATGGCATATTTATTAATCAAGAAAAATATGCTAAGGAATTACTCAAACGGTTTAACATGGATAGCACGAGTAGTAAGACCACACTTATGGCTACTACCACTACCCTTGACATAGATGAAGTAGGTAAGAGTGTCGATCAGAAACTCTATCGAGGTATGATTGGCTCACTCTTATATATAACTGCAAGTAGACCGGACATTGTGTTTAGTGTATGTTTGTGTGCTAGATATCAATCAAGTTCTAAAGAGTCTCACTTAAAAGCTGTGAAATGCATTTTAAGATATATTAAAGGCACGTCTGATTATGGTCTATTTTATCCACGCACCGACAACTTTCAACTTTTGTCATATAGTGATGTGGATTTTGCCGGTGGTAAAACTGACTGCAAGAGCACTAGTGGGACATGTCACTATTTGGGACATTCACTAGTCTCTTGGTGCAGTAAGAAGCAAAATTCGGTATCCCTATCTACTACAGAAGCTGAATATATAGCTGCAAGTTTGGCTTGTGCCCAAATTTTGTGGATGAAACAAACCCTATTAGACTATGATATTTCATTTGAAAAACCTTCAATAATGTGTGATAATACCAGTGCCATTAACTTATCTAAAAATCTGGTTCAACACTCACGAACGAAACATAGTGATATTCGACATCATTTTTTATGTGATCATGTTTTAAAGGGAGACATTTCTTTAGACTTTATTTGTACTGATAAACAGGTATCTGACATTTTTACCAAACCTCTTAAGAAAGACACCTTTGTCACCTTAAGAAGAGAACTAGGGATTTGTAGTTTTCATGATGTTTCTTGAATTTTTTCTGGTAAGTCAACTTACAAGTATTGTTCGGTCGACTGCCAAGTATCTTTTATTTTTCTAAATTTTTGTCTGAGTTTTATGCTCTGGACAGTCGACTGTGCATAGTACCCAGTCGACTGACCAGTTGAATTAATGCTATGTTCAATTTTCTATTTTGACTCTCGACTAAGTCGACTGCCCCTTAATACCAGTCGACTGTCACGAACCAGTTTTTTTAAAAAATTCGAATTTTGGCACATCTTTTGAGGTGACTATTCACTTTTTTACTGTTCTTTGACCATATCTGAGTCGTTGCTATCCCTCTCCTTGATATCAGCCATACATTTCTGTGTAAAAACCCTAAACCTACCCCCTTTCTTTCACTTTACTTTATCTTTGTCTCCCAGATCTGAAGAAGATAAGACGACTGGTGCTACTGCTGCTGTTGCTGCTGCTATCAATTTCCACTCATTGGAAGCTCCAACTCCTCTGATTTCTTGTGGTGTTCAAGTCCACTTGAAGCTCTTTGATTCTTCTAGATTCTCTTTGTTGGTATACTTCCTTCCCTCTTTTTTTTATTTGAAAGTTTTGTTTCTCATGGCTCCTAAGAGATCAAAAACATCTCATGTAGAGGAGGGTTCATCTTCTAGGGACTATATCCAATATCTTAGAAGTCCCGACCTTGTTGAAAAATGGTACATAATATATTCCATTATGATTTTTTCGGGCTTGTTTGTAAATTTTTCCGATCGTGATAGGTTTAATCTCATGCATTTGTTTCAACATTGTAGTCTTTATGAGTTTTTCTTCTTAGAAAATCAACCCTACTACTACCCTCAACTCATCTATTTGTTTTATACAAATATGAAGGTTGTTCAATCGGATGATGGTAGTGAGATTTTCATCTATACTTCTATCAAAAATAAGAAGATAAAACTCACATCCGAAAGAATCAATCTTATTTTGGGTTTAGATGATGAAAGGCTTGACTTAGGAGAAATTAAGATGAATGATGCCACCACTTTATCTAAACTTTATTTGCCAAATCATGGACCTCCTATGTCCAATAGGTCCATTACCCCTGTTACCAAACTTGTTGCGCGCATACTATCATACAATATCATTCCCAAAATAGGGAGTTATGATCAGTATTTCATGGAGTTGCAACAAGCCGTTTATGCAATATTCGGCAAAATTAATATCAATTGGGGTCGTATCATCTTCTCTAGGCTTCATAAGGCTCATACTTCATTTCTTCCTTTTGGTGCCCTTCTTACTCAAGTCTTTTGTACTTATGGTGTCGATCTCGATGCTGAGGCCAATGTAGTAAAGCACTATGAGTCTTTTGATCGTGCAAGTTTAGCACACATGAAGCTTCTCTCTACTCCACCTAGGTCTCCTTCTAGGACTTCCCCTCCTGTTCCTTTAGCTACTTCAGCTCATCCATCTTTAGCCTCTAGTTCCTCTCGTCCTCGAGCAGATTTTGATGATCCTCGCAGTATTTATCATGCTGTCAATTTATCATGATCGTCAAGATGTTCTTGAGTCAAATATTTCTTATCTTACCCACCTGTTCACCACTCAGTTTCCTCCTCCCTCTCATGGTGGCCAAGATGAAGATGATGAAAATTGATGAGCTACTATTTTTATATTTTTTCTATATATTTCCCTTATAGTTGAATTTTCTATTTGTTATGTAACCGTTTGAACTAAGAATATTCTCTTTCTATGTATAAATTTGTCTTTATTTGTCATTTTGCTATGTACTTTTTGTGGTTTTTTCCTCCATTTTTTGTTGATGACAAAGGGGGAGAAATATAGCTCTTTTTGTTGGCTTTGTGTTATTTTGTGCATGTTTTGAGTAGCATATCTTTGTGCATGTTTTTTAAACTTATGCATGTTGTACATTTGATAGGGGAGCATGAGTAACATCTATTTTCATTATTGTAAGCTATTGTGTTGTCATCATCAAAAAGGGAGGAAATGTTGATTCTTGATTTTGATGATTAAAACACAATGCAAAGTTTGTTGTGCTATTTCTTATATATTGCAGGTTGTATCAAAGTTTATCATGTATGATACACAAAGGCCTCAAAGAAAATTGATCAAGCAAGTCACAATGTTCTAAAGCAGATGAATGATCAAGCAAAGCTTCATATAAAGAGAATGGCTAAAGCTTCACTCAAGACTCAAATCAAGACCAAAGCTTCAATGTCTTATAGTTTGTGTGTCTTGTAAAATGTAATTTTTTCTCTTTGTTGAGTCTTAGATTGATGTACAACCTTGTCACACACACACACACACACTCACACATATTTTTTATAACTATGTGTTTTACAAAATCTAAAGGTCGAAACAGTTTGAACTAGATCAACTATTGAGTACCAGTCGACTTCCGTTAAAGATCAGTCGACTGAATCTATACAAAACTGTCTGATCTTCTTCAAACTCTGACCAGTCGACTCATAACGGCAACTCAGTCGACTGTTCAAGTCGTTTCGACAATTTACTGATTTCAAAATATTTTTTTCGAATTAAAAACATTTATCTGTTATTATCCATTGTTAAATAGTTGTAGGAACTGTTTTTACAACGTCCAGAGATTCTACTCTATAAATAGAGCCTTAGAATCACCATGGAAGAGTTCCAAGCATTTTTGTGAAAAAGTTCAAGTATTGTGCTTTCAAGAAAGAAAAGTTTTCAAATTCATTAAGTCTTGGTTCTCTGTTTTCAGTCAAGCATAACATCGACTTCGTTTTGGACTGAATTCAGAAGTCAACCAAATAGCCACATACAAAATCACAATCGCAATAAGGTTATAGGTTGATTGTAAACAATTTTATTGTTTTCTTTTCCTCTCGGTTGGAGAGTAGGCTCTAGGGTGTAGAGTCAGGTTTTCACTCTTGGTGGAAGAGTGGGTTGCTTTCTCTAGTGGTGAGAAAGTACTACGGGTTGGACAAGGTTGTTGTCTAATGCCGTAGGGTATTCTTGTACATTTTTCAAGAATAGTGAAAAATCTCAAGTGAGTTGGTTGGGGACTGGATGTAGGTCGGGAGGACCGAACCAAGATATATCGTGTGTACTCTATGATTGTATCTCTTTGAACTTGCATTTCATTTTATTGCTTTTTAAGTTCTTTGTGAAACTTGTCTGGAGAGTCGATTGCGTCTCCTTTTAAGTCGACTGGTCAGACTTGTACTACATACTCTCTGAAAACCTGTCTGGTAAGTCGACTGGTTCTTTTATAAGTCGACTAATCAGACTCGTCTTAAAATACTCTTCTTAACTGTCGCCCCAGTCGACTGGTTTCTCTTTTCAAGTAGACTGGTCAGAAGAAAAGTTCATTTCTGCAATTATTTTTTTATAAAATACTATTCACCCCCTCTCTAGTGTTTCTTGCCTTGCCTACAGGATCCAACAAAAATCACACCTGTTTGTGTTCTTATCTCTCTTATATCAAATTGTTCTTCATCAACTTGATGTCAAGAATGCATTTCTCAATGGAGAATTGAAAGAGGAAGTGTATATCAGCAGCCTCTTGATTTTGAGTGTGAGGGGGAGAATCTTGTATGTGCGCTCCAAAAATCTCTTTATGGTCTCAAACAGTCTTCTCGAGCTTGATATGAAAAGTTTGGAAAAGCTGTATGCTCTTATCGATTCTCTAGAAGAAAGGCAGATCATTCTCTCTTCACAAAAAAAGTAAACAAAGACATTGTTATCCTATTAGTCTATGTTGATGATATCATTATCACAGACAGTGACTCACAAGGTATTACAGACATGAAGCAGCAGTTAGCACAAACCATTCAAACAAATGATCTTGGTCATCTCCGATACTTTCTTGGTATTGAGGTTGCACGCACGAAGGATGACATATTTCTTTCACAACAGAAGTATGTTCTTGATATTCTTACTGAGACAAGAATGTTGGAATGTCGCCCAAGTGGCACACCTATAGATCCCAATATTAATGCTCTCCTCCTTCTTCAATGATGCTTTGTTTCCTGATCCAGGACAATATCACCGGTTGGTTGGCAAAATCATATATCTCTCAGTAATAGGCCATATATTGTCTTTGCATTTGGTCGAGTTAGCCAGTTTATGCATGCACCGACCATGACTCATTGGGAAGAGTGGTTCACATTCTTCACGACCTTAAAAAGGCTCCAGGACATTGACTTCTCTTCAAGCTTGGTGAATCACTTTCTTTACAAGGTTATTCTAATGCTGACTTGGCAGGGTCAGTTGATGATAGATGATCTACTAGTGGATACTTTGTATTCTTTGGAGAAAATCCAATATCGTGGAAATGCAAAAAAGCAATATGTTGTAACTAAATTAAGTGCAGAATCTGAATATTGAGTCATTGGGCATTTGGTCTTTGAAGTTTTATGGCTCAAATCTCTCATTCGAAACTTGACAATCTCAGTATCATCTCCAATTCCATTGTATTGTGATAACCAAGCTGCTATGCATATTTATGAAAATCCAGTGTTTTATGAATGCACAAAACACATATAGGTTGATTGTCACTTTGTTCGTGATGAGTGGGAGAAGAAAGTGATCTCATTCTCATATGTCTAGTCTGCTGAACAACTTGCTGATATGCTAACTAAAGCACTACCTCCTAAGCTTTTTAAGATATTCTTGTGCAAGCTTGACATCGACAATATCTACGCACCAGCTTGAGGGGGAGTGTTGAAGTAGTATTTAGTTTAGTCCCATATCGAAAATTTTATTACTTTAATCTTTGTTCCTCTCCTGTATATAGTATGCATTGTATTCATGTATGATCCAATAAAGTATTCTTTTATGTCTTTATACTATCGATAAAAAATTATTATAAATTTTCTTCTTATAAATTTTAAAAATTATCAATTACAACTTGCTAAACGTAGAGAAAGACTAAAAGGAACAATCAATTCTATTAATCGACAAAACATTGTTTCTCTTTTTCTTTTAATTCTTTATTGGATTCAAACTTTTTCCTCCTTCTCCTTTGTTCTTCCTTTGTATGCCATGGCAACCACCTCATAAGGTCGGCCTTAGCCCAAGGCAGGCTGGACGATGGCCCAGGGCCCAAATTTGAAGAGGGGCACACAAATTTGTTATATAATGGGTTTACAATTGCATGGTACAAAATTCATTACTCTAAACAATTAAAATCTAAACATAGGAATTTTAAACGTCTCCTAACTCTTCAGTTTATTTTCTCTCATCATCATCAAAGTCCCGAATCCCAATAAACCAATAACATAACCCTCAGACTATCACCTATTCACCTTCTCCATATCCATGCTTCAATTCCTCCAAAACCCTAACCCTAGCACCACCTCCATCTCCATGTTTGGATGCTCCAATGCCAGGCTTTGACAAACCCACTAAGCCAGTAAGTCTCTCTCCCTCAATTTTTCCTTCTCTTTGTTTTTATTCTACATGGATCAGAAGCCTAATTTTGGGGATTTCAATTTTCAGATTTGCCAATTGATTTGAATACAAAGTTTTTGGTTGAGAATTTTCGAAGTTCAAGTCTTTACATTCACTATCAAGGTTCTATTGTTCTATACTTCTATGTTTTATTAATTTTATTTTTATTTCTAGATTAAAGTAATGTTTTCGAAGAAACAATCTTCTGGGTATGAAAAAAATGGAAGAAGAGTTTATAAAATTAAAAAGAGATTCTTTGAATAAAGTTTGAAAGAAAATAAATGTTTCTTCGGAAAACCAAGTTGAAAATGAGGTAAACGAAGGAGTACAAGAATTAGATGAAAATGAAAATGCGGTAAACGAAAAAGTTCAAGATTTAGGTGAAAATGAAAATGAACAAACAGAAAATATGGAAGAAACAACAAATGTACTTGAAAATAAGAATATTGAAAACAATGAAAAAATAAACAATGTACGTGAATTTTCAAAAGCTACAATGCCTTTGAATATATATGATCGTAGAGTTTGAGATAGTTTAGATGGAAAAATGAGATAATTGCTTGTAGAAAAAGGTCCAATTGGAGAAGTCAATATTGATTTTCGTAAGGATAATCAAAACATGAGGGTTTTCTCATATTTTTAAGTATTGAAAAGATTATGTTGAAACATGCTGAAGTTGAACATATAATTGATAGTTTTACTTCGGAAAAATAAACCAAGAAATCATTTTAGAAGAGATGTGATTGACATTGATTGTTTTTTTTTCTTGTAGGTGCCAGAGTTGTTGTCACTATACTTAATGAAGAATAGGAAATATTTGGTGTCATAAAACAAAACAAGGTAATCTTTATTTTAAGGGATATTAATTTTATTTGCTCGCACTCCCCCGCACCCCCCCTCCCCCCTATATCATATTGTATCAATATATAAAAAAAATATAGGCGTGTTTATAGAAGGCACAATTTATTTTTCGTCCCGTACTTTAAATACCTCAGGGTAGGCCCTACCACCGTACTCCGTGGCTCTGCCATTCTTTCACTCTATTTTATGTTGTTGCTAATTGAACGACACTTACTTTCTATATTTTGTTTAAATTTTTATGGAAAATTAATTTGTTTAGAAATGGGAATTTCTTCTTTAGCATTTGAGGTTCATTAATTCATCGCGTGTTGTTGCTTTTTGATTAACTATTGTACTCTTTTTTCTCTATATTTCTAATTAAGAAGGAGATGGTTTTTAAAAAAAAGTTTAAGAAACAGGCTCCTTGGTTGTATTTTTTTTTGTTTAGGGTAGAAAATGGTTTCTTTAATTATATTTGAATGTTAAACCATATAATATCATGAATTGAGGAGCACATTTTAGTAATTGAGTTAATAAAAAAAACTGCCAGAGGAGTTGTATGGAGGATTAAATGGATAAGTGATAACTTGATTCCTGTTATAAAAATAGAGATATGGAGAGATGTAGCTGCAAATCCATATCATATGGCTCTTTATTCATAACATATATATAAGGAGAAAGTTAGGGTTAGGGTGTGGTAGTAGGCTTGGGCCATCACCTGAATAGGTGTAACAACCCGAATTTTCATATGAATATATGTATGATTTGTTAAGCACTAAAATACTATATTTATTTATTTATTTTTCTTTTTGAAACTATTAGTATGAAATTATTTCATAAACTTCAACTAGACTCACCATGAGGTAGACATGGGCTCAAACCATGTTCTTTTGACCATTGAGCCATGAACACACACTTGTAGTGTGACATGACTTGTACAAAAATTTAAAAAAAAAATGAAGCCCAAAGATTACATGAGAAAGGGAGGGAAAAGAACTAGGGTTAGGGCTTTGTGTGAACTCAAATTGCTTCATGATGAGACTATCTCCGCTCTTACACTCTACCTCCTTTCCACCCCAATCAAATTCAAGTTTTCCCTTCTCTTCCCCATGCCAAATCAGGTAAGATCAGAAACCCCTCCCACCTTTTGCATTTTAACCCCCCACAATGCAATAATTGCCATTTCACACTCATATCTTCTCCTACTTTAAATCCAACACTCTTCTGTTATCATTCTCACCCCCAAACAAACCCTATACTGAAATTAGAGCCAAGGAGAAGGAAAACAAGTAGCCAAGTAAGGAGGAGGAGCCAAGGAGCCAAGAAGGCAAGTAGCTAGGAGCAAGAAGGCCAATCTTGAAGCTAGGAGCTTGTAGGATCTCCTTTCCATAAAAACTCATCAAGGTGGGTGTCTCTAACCTCTTTGTTTGTTTTTGCTTGTTAAATGGTGTTTGTAGTGACTGGAAAATTACATGCATGCTCTAGAATGAACCTTAATAACTAGTTTTGTGTTAAGAAATCCAAATCAGAAAATCCTGTTAAAAGGTTGAAATTTTATTGTCAGTCCGTACCTCATAACCTGAACACTACTAGTTGTATTAACTTGAATTTTTTATATGATGTTCATTCGTGTGTCGTGCACCTTCAGTAATTTTTCTAGATTTTTATGATTATTTCTGCTATTGAAATAAAATGCATACTTTCATGCTGGTCAGAAGAAAAGAAATAGTTTTGTTGTTACTGTTGTGAGAAGAGTGACTTGTATCTTGCTGCATGCTTATGGGAATGATATGAAGTTTTGGTATGTCAATGTGGAATGTATCTAAGACCTATGTTTCAAATTTCATGAGTTTTGGACCACTGTAGCTATGTTAATAAAATCATGCAAACTCCGCTAGTTATTTTAGTAAACAGAACTGTTGCTGTTGTTGCTCTGTTTTTGATGATATTCAAAGAGACATAATTAAAAATCTACTAGGTATGATCACCTGATTTTTGAAAGTGTTGTAATATCATGTGTCAGGAGCTAGAATCTAAAATTTCATGAAGTTCGGACACAATTTACTATTTTAAATTGGTTTTCTCCCATGACTGTGTTAATATGATGTCCTGTTCTGGAAGTTTGTATGCTTGTTAAAGATGGGACCATATGAGCATGTAAACGACCTTATATGAAGAAACTTGAAACTAGGAAGTTGTAGTAGACACATAGAACTTTCTAGAATGACCAAGAAATCATGATTTGGATAAGTGTATGCTTTTATATGATTTTTTCAAGTGACGGCAGAAACACAGTGAATCTTAGAGCTCACTATTTTGCACCATGTTCATGAAAATGAGTTTGAACTTGTACTTTATTAGCATAGAGTTGCTGTTTGAGATCACAAATCATGTTGTAGGTGTGGATATGAGTTAGGAATTAAATTATCTAAAGTTCCTTGCTAAGAGTAGCTCATAGTTACTTGTAGACCCCAACATAGACAACGTTGTTCAATATTTTGAAGTGGAAATTGTATTGGATGTTGGGGTGTTGTTCTTGACCACTTTGGGATGAAATCTATGCCCAAAGTGTGCTATTACTTGCTTTCTACCTTGAGTAGAAGAATGGGAGTGCCCGATCACGATTCTTCAAAGAAACGGGACCGGAAATGACTCCGTTTTGGCATAAACGCCAAATGTGTTCTTGCTGTTTGGAATTATAAATTGTCATTTTTAGGGCTTCTAGCACCCCTTTTTGGGTATTCATGGATTAGGACTTACTCCTAGTGTTGTATACCTTGTTGGGATACATCGGTTGAGTAATCAGACTCTAGGACTAAGTCTTGTTGACAAATCAAGACGGATAGAATGTCGCATCGAACGCGTTGGAGGAGATGATTCGTGCGCCGACGTACTCGCCGTGCATGGATGGATTCCATGGTTGTGTTTGGTGCTACCACTTGTCGAGGACCATGGAGCATTAAGTTTAGCTAGAGCTACTTGTTGGTCGGGCTGAGGTTGCGATCGAGCTCTAAGCGTAGATGGCGGTTAAGGCAATCGAAGTGGTCAATTTGTCGTTGGTTCGTGCCAAGTGTAGGCCGAGGCAGGCCAGCCCTTGGGCCGGACAGAAGTGGCTAGTGGAGTCCTATCGTGAGATGGGTTAAGATCCATTAATGATAAAGGTAGCTAACTAGAAAGTGTCTACAAGAAGAACTTAACTGGTTGTTCATAGCAGGCTAAGTTGATTACCAAGTTAGAGATTGAAAATGGTAGATAGATCGCCTAACTAAGGGAATGGGTAATATGAGATAGTTTTAGGCTCGCCTAGAGGTTCATACTTCTAATAAGAAAAATGAAAGAGAATTAGGGTTTGGGTAGAGCAATGGATTTTGGTAATCGGTTGATAAAAGAAATGCTAGTGATCATGGGATTAACCTTATCCTTAATCTTGGAGTGGGATAGCATTGATGCTTTGTTGGAATAGATCGAGTCTTATTTGAATGTAAGGACAGGCACTAACGAGGGTGTTCGCCTGTCATGGGGACACATGCCGTCATCACGCCTGGCTAAATCCTAGGTTCGTTTAATGCGGACATGGACCCTGAGCTGCCCTGGGGAGTAAACACTCTGTGGGGGCTCCGCTTTCTACGACATGGAGCCCTTTATGTCCGTAACAACCTTTGAGGAGGTTTGGAGTGTTGACGTCGTCTCGACTGCAAATTTTGTTCTAGTATAAGGACGAGTGTAGCGGAGTTGGGGAAACCCTAAATCCGTTAGGTCCTTTGTTGATTAATGCGGGCAGGAGGATTAGAGAAAGGTCCGATGAGCAAGACTCTACGGAAAAAGGCTTTTAGTCCTTCGGCAGTGAGCATTGGTGTCCGTATATCAGCTTTTGGTGAGGTTCGGGGAGACGTAGATACAACAACATACTATGGGTCCAGTCGTGACAGAGTAAGCCTGTGACTGTAACCCCAACCGTGACGGAGTAAGCCTGCAGCTGAGATCCAGGGCATAGTAGGAGGTAAAACACGAGGTAATGGACACCACTACTGACAACATCGACTGGAGTAAGCCGGACGACTACAGCCTCACTATCACTAGAATCAGAGACAGGAGAGAGCACAAGAGTAGGATGCATAGCGGGGGATCGAGCCCCATCAACTGAAGAACGTCGTTTGGTTGGGAGATGTGTAGTATGGGATGCATATCTTTCAACCAATGTGCATTAGCTATAGGAGCATGCGTGCATAGTGTGTGCATTAGATTAGGCCATGACATACATCGACACTTGTTTGACATCACCTTTTTCTTTGCATCAAATATTTTTGGTTGTTGAGGTTGGAATCGTTATATTATGGCATAGAGCGGATAGCCGAATATAGCATTACGTCAGTTATATTCAACTGACGTGCCGAAAATTATCAGTGTGGGATTGCCGGCTTGGGAGCGCGGGGAAAACTCTAGCAGGGGGAAAGCATCCAAGTGAAAGTTACTGTCCAAACTTTATTGTACATTCATATTGTACCAATTAATTGTAATTGTTGTAATCATTGGACATTGTAATTGTTAGGGTTATATACTGAAAGCATCACTTTTGTATTAACTTTATTTCCTTATTTTTTTGAATGAGAATCATATGGGCATATGTTTGCATATTGTATTTATTATAATATTAATGCAAGTATCTGATATTCTATAAGGTTGATAATATGGTGTGAGGAGACACACAGAAGATCATATTAAATAGTTCCCTATGGAATATATAAATAGTTCACAACCTAGACGGACTTGGACAATCCATTGGAAAGGTTGTAGTGTAATCTGGTATTAGTCTATCTTGACTATAGGTTCACACTAGTACACTTTGTGTGTATTGAACAGGACCACTTGAGATTGTTCTCTTTGTACTGACTACAAAGGAGAACAAACACCTCTGTTATTATGGATGCTTATGCTCTTAATCCAGATATAATAACAGACATGTATATGCAGTGTGCATTACTTTGACTCATAAAAGAGTGAGATTCATTATGGATCAACAACCTCTATGAATTGGGTAATAGCATTATATGTATGATGGGCTATTGATTGTAAAAGGAATCCATGTCCCGATACGTCGGGTTGATGATGTCCCCTTAAGGAGCTCATAAGGATTGTCATGTAAACCCTGCAGGTGGATTACATCCGACATGACAAATAAAGTTGAGTGGTACTACTTAAGAATAAAAGATGTTGATCAATATAGTTGTCAGTAACTTAATTTGATCGACGGACATTCGATATCTTAACATGGGGAGCTAAACGAGCATATAATAAAAGGAGCCCATAAATATAATTTGGGATTAGGAAGGTAGTGCAACAATAGCTCTTTAGTGGACCGAGCTATTGTTAATGGGCCTGGGTTGTGTGTTCGGGTTGAACACGGGATACCCAGATTCGTTAGGAGACCTAACCCTAATTTCTCCTCATGGTCCCTGCCGTAGCCTTATATATATATCCTCTATTCTCTGGCCGTCATATCATTTTATCAGAGATAAGAAGTTTTCTCTAAATTCGTGATTCACGTAAGGAGAGAAAGAGAGGTCAGCCAAGGAGAAGAAAGGTTGGTAGACCGTCGCCCACACGACGTCCAACCCGAGGAAGGAATACGTGCAGAAGATCTTGGGGTCGCTGACGGCTCGAGGTTGCTAGAAACTATCGTCTTCTTCTCATCGCAGGTATAATTCGTGAACCCTAGATTCCGCTATAAAGGATTAGATCACGTATTAAATCTGTTAAGCTTTTATGATCGATACGCACACCAATCCGTGGTCCTGGGTCTCATCGCAGTTCCATCAGTAATAACAATTTGATGTAAAATAAAGTTTTAATTTCCTGTGATTTTTGTTGTGTTGTGACTCATTTGAAGAAAGATCCTGGAGTGTGTCACGAGTTTCTATGTTAGGAATTCGGGGCGCTACAATGGGTGGGTTCGGGTTGCCATCTTAATTGATGGGCATTCACCTAATAGGTGATCACTATTTCATAACACTCCCCCCTTGGATGCCCACTTTTAAAATGTTGCCTCATTAAAAATTTTCCTAAAGAAAAACCCACATTTGGGAAAAATCCTTAGCGAAAGAAAAGTGTACAACTAATTCTTCAGGAATATGATTCATCAGGAATCCGATTCATCAGGATCTAAGTGGGTGCGACTTACACTACCTCTTTAAAAACCTTTCGAAGGGAAAACCCAATAGAAAAAAACCTCATCGAAGGAAAAGAGTACAATGCACAAAGACATTCTCCAGGATGTCTCCATCAGTATCTTCAAAATACTTGCATCTGCAGGATGCTCCCCCTCAAAACACTAAATTATTACATCAACATGAATGAAAAATCATCCCTCTAAAAATACATTTGGTAATTACATCCCAGCCCAAAAATTTATCAGCCCATACATTTATATACCTATCTGCTGTAATCTTGTTATGTCAATCTATTGTACTAACTTTTAAAATGTAGACTTTGGGAGGAATGTTGTGAAGAAATATGCAAGGTTCTCTGAAGACTTGACCAACATATTTCCTTCTTGAAGCTGGTGGGTGAAGAAAAACTTTGGTAAGAAGTATTTCATCCTGCCTCTTTTGATGAAGCTTTCTTGAATTTGCTTTATATAGGCTGCATTATCCGCATAAATGATTGTAGGCTTGTTGATGATTTCTGAGAACTCGCAACTCCCCTTTATATGCTGAACTAGAGACCTTGACCATACACATTCTCAACTTGCATCATGAAGTGCCAGTATCTCAGAATGATTGGTTGATGTTGCTAAAATTGTTTATTTCACTGATATGCATGAAATAGATGTACAACTGTTAAGAAACATATCCTGTTTGTGATCTCCCCTTATAGGGATCATATAAATAACATGTGTCTGTATATCTAACAAGGTCAGAATATTCATCTGAATAATATAAACCAAGATCTAGTGCATTGTGTAAATAAATGAGTGCATCTATTGCACTCAAATGGGGTACTTCAGGACACAGAATATATTCATTTTCTTCTTTTGGCCGATATGGATCATCGGTTAACTTCTAGTGAACTTACCACCATAGGTGGATAGAGTAGATGACAATCACTTATATTGAATCTCTTTGGGAGTTTTTAGTATATTTGACTTGATGTAGTAAACTTTCAGTTTTACTGTGCTCGAACTGCAAGCCGAGATAAAATTTCAAATTCTTCCTTAAAATAGCTAGTAGCCTTTTCAATCTCTTCAGGAGATCCATTCAAGTTTGTATCTTTCCCTAGACAGATATTCAATGAGCCTATTGTACCACATTCTTCCGAATTGTTTTAGTCCATATAAGGCTCGTTTTCATCTAATGCTGTGTGTATATCTTGGTTTAAATCTTTCGGGGATTTTTATCTATATCTTACTGTCTAGGTTACCATATAGGTATGCTGTCATCACATCCATGAGTCTCATATCGAGTTTTTCAGAAACATCGAGACTTATCTAAATGTGATGATGTCCATGACCAGGTAATATGTTTCTTCATAATCTAATCCTAGTCTTTATGAGAATCCTTAAGCAACTAACTGTGGTTTATATCATTGGATCTCATTATTTTCCTTTGTTTTTCTTACAAACCCCCATATAGTGTTTATTCCTCTTGGGGTTTGTACTGTAGGACCAAACATTCCACGTTCTGCGAGAGAACCTAGTTCTGCTTGAATCGCATCATTTCATTTTGGTCAGTCAAGTCTCTTTGGATTGTTTGTGGTTCAGTTTTATCCTCATTTTTATCACCCATTTTAATCTCATTTTTTACTGCATATAAGAAACTGTCATCCATGACAAATTCATTTCCATTTCATGTTTCTCCTGAGTATGTGTAAAACACAGATTTCTGATTATTGTTGGGTACCGGTACCTCGTTCTCAATCTCTTATGGGATCTGAAGCATATCCTCGACCGAAGCGATATGCTTTGTTTTGGAGAAATTAAATCCTTGGTTCAAGACATCTTCCAGACCATCATGAATTCTCTACAGGAGATGCTACTTGAGGAGTTTCTTCTTCAGGAGAATCTTGAACTCTCTTTATAGGAGATGATACTTCAGGAGTTGCTTCTTCAGGAGCATTATGAACTTTCTCTACAGGAGATGCTACTTCAGGAGCATTATGACCTTTCTCTATAGGAGATTCTACTTCAGGAGCTGCTTCTTCAGGAGCATTATGGTGTGTTATTCAATCTCCTCTTCAGGGGTATTGAAAACTTTAGAATCTTTTAGGTCTTCCACGTTTTTTTGTTTTTATGTGGAGTTGTTTCATTTGTTTTGGGTATTTCGATCATTCACGACGTTCTTTTGAAATGAGGCATTTATCTCCCCCTAACGGCGGGAATATTGTCTAACCGAAATAATACCATTAATTTTTAATTGAAGTGTACTAGAAAAAGAGTTCTAAATGAAGCATCACGTAATACCATAAAGTGTCTAAACATGCAATATGTAATCAGTATTAGTAATTAAGAATAATTGCATTGATAAATTCTAACGAAATGTTGTTCTCAAATCATAAGTGCTAAAACATAGTTCGAAAATACTAACATGTCTCAATGTCTAGTAATGCAATATTAAATGAAAATATGCTACTGATAATCCCCCCAAAAAATCTGCAGATGTCAAGTATGTGTTTTCTTATTTCTCAATATCCTAGTCAAGGAGGTCATCATTGTCTATGTCAAGGGTAGCATTTATTGCAATCTTTTGGATATTTTGATATGTGACCACCGCCTCTGTTGATGCACGACAGGTGTGGGACCAATGACCTTCATGCGCACACTTGGTTCTCTATCGCTTGAAGGGGGCTGACGCTGTCCTTGATAAGGAGTAAGCTGCTGGCTCAAAATGGTATGCCACTCAACTACTCCAATATGAGTGAAGTAGATCCGTAATGTTAAGCTTGAGAATTTCTCTAGAAGAACTCTTGGTTCCCTATACTAGAGGTTACACAAAGGTATTATTTATTTTCCTTGCTCAAGTTTTTAATATGATACCTGTTTGCCCTTATGTCCTAAAAACTCAATAGATTTCTTCTGGAGTTTCGAGAGTACGAGGCATTATGAATAAGCTGCTGACTCATAGTAGATGGGTTCCATTGGGAAAAATTAAATGTGCTCTACTGGAGCCTTCAATAATGTGAGCGGGACCAACTATCGTGGATACTACGTTTGATCAGAATAATATTGGGGGAAAATCATATTCTTAAGGATGGTGAGGGTAGTAGCACTGTCAATCAGATAGAATTTATCACTATCTATTTTTCCATGCGTTCCATCTCCTAAAGATGCGATCTTTTATCAATTTATTCATTAATTCTAGACATTTAAAGAAAGAAGGAAAATTCCTCCTATATATTTATACACTTTAGTATAAATGTATCTTTAAAACATGTTTCACAAATACTCATGATGGTATATTCACATATTTTATAGACTTTATTGTAAAAGATACCACTAAGTGAAAGCATGTGTAACGACCCCAATTTTTTTTTTTTTTTTTCACTATTTCATGCCAGAAGTGGATTTCAATTAAAATTCGGGAAGAGTCTCCCCTGAAATATTAACCTTTTTTCAGAAATTCCTTACAGAATTATGCAAACAATTAAAAATACCACAACACAAACAATATCCCCAGGATAAAACAAGTAACATCACAAAGACATCATATATATTAGGCTCTGGGGGTAAATATCATCATATAACTCAAGATATACAATAAAAGTCAAAATTTGTCTTCAAAACGTAATAGTTTGGTGGAAAACCTTTAGAAACCCATACACAGAGCCCAATACTCCACAACAAGATGGGTACGGGCTTTCATATACGTTATCTTATCACTATATATTCTCATCCCATACTGATACATACATAATCTTCCAAAATACAAAATATATCTTCCAAAATACAAAATATTACATAGATTTATATTCTTTACCCCCCAATTATACATAACTTTAGCTATTATAAATTAAAAAAAAATCTACATATAAAATCTTGTTCCAAATGTCTCACATCGCAGCTACTCAATTCCTGCATAAAGGGAAGTCTAAGGACATCCACCCTCAGGGAGGGACTCCTTTAACCCCCAAAACAACAAGGGGCCAGCCAATACTGGTGTGAGTATAATCTTGTAGGTTAGTTACTAAAATAAAATCATATAAAATTTTTTTAATGTCACGCCCCGCTTCCCAAAATGAATACGGAATACGGTACGTGACCAAGCCCAGCGGATAGTTTTCACCATCCATAAGCTTTACGGATCTACTTGACTCGTCACGACAGTAAATATAACAATATACTCAACCAGCCATGCATAAACAGTTATAACTCAACAATATTTATTCGCAACAATAATGAATATTCCAAACAAATACGAGATCTGAAACAAAACAATATTCTGGGACTACAAGCTCAAATACAAGTCTCAATACAGTAACATGAATGAAATAGTTCAAAACAAAACATCTAAGCAAATTCTCCAATGCGCAGCTCAAAACTTTTGCTCACCAACTCCGGTAGGCAAGCGATCACCAAAACCTGCTCATATAGCAATTAAGGGAAAAAGGAAAATAGGAAAACCTAATGCCCGTTAGATGCAATTTCCGGGCCACAAGTAGTACAAGGAAGAAAAGGAAAGGGAAAAACTAAAATAAAACAGAAGTACTGACATGGAGATAAACAACAATGGGTGACAGTCTACGGATACAGAGATAGCAGGATAACAGTAAGGAGTGTAGTAATAACAGTAATAGTGAAGTCAACAGTAACAATGGAATCGACAGTAATAGTAACAGGCGGTGACAGTGAAACAGTTATTCTTATGTCTAATGTTCATTACTATCTAGACAGCACTTCATGCGTCCCAAATTATACCACATGGTTGCTACATCAAACAGCTCGTTTTAAGATTTCGTAGTGGAACCTAGTATATTCAGACAAATAGTAACAGTAACAGTAATAACGAACAATAACGGTGTCATGGATCATGCCCTCATGCATCCAGAGATAAATAGTGGGTACCACAGTAAACAGTGGGAAAAATGAATTCCCTACTGAATACGCATTTCTATATTGTCCATTACTATATCTTTTCTTTTAAAAACCCCCGGCTTGATTATTTTTCATTATGATTAAATAGATGTGAACGAACACAAACAGGTCTAAAGACATGGCAAGAAAAAAGGACAAGTCTAAGATGAAATAGGAAACACAACGGAAGACAAAAACAACTCATAACAGTCAAAATAACGAAACTTCCAGTTCTGGACAGCAAGACACTACTATACCAAATCTGAGATTCCCGTTGCTACAAAACTAAAATCTAGATCCATCAAAAAACCTTGAAACCAGACTCTCTTCTGAATCTAGCGCATATATACAAGTCACTCATCAGCAACAGAAACAGGGTTGGAAATAGCTTTAATACAGAAGTTATGTTCAGCCAAAAAATACAAAATCTTGTTTATAAGCATGAAAAGAGTTTACAAACATCATAATTAAATCTAAGAAAAATCTGGAAGATTCCCAAACATATCTAGTCTCAAAATATAAAATATCATGAATTTATATTACATATAGTATAGTCAATTAAATTGGGAAAACAGAGTAATGCAATAAAACTCCGAATCTAAAAGTTCAGACACAACAGTACCAAAATTGAGATAATTCGCAAAATACAATTCAAAATCCAGATCCGTCAAAAGGGTGGTAAAATAGACAAATCAGGATACAAGTTTTCATAAAAAACGAATAGAATCAGATTGAAAACATAGTTCTTTACTGAACCGCATGCAGTTTGAAAATATATCGATTGGTTTCATAAGCATGAGATGAGATGCAAAAGTCATTAATTAATTCCAAAAAAATTAGGGATTGATCACAGTCATGTCTAAACATACTCAGCAAAATATAATGTTCAAATTCTACTTTTAGTATTAGTTTTAAAATAATATTTTATACAGAATACATATAGTTCAGAATCTGGAATATACGACATGACTGCAGTAAAACAGCAATAACTCATGCGTCAATAATTGGAATTCAGATTCGTAGAAAGTTCTGGAAACTAGAAAACAAAACCTACAAATCGGGTTCACAAATTTATTTATTTTATTGATGTTAACAGAGTCGAAATTACTGTACAAAAATAGGGCAGCAGTAAAACCAAACTTCTTTTATGCATTTTATCGAATAGTTTAATTGCAAACGATCCAAACTAAGATGGCATACAAAGCATGGAATATAGGTTACTCAAATGAGCATGGTATGTGAATAAATAGTCTATAATAAGATAATACATCATACAAACATCCATGTAACAATCATCTACAACATACGATATGTCACAATAAGCATACAACCAAGATGTCTATCTAATCTAATTGTTTTCATGTAACGGGTGTCAACTATTATGAACTACTCATGATCAAGAGATGGAGGAATGTCCAACTAACAAATATGGTCATCATAAGGGTATTAGACAATTTCAGGCGAGATTACTTACAGTATTTAACTTGTATGACAAAAAAATACATACAAGCTACTTGCCTGAAAAACGATGACGAAGTAGATGACAGAATAATGGGAATGGATCCCGAACAACGAACTCAACACACATGAACAAGAAGCGAGCTCCACACCAACCAAAACACGTGTTGTGCATGTGTTCACATGCACACAACAAAGCAACGACAATAGCAAGGGTGGACACAGCAACACTAAGAAAATGACGACACGGTGGCACGGCACTCGGGTGTCGGCCTCGGCAACAGACGACGACATCGAAGGAGATGAGTAGCGATGACGTCGAGGGTAGCTCGACTCAGCGATGATAGGGGACAGCGGCTAAGGGATCGGGATGGGGGAGCACGAGGGTGTGCAGCTGAGAGGGGTAGAGGAAAGGGGGTTGCGGTGGGGGGTCTGCCTGCATCGGGGGTCAAAGACGATGACAGCAAAGAGGAGAGAGGGATCGGGAGTCGGGGGTCGGAGATTGGGTAGATGACGGCTAGGGAGAGAGGGATGATAATTAGGGTTAGGGAGTATTTAAGAGGGTTATATCGAGTCTAAACGGGTTTGAGTGAACTCGGTAGCATCCAATAGGAAAAAAGGAGTCCAATAAGAGACAAATAGGCCATGAAAGAGGTTTAAACAATAAACAAGATCAAGAACAAATTTGTAGATCAAACAAAAGAGAATATAAAGCTGAGCCAAGAAAAAAATGAATCACAAGGAGAAACAACAACACATAATCAAAAGGGACAAAAAAGAGATACAATCAGAAATAAAGAAAAATAACCAGGAATTTAATTAAATACAAATAAAAATACAAAAATGAGTCACAGGGGTTACAAATCCTACCTACCTAACAAGAAGAATTTCGTCCTCGAAATTCAATAAAAAGTACATAGGGTAACCCCAAATGAAAAAGAAAATAAAAAAAGAAAAAACAACAAACAAGAACTACACAAACAAACGAGGAAACCTCCGCTGGATATCCTCCTCCTGCTCCCAAGTCGATTCACTTGGCGAGTGAAGATTCCAAGAAACACGAACAAGCTTGATCACCTCGTTCTTGAAACCTTCTCCCGCCGGTCCAAAATAGCAACTGACAGAATTTCACAAGACAAATCCGGCCCCACAGATAACTCCGAGTAGTCAATCACGTGGCTCTCATCATGGATATACTTCCTCAGTTGCGAGACATGGAAGACGTCATGCACTCCAGATAAAGTCGGTGGCAATGCAAGACGATAGGCCACCTTGCCTACTCATTCCACGATGTCAAACGGTTCGATGATCCTGGGGCTCAACTTGCCTCTGCCATCAAAACGAATGACACCTCGCCACAGGCGATACCTTAAGGAAAACATGGTCCCCCACCTCAAACTCCAAGGCTCTCCAACGAACATCAGCCCATCTCTTCTGTCTGCCTTGCGTGGCTTGAAGATGCTTCCTTGTAACCCCTGTTTTCCCAAAAATGTGTTTTCTGTGTATTTTCGCTATTTAAAATTTTTGTAAATTAGTTTTCCGCCTTCAAATTATTTTTGTTAAAATATATTGTCGGATCTTCTATTAAAATCTACTTTCGATCAATAATTGTATTTGTAACTATTTTCTATGCATGATTTTATATTTTAATACAATTCTTATTATTGTTATTATTACTTTTCTCATTACTACTACTGTTATTATTAGTACTATTACTATTTTTATCATTTTTCTTATTATTGTCATTGTTCTCAGTATTATTCTTATTACTGTTATTTTTAATACTATTATTATTATTATTGTTATTATTATTGTTTTTATTATTATTATTAATATTTCTATCAAAACCTAATTGTACATTTTTATTAGTTATTGGCACGCTCATTT
Organism: Hemerocallis citrina; assembly: GCA_017893485.1. Classification (NCBI taxonomy): domain Eukaryota; kingdom Viridiplantae; phylum Streptophyta; class Magnoliopsida; order Asparagales; family Asphodelaceae; genus Hemerocallis; species Hemerocallis citrina. Next base: position 20,672,427 of record CM030366.1, read on the forward strand.
TTATTTTATTGGATTTCTTCTTAAACCTAACTATCCTATTTTAATAAAACCCATTTAAACCAATAACCCGTTTTAATACCCCATACTCACCTGCATACACTTAACCCTATTACTACTACCCGAAACCCACCTTCCCGTACCCGTTTATATCCACACCCGATTACCCCCTCAGCCGCCCCCTTCTATGTTAACCCTATATCTCCCTGTTATATATATATACCCTCTTTCTCACTGTTCATCGTCCCCATATTCAAACCCTAGCCGCTTCGTCTTCTCTCCCCGTCTACTCCTCAGCCGCCTTGCTCTCTCTCCCGCCTGTGTAGCCCCGTCACCTTCAACCTCCCAAAAACCCATCATCTTCTCAACATCTTCGCCCTGGCTTCCCTTCCTCGTCCCCTCCTCCTGTCGCCGCAGACTCCGAGTCCCCCGTGCAGTGCCTCCCCCTATGCACACTGCAGCAGGCCGCAGTCGCGACAGCCACAGTCGCCGCCGTGCTCCTCTTCCGTCCTCTCATCCCGTCACCTTGCAGCGCTGACCTGTTCCCCGATGACAGCACCCCACAACAACAGCCAGAACACTGACCTCCCGCTCTCGACGACAGGAGAGTCAGTGCCCCGAAGTTGGCACTTGATACATGATATTGATCATTACATGAGACTTGATACTTGAACATGATTCGTGATTACTTGACACTAGTACTTGGCTACTTGACACTTGATACATGATACTGGATACTTGGTACTTGTTTACATGATACTTGTTCACTTGACACTTGATACATGCTACTTGTACTTGTCCACCTTACCATGCTAGTCGTTATACTTGATATCATTCCTATCCCATGTTGCTAGTTAGTTCCCATGTACTTGTATCCTGCATTACAAGTAGCCCGTAACTTACAATTGATGGGTACTTGTTTTCTCTTTTCCTCTTCCTTGCAATTGTTAAATTGCAGATTTTGGAAAACAGATTCCAGACGGTATTGGTGAGATGAAGTATTAGTGCTGGATCTTGTTATTATTATTTTTATAGTTGCTTGAACAATATTGTATTTTGATACTTGGATTTATATTTGTATTTGGGCAATGTGACCCATGATTTTGTTGACTTATTCAGATCATGACTATTTGAGATTAATGTATTTGGTTTCAAGTATTCTTGTTGGTATTTTTGATTCATGTGTGCATGTTGGTTGATACTTTTGCTTCCGACTCTGATTATTTCGTGAAATTTTGTAAAGATTCTTGAACAGCTTATGGATGATGAAAATCCTTCGCTGGGCTTTTGTCGCGTATCCGTATTCCGTATTCTCTTTTGAAAAGCAGGGCGTGACAGGGTTTTTAGTGGTATCAGAGCCCAGGTTTGGCTAATGTATTAATTTGATTGATATATTAGACAAGCTTGGCTCATACTGGGATCGGCTCAACATTTCACCAACCATGCATGCATAAATGAATCATAATCTACATTGATCTGGATACAAGTCTTATTTCATTCATTTGATCCCTTCTTATTCAATTCCTTGATTCCTTGATTCTTCCGTCTTTTTCCGTCGTCCTCTTTGATTGATTTCTTCTTGGGTATGAATTCATTCTTTCCGTACCCATTTTCTTTTATTTTCGGTGCAAGCAATCTCTTATTTCTGTTTACCTCGTTGAAAACTTCTTATTTTAGCTCGTGTGCCATTCATTGCTTTCCGTGCCTTGCATTCATCTTCATTTATTGATTCATTTGAGTATCATGATTGTTATTTCTTCCTTGCCTTATTCTCTTCAAATTCTGCTTGTGCCCCTCGTTCCTCTTCCTTCATATTCAATTCTTTGATTTCTTATTTTCTTTCGTCCCTTGTAGTGGTCCTCCTTTGTTGACTCTTTATTGAGTATAAAATTTATTCTTCTCCTGCCTATATATATATATATATATATATATATATATATATATATATATATATATATATATATATATATATATATATATTCCGAATATTTTGTGTATTTCGATTATTATTTGTTATATTTTGGATCTTCTATAAAATTATTTTCAAAAAAAAAAATTTATTTCGAATAACTGTGTATTTTAATATCACAAATTTCAAAACATAACTTCGTACTTAAGTTGAGCAATCAATATCTAAGTACGTGTGGAAGATTGCATCATCTCGTTTATCGTTGTGTTGCAATTGGATGTCGAGATGGCAAACATGCAGCTAGACATTAAGGAGGCAAATTGCAACTGGATACCGGAGAGGCAAAATGTGCAACTGAATATCCAGATGGCAACCTGCAACCTGATGTCGTGGAGGCAAACCTGAAACTCGATGTCGAAAAGGCAAGTCTACAGATGGATATAAATGAGGCGAACCCGCATCAAAGAATTTCTCTTATTATTATTATTGCTTTCCTTATTATTATTATTATTATTATTATTATTATTATTATTATTATTATTATTATTATTATTATTACTACCAGTATGACTATGATGATTATTATTGTTATTATTATTTTTATTTATTTTATTATTAATATGTGTTGATTTTTGTATTATTAATATTATTTTTGTTAATGCCCATTAGTTTTGACCCAATTATTTAAATTAATGCCCAATTTTATTTTTCATTTGATTGAATTATTTATTCTCCTACCTATATTCTCTTTGATTTTGGTGTCTCATTCTTTTCTTCCTACTCGAATCGTCGCTTGGTGTCACGTGGTTTACAATGATATGTCTGCAGCTTGGAACGTCATCATCAGAGTGGCGCAGCGGAAGCGTGAAAGGCCCATAACCCACACGTCCCAAGATCCTATTGTTGCTTCTCCTTCCATACATTGTTTTTGTTTCCCCTATCTCTTGCATTCGTTCTCATCCGTTGACTCGTTATTTGATTCAATTCTTTCCTGTCCTTTCTCCCTTTGATTCCAGTTCTACCTACTCCCTATCTTGCTTTGCAATCTTGTGTTGATTCTTTCCTTTTGAAACAGTTTAATCCCTTTCCTTGCAATCCATTTGACCCCATTGTTATCCTTTTTTTTTCTTGGTGTTGCCACTACTTGGTTCCTTCCCTATTTGCCATTTGTTTTGTTGCCCCTCTCCAAGTTTGCTTATTTTGCCTTGTCCTATGTACCGCCTGAGCAAATTTCGAGGACGAAATTTTATTGTAAGGTGGGTAGGATTTGTAACCCCTGTTTTCCCAAAAATGTATTTTCTGTGTATTTTCGCTATTTAAAATTTTTGTAAATTAGTTTTACGCCTTCAAATTATTTTTGTTAAATTATATTGTCGGATCTTCTATTAAAATCTATTTTCGATCAATAATTGTATTTGTAACTATTTTCTATGCATGATTTTATATTTTAATACAATTCTTATTACTGTTATTATTACTTTTATTATTACTACTACTGTTATTATTAGTACTAATACTATTTTTACATTTTTCTTATTATTGTTATTGTTCTCAGTATTATTCTTATTACTGTTATTTTTAATACTATTATTATTATTATTATTATTGTTATTATTATTGTTTTTATTATTATTATTAATATTTCTATCAGAACCTAATTGTACATTTTTATTAGTTATTGTGCCAAAACCCATTTTTATTTTATTGGATTTCTTCTTAAACCCAACTATCCTATTTTAATAAAACCCATTTAAACCCATAGCCAATAACCCATTTTAATACCCCATACCCACCTGCATACACATAACCCTATTACTATTACCCGAAACCCACCTTCCCATACCCGTTTATATCCACACCCGATTACCCCCTCAGCCGCCCCTTCCATGTTAACCCTATATCTCCCTGTTATATATATATACTCTCTTTTTGACTGTTCATCTTCCACATATTCAAACCCTAGCCGCTTCGTCTTCTCTCCCCCTCTACCCCTCAGTCGCCTTGCTCTCTCTCCCGCCTGTGCAGCCCCGTCACCTTCAACCTCCCAAAAACCCATCATCTTCTTATCTTCTTCGCCTTGGCTTCCCCTCCTCGTCCCCTCCTTCTATCGCCGCAGACCCCGAGTCCCCGTGCAGTGCCTCCCCCTGTGCGCACTACAGCTGGCCGCAGTCGCGATAGCCACAGTCGTCGCCGTACTCCTCTTCTATCCTCTCATCCCGTCACCTTGCCGCGTTGACCTGTTCCCCGACGACAGCACCCCGCAACAACAGCCAGAACACCGACCTCCCACTCTCGACGACAGCAGCATCAGTGCCCCGGAGTTGCACCCTGTCACCTTCAGCGTCGCCAGTGACGACGCAACAACACTAGCCGTTGTCCGCCCTGTGCAGCCCCTGATGCAGCCACCTGCGACACAGCCGCTGTGTCCCTCCTTCCGACGTCAGCCCCTACCTGTGCTCCCTGTCCCGCTGCCGCGCCGTCACCGGCCGTCGTCTCGCCATCCAGTGGCTTGGGTTGTTTTGATCAAGTGGGTTTTGATCTTTTTTATTATGGGTCATCCATTGATTTGATCTTGATCATCACCATCGGTGTTGTAACGCCCCGCCCCAATACTCAGACAAATTATAAATACTATGTAGTACAACTGCCCACCACAGGCTGCCTCTCAAAAGGTGGTTAACCGGATTGGTGACTCTTGATCATTTGATAATAGTATTTATACTCAAATTATCCTATCAAACTTTCCATGTGGGACTAAATTTCTCAAATCTCAATCTCAAATCCCGCGCATACCAGTCGACTGATCTACCCACCAGTCGACTGTTCGCCGAGATCTGGGGTATTACATACACCCCCCCTTAGGAATCAGCGTCCTCGCTGAGTACAGGGCACACATCTCGTGTAGGACCGCCCTTTCTAGCCGATGTAGTATAGTCGTCTATTCCGGAGATCAGTCACTCTCAACACCGCAGATCGGATACCCGGCTATCAATCACTACCTGTGATTCTCAACACCGCAGAGTATACCCGACCCCGGAGATCAATGACTCTCAGCACCGCAGATCATACTGACCTCTACTACACCCGGTGTCGAAAGTCGGCTCTGATACCATTTGTAACGCCCCGCCCCAATACTCAGACAAATTATAAATAATATGTAGTACAACTGCCCACCACAGGCTGCCTCTCAAAAGGTGGTTAACCGGATTGGTGACTCTTGATCATTGGCTAATAGTATTTATACTCAAATTATCCTATCAAACTTCCCATGTGGGACTAAATTTCTCAAATCTCAATCTCAAATCCCGTGCATACCAGTCGACTGATCTACCCACCAGTCGACTGTTCGCCGAGATCTGGAGTATTACAGGTGTGATCTTGACCGTCCGTTGGGTCTTGATCATCATGCTTGATTGGATGTGTGCCGTCCGATCATCGATCTGATCGGATCATCACCATCATCATCATCAAGATACTGATCACATCTTCATCTTGATCTTGATCTTGATCTTCGATTAGAGTCATCCGATCTGATCTGAACGTCTTGATCTCTGATCTCTTGATCTCCGCCGTCCGATTGTGTTTGCGATCGGTTGTTCCTTGTGTTCGTGATCCATTGGTACTGTGTTCGTGCCGAAAATCCGTTCCCGTTATTCTCTTTCTCTCCGTTGGATTCGTCGTCTTTCAGGCAAGTAACTTGTACTCAAATTTCTTTGTATGATACAAGTCATAAATACCGCTTGTGGTATAGTTGGGTTCTAGAGACAAATTATGTGTGAAATCCCTTGTTGATATTGTCTCTATAGTGTTTTTACCATAGTTGCCTCACGACACATATGAGAGGAATTAACTTAGATTTTGCCCGATCTTGATTTGATCATGTATGTGGGATTTTTGTGAGAATTTGGGTATTTGTTGAGATCCATGTGATAAACTTGCTTTGGATATGTTAATTATCCTATTTCATGATGTTTGGACACTTGGTAGACTCGATTTCATGTTTGGTGGTGTTTGGATCAAGTTTCGTTGGATCTATGTTGATTTTGGTTTTTGAAGAAATTTTGTGTTTTGTCGATGATCTGTCTTGATCAATAATGTAGACCATATTAAGGTCAGAATGTTAATTTCAGTATAAAACATGAGTTTTAGAGGAAATCGTCTTCTTTCTAACCCCTCTGACCTTGCTCGATTTCATTTTTGTTTGTGTGAGATATGACTGTTTTACTACGGAGGTGTAGATCTTTTCCAGATTTCGTTTCTTGGTGATTTTGATGACTAAATCATTTTGATACTTGTGCTACACATACTATTTTGATCTAGAACTTTGGTCAGTTTTCTATACTTATTTAGGGATTTCTCAGAATTTTGGCAAATTTTATTGATAAGTTTTATATGCCGTTTCATGCTTGTTTATAAAGACTGTACTTGTTGTATTTCATTCGCTGTTCTGTAAAGGATTGTATTTTCACTTTGATTCCTTTGACTGTATGAAAAATATTTGGGAAATATGAAAGTTAATTTATATTGTCTATTTTTATCTCCCTTTGGGGAATTTGGATTTCGTTTCACGGTTTGCGAGATATTACAGATTTCGTACAGCTGTGTTGGGAACTCCAGATTTGCCAAACTATCATTTCTTGATGTTTTCTGATGTTTGATGACTGATCTAATTTCACTGGAAAATTATGAAACTTTATATTTTCGTACTAGACAGATAGAAGAATACCCCAGATTTTTTGTGGATTTATTTATTAAGTTTTGATGCTGTTTTTCTGACTGAGAATTTGATTTACTGGTTTCTAGCTGAACCTAATTTATGAATTCAAATCAGTTTTGAGTTATGTTTTTGTGAAATACTATATACTTATTTATACTCGCTGGATTCAGTTGGGAGTCTATTTTCTAGACGTTTCGACGGATTCAGATGTGCATGTTTGTAATACTGGGAATTTCAGTTTTGCTACAGTATGGTCTTGATGTCCTGAACTTGACATTTGGACATTTTATCCTCGTATGAGTTATCTTGCACACCATACATGTTTATCTTACAACTTGAACTTGTTACTTGATCATACCATGATATACTTGCTTATTTCGTGACACATACATGCTTGTTTGACATTAATAATAAATTAAACAAGTCGGGGTTTAACGGGACAGATCTAATAGTGGATAATTCAGAAACGTGTACTCGGAAGAGAATCTATTGATTCTATGTGATACTTGAGGCTTGATATTTCACCACTTGAGACTTGGCTTGATACTTGAGATTTGGCTTGATACTTGATTACTTGAGGCTTGCTATTTCATTACTTGAGACTTGATGTTTCACTACTTGAGGCTTGATATTTTACTTGATACTTGATACTTGATTTTTTAGGCTTGTCCTTGAGTACACTTCCCTATATGGTCCGCTATGAAATCTAAAACGAAACTGCATTGACTGTAATAACCATGTGATAAAAGGATGGCACATGAAGTGTTACCTAAATAGTAATAATACAAGATATTTGAGACATGCTTACTTGATACTTGATTACATGTTACATGAGACTTGATACTTGAACATGATTCGTGATTACTTGACACTTGTACTTGGCTACTTGACACTTGATACATGATACTGGATACTTGGTACTTATTTACATGATACTTGTTCACTTGACACTTGATACATGCTACTTGTACTTGTCCACCTTACCATGCTAGTCATTATACTTGATATCATGCCTATCCCATGTTGCTAGTTAGTTCCCATGTACTTGAATCCTCCATTACAAGTGGCCCGTAACTTGCAATTGTCGGGTATTTGTTTTCTCTTTTCCTCTTTCCTGCAATTGTTAAATTATAGATTTTGGAGAACAGGTTCCAGACGGTATTGGTGAGATGAAGTATTAGTGCTGGATCTTGTTATTATTATTTTTGTAGTTGCTGTGAACAATATTGTATTTTGATACTTGGATTTATATTTGTATTTGGGCAATATGACCCAGGATTTTGTTGACTTATTCAGATCATGACTATTTGAGATTAATGTATTTGGTTTCAAGTATTCTTGTTGGTATTTTTGATTCATATGTACATGTTGGTTGATACTTTTGCTTCCGACTCTGATTATTTCGTGAGATGTTGTCAAGATTCTTGAACATCTTATGGATGATGAAAATCATTCGCTGGGCTTTTGTCCGTATCCGTATTCCGTATTCTCTTTTGGGAAGCGGGGCGTGACATTCCTGATCTGACTCACTGCATCCATCGTCCTGGTGATCAACCCCGGGTCCAACAACTTCCTCTCGCCAATGTCATTCCAGCACACTGGCGACCGACACTTACGACCATAAAGCGCCTCAAAGGAAGCCGTTATAAGACTTTCCTGAAAGCTTTTATTGTACGAGAACTCTACAAGATGCAAGTGGTCCTCCCAAGAACCTACAAATTGGAGCACATAGAACCTCAACATGTCTTCTAGAGTCTGGATGGTCCTCTCTGACTGTCCATCTGTCCGAGGGTGAAAAGTTGTGTTGTACTTCAACTTACTCCCCAGACTACTCTGAAAACTCTCCCAAAACAGCGACCTGAACCTCGTATCCCTGTCGGATACAATACTGACTGGAACACCATGAAGTCTGACAATCTCTTGCATGTACTTCTCAGCTAGGCTCTCAGTAGACTGTCCAACTCTGAAAGGAACAAAGTGAGCACTCTTTTTCAACCCGTCCACAATCACCCAAATGGAATTGTGACCCTTAGGACTCCTTGGCAAAGCAGTCACAAAATCCATGGTGATATGCTCCCTCTGATGCTGAAAAAGTTCTTGGGAAGAGGCTGAAAAAGTTCGGCTATCCTCTGATGCTCTGCCATCACCTGCTAGCAGATCAAGTAATGCGACACAAATCTCGCCACGGCCCTCTTCATAACATGCCACCAAAAGTGAAGCTTCAAGCTTCGGTACATCTTAGTACCTCCAGGATGAATAGAGTACGACGATCGGTGGGATTCCTGAAGCAACTTCTGACGAACCTCACCCTTCGAAACACACAACCTGCACCCAAAACGAAGAGATCCATCTGAGTGAACAACCATATCGGTCCTCGTACCTGCTTCAACTTCGGCTCTGAACCCTTGCAATTTCTCATCACCTGCCTGAGCCTCCTTAATCTGCTCAACAAGAGATGACTGCAACTGAAGCATCATGCAACTCCGGTCAGAACCTGGCAAGATCACATCCAAATCCAACCTCCTCATCTGCTCAACGAGCTCTTTCTGCTGAGTTAGGAACATGGCGACTGGTCTCTTACTCAAAGCATATGGCACCAAGTTCACTTACCAGGATGGTATTACAAACTGATGTCATGGTCAGCCATCAACTCCAACCATCACCTCTGCCTCATGTTCAGTTCCTTCTGAGTGAAGACATACTTGAGACTTTTGTGGTCAGTAAAGGTTTCCACTCGGTCACCAAGCAGATAGTGTCTCCACAACTTCAAATCAAAGATCACCACAGCCAACTCCAAATCATGGGTAGGGTAGTTCTTCTCGTGTGGCCTCAACTATCTGGACGCATAAGCAACAACTCGGCCCCTCTACATCAACACTGCACCTAGGCCCTTGCTAGAAGTGTCACAGTGAACCACAAAACCACCTGAACCATCCGGAATAGTCAACACTGGCACTGACATCAACCGGCGCTTCAACTCTGCAAAAGCTCCACTGCAAGCTCCATCCCAGACGAACTTCTGATCTTTTATAGTTAGCTTAGTCAACGGACCAGCTATCTTCGAAAGTCTTGGACAAACTTTCGATAATAACCGGCCAAACCAAGGAAACTTCTCACTTCCGAAACTGACTTAGGAACATGCCAATCCTTGACCATAGAAATCTTGGTCGGATCAACAGAGATACCATCGCCTGAGATAATGTGCCCCAAGAAGGTAATTTGATAAAGCCAGAACTCACACTTGCTGAGTTTCCCATAGAGCTGATTCTCCCTCAAGGTCTACAGAACCAACCTCAGATGATCAGCATGATCCTTCCGGTTCCGAGAATACTCCAAAATTGTCTATGAAGACCACCACAAATCTGTCCAGAAATGGGGAGAAAACTCTGTTCATCAGACTCATGAATTGTGCTGGCGCATTTGTGATTGCGAAAGGCATCACTAGGAACTCGTAGTGCCCGTATCTGGTCCTGAACACAGTCTTCTGCACATCATCTGCATTCACCTTCACTTTATGATAACCAGAGCGAAGGTCCAACTTCAAGAAGACAGTAGCTCCACCCAGCTGATCAAACAAATCATTGATCCTGGGTAGCGGATACCGGTTCTTCACTGTAACACTGTTCAGCTCACGATAATCCACGCGCAGACGATGAATCTCATCCTTCTTGCTGACAAACAAGACAGGAGCGCCCCACGGGGACACACTAGGCCTGATGAAACCCAAATCCAGCAATCTTTGGATCTGCAACTTCAGCTCTGCTAGCTCAACTGGTGCCATCCGATAAAGACTCTTCGATATCGGTGCAGTACATGGCTGAACCTCAATACCGAATTCCACTTCCCTATCCGGGGGTAGTCCAGGCAACTCCTCTGGAAACACATCTAGAAATTCCCGCACTACAAGAGGTGCAACCTCACAACTTGAGTGCAACTCCATTGCACAACCTACATCGACAACCACTTCCTGACCACGCCCAAGGGATAACTCCCCAGCATGGAACTCAAACTCCGCACGGCCTGGCATCTTGAAAACAACCTTCTTCGTTCGGAAATCAATGATCGCATAGGTCTCACACAGCCAATCCATGCAGAGAATCACATCAAACCCTGAACTACCACAATCAGATCTGCCCTGAAATCAGCACTTCCAATCACCACGGGACTCTGCTTGCACTCCCGGGAACAGACGACAACACCGCCACCTGTGGTGATGTTCCAAGCTGCATCACACTACACTCCAACTGGTGCAGATCCACAAAGCAAGAAGAGACGAAGGAATGGATTACCCCAGAATAAAAAAGAACACAAGTAGGAAAGGAATGAACAAGAATAACACCTGCAACAAATTCCTCCACTGTCAAGTTGAAAGCCTAACCTCTCCCATGAGAAGCGGTCCTCTGACCGACGATCTGATGCTGAAGGGGAAGTGGCGGTCTGACCTGACTATGGACTGGCACTACTTTGGCCTGGTCGTGCCATCCTTTGAGGACAATCTCGAACCAAGTGGTCGGTAGCACCACAACCGAGACAACGGCGGTTGGCCTTCCAGCAATCCTTGCGCAAATGCCCAGAGGTCTGGTGTCACGCCCCGCTTCCCACTATACGGAAATACAGGCACGCAACTGAGGCCCAACGAATGATATACATCATCCATAAGTTGTACAATTATAAGCTCAACAAGATTTTTATAACACATTCACGCAGGCAAATATAATAATCACATGAGCTGAAAATAGAATAACCATCATTTGGATAATACATCAACATCGGGTCAAGATGCCCGGGAGTACAAGCTGCCAGAATTAAAATAATATAATAAGCAGTTCGCTATAACAATAAGATAAAATAGCGACTGAAAGAAAAACAACATGAAGTAGTAAGGAAGCAGCAACGATCGTCCAAAGAGTCTGCTCGTCGGGTCCATCAATACCTTTATAATTATTAACTCAAAGAAAAATAGAAAAGTTCCCGTTAGAGCAAGTTTCGGGCAGCAAGTAGCAACAAGCAGAAAAAGGGGTAATATAACAAGATATAACATGGAAGAAACAAGAAGTAGAAGTACAAATACAATATGGAAGTAAGCAAGGAACTGGGACAATATGATCATGTAAGTAATAACTGTAACTAGTGTATTCTAGACTTCAAGATATAAGCAATTGATAACCTAGGCTCAGTTAATCGATAATCATGTAATCAATGATCGAGAGTCATGTAATCAAGAGTCATGTAATCAAGAATCAAGAGTCATGTAACGAAGAGTCATGTAATCAAGAATCATGCTTAGTGAAGATCTCAAGTTTATCTGTTTTATTAACTTATCTAATACACGCAATCCTGTGTCCCATACTACAAGTTCGGTGCATATCAATCATATGATGTTTAGACTTAAGTAGTGAATTCTATAGGATTATGTACTCGGTTCTTTCAGTGATAGTATCAAGACATGTAATCATGAATCATGTAATCGAGAATTATGTAATAAAAAATTGTGTAATCAAGAATCAAGAATCAAGAATCAAGAATCACTATTTTGGAAAACACGGGCCCCCTTCCGAGTATACTCCCCTATATTGTCCATTACTAAGCCGTACCCTTATAACCCCGGCTTGTTATTCTTTTAGAATTAATTATGAACATGCAGTTGGTACGACTAGTGGAACAGTGTAATCAAATAGTTTAATCAAGGAAAATATCAAGGACAGTAATCATGGACATGAGACGTAAAACGAGTACATGTATCGAGAGTAATTATCATAGAATTATCAAGTGGTATAAAATACATTTTATTAACCTATTATATCTATGTGAGTTATTATTACAAGAACAATAATACATTCAGTTCATTAAATATGAAAAAAATAACGGGTTTATATAAAAAATGTATAGATGAATTTTCAGACAACTTGACATATCTGCATTCAAATTCACTTTCCCGTTGTTACAGAAAAGCAAATCCGATTCCGTCAGACATTCTAGAAAGTAGACTCTCTTTCAGTTCCAACGCATATTCACACGATACATTCTAAAGACAATAGCTATGCGTACCAATTCATTCTTCGCTGGTTTCGATGTTTCGCGCGCATTTTGGAAATTCGGAGTCACAATACTAAAACTGCGATATCTCACAATCTATACATTGGATTGAGAAACTGTAGAATGTTTCGGATATCTAGACTCGAAGGGCTACGATTTTCATGGAGAAAGTTTTTCGATCCAGTATCGGGAACATAGGTCAAATTCTCAGTACAAGATACCGTTCGTAATCCCGTGCAGGTTCAGAAATTCATGATATGTCAGTACTAAAATCGCGATATCTCACAATCTATACATCCAATTGAGAAACCATAAGATGTTCTGGATTCGGGACTCGATGGGCTACGATTTCCATATAGAAAATCTTCAATTCAGTATTGGGAACATGGTCGAATTCTCAGTGAAAGGTCAAGAAATTTTAGAGATAGTAAGGATGAATATTCGATATTCGATAACACGATTCGAAATGTGTTAACAGTTCACTCTTGAGTTGATATAGCTTGGAACAAGTGACTAGAACAGAGTTTGACAATAAAATATGATGATAACTAGACTACTTGCCACGAGTCTAAGAAAAATGCGTGTACGAGAACAAAAATAGTGTACAAGGTACTTGCCTTATAACGTGACGATTACGGTAGTAGTGTTAACCACAGAAAGAAGCGATGTCGGCAACGGACGGCGGCACAACGGCGGTAAGAATGGCGGTAAGACGGTAGCTAACGGTAGCAACGGTGAGCGACGACAACAACAAGGTGGCGCGGCGTCGGGTTGTTTTTCGGGATTCACGGGATCGTAGAAGCAGAGTCGTTGGCTCGAAGGTGGAAGGTAAAGTGGAGCTTGGGTGTTGCTTGAGCTTTCGGGTGTGAAGAAGGCAGAGGGTGTGAAGAAGGCAGAGGAAGAGAAGAAGGAAAAATGAAGAATGTAGATAAGAGAACAGAAAGAGGTAGGAGCTCTGCATGTGTGTGTGTGTGTATATAGAAAGGAAGGGATAGGAGGGGTGTAGAAAAATCAAAGGAGGGGTGTAGAAAAATTAAAGGATGTGTGGAAAAATGAAAGTTAGGCGTAGAAGGAGAAAATGAGGGGGGAGGGTTGGCGTATGCAGAAATGATGAAGTAGGGAGGGAGAAAATAAGGTGTAGGGTTAGGCAGGATTAGGATTAGAATTAGGATTAATCGGGGTTTAAAATTTGTATTTAAACTCCGATCGAAAAATCACAAAATTATAGAATTGATCAGAAAAATATTCTGGCTTTAGATAAAGAGTCCAAAGAGAAAAATAAAACTGGTCTGAAAATTGAAGTACAAAAATTTACATAATAAAATACGTACAACTGGAACAGGGAGTTACATCTGGCAAAAGTCACAAACAACATCCCTCTGTGGAAGAGCAGGATGGTAGGGAGCTGTCCTGACGGTAAGGACCAAAGCTGGCCTCCTGATCGGACCTCCATTAGGCCTGGCAACAACATCAATGAGGTACTGCACAACCTGCTGAGAAGGGATCTCCTGAGCTCGAGTCTGCTCTATCACTCGAGCTGCGTCCAAGGCATCCGCATAGGTACGGAGATGATGGGCGGCCAAGTGCACCTGAATACCCTGATCAAGACCCAAAAGGAACCTCCGAGCACGATCCTCCTCATTCGCCACCAAGGTGGTAGCGAAGCGGCTAAGCCTGGTGAACTCCGCGGCATACTCGTCCACGGATCTAGAGCCTTGTTCCAAGAAAAACTTGGTGTTACAATACTACATATATAATATGTAACAAAATCTCAAAACATGGCACTAGTAAATCAATCAGACAACTAACCAACCAACCAACCTGCTTCAGAGCAAGAAACTGATGCTCCATTTCTACCCGGGTGATGTGGGGAAAGAATTTCTCCAAGAAGCTCTAAGCAAAAGTGGCCCAAGCAATAGGCCGCTCTAGCCTCTCAGATTCTGTCCTCCACCAGATGTGGGCCAAATTCACCAACTGGATGCATAGCACACCCACACGGTCGGTATCGGTGACCCTAGCTACCTGTAGCAGGCTCTCCGTCCGTATCAGCCACTGCTCGGTCTAAAGTGGCATCTCAGTACCAATGAACTTATCAGTGAGCAACCTTATGAAATCTGCAATGGTACCCGAACAAGTGGGCAAAACTACTGGGGCAGGCACAACGGCGGTCAAAACAACATTCCGGTTAGCAGCATCCAATGCGGCCTTAACTAGTTCGCTGTGCTTCTACTGCATCTGCGAAATCTGCTGGAGCACCTGAGTTATAGCTACCAACTCAGGATGGTCTTCTTGCGAGCAAAAAGATGAAGCATTCTCCCGAGCCATAGTATGCACAAAACCCAAAACAATTAGCATTCAGATCAAGTTGATTAATAATTCTTTGTGCAATGCATGACCTATTGGTAGTTAAGTAAATTCTAATCGAGTCAAACAAACACATTAGCCAAACCTCAGCTCTGATACCACACAAAACCTTACCACGCCCCGCTTCCCAAAAGGAATACGGAATACGGTACTGTTGCCGCTAAATTTGGTGTGGGGGCAAACAGATAGTATTTGTGGATTCTTAGGAAAACTGAATAACAACCTGTATACCTGTTTCGTCGGAGTTTGATGCTGACTTCCGCCATATGCCTGCAAAATGTGCGACACACCGGGGTTGTTCCCGGCGACGCACCCTCTGACGCTCAAGTTAGTAATCAGGGATGGTTAAGAAAGAGCGCAAAAACTGGAGAAAGATTGATTACCTCTCAATGGAGATGGATGGGGGGTATTTATAGGCGCCGCTGGGATCAGATTAGGAATGTAATCCCCCTGTGGTTAGATAAGGAATGTAATCCCTAATCCCCAGTGAAGGGATAGATATGAATCAGGGCCGTTGATTAGGATTTAACCAGAAACCCTAATTCTATCCCTTCTAGACCGGGTTTGTTGCAGGTTGAAACCCGCACCCAGTTGAGGTGGATCCGTTTGCGGGTAAGTGGGTCTTCGGGGAAGAAAACCGGTGCCCGCTTCAGACCCGTTAGAATGTGAAATTACTGTTTTACCCCTAGGCTTCGAGATTCGTGCCCGATTTGGACGGTTCCGATTTAACCCCATTTTTAGCCATATCACGAGCCCCCCACTCCCGAAGACTGAGTCTGATCAGCCTTTGAGGAGTAGTTTTACTGTTTTAATGGCAAGCGGAGCAGTATCGGAGTCCAAACGGAGGGTTTTGAGTCTCAAAGGGGGTAGTAAGGTGATTTTTCAAGCTGGTGGAGCTCTAAGTTGTTCCTGAGCTTCTTTGGATATTGGGCGATTTTCTATTTATTTTTTCGGTTTATTTATTCAATTTTGCAATGTGTTAACCAGTCGTCCGGGGGCCTTAATAATACATTCTAGGCGATAATTGTTCGTTCAGGGGTTCGAAAATATTCCCCCGAATTTATAATTATCTTCTAGAATTTTTAGTTAATTTTCCTGAATTTTTAGTAATTTTTTTCGCAATTTTTAAATAAATAAAACGATTAAAATAAATAAAAATTAATTTTTAATACCGATTTATGGCGTGGCGCAATCTGGGCCCTTGATCAGCGCCGAGCGCGATTTACTGGGCGATCAGACGATCCACGCTCCTCGGCAGATAGTTTCGCCGTATTCGAGGGTCGGTTCCTCGTCCCCTTGGCTCGGCAGGTCGGCACATGGCTCGGAATCAACCGAGCTACGTGGCGTAATCCTGGACATCCATCTCAGCGCGTATCCCCAAAAAATGCTATCTTGTCGTTTAGTGAACGTGGCAAGATCTGAGCCGTCCATCATGACGAGCGCGCTTTTTGACAAGATCCAACGGCTGAGGAGGGTCGGTGGATTTTTTCTCCATATACGAGGGTCGGTTCCTCGTCCCCTCGGCTCGGCAGCTCGGCGCATGGCTTGGAATCAACCGAGCTACGTGGCGTAATCCTGGACGTCCATCTTAGTGCGTATCCTCAAAAAACACTATCTTGTCATTTAGTGAACGTGGCAAGATCTGAGTCGTCCATCATGACGAGCGCACTTTTTGACAAGATCCAACAGCTGAGGAGGGTCGGCGGATTTTTTCTCCATATACGAGGGTCGGTTTCTTGTCCCCTCGGCTCGGTAGCTCGGCGCATGGCTTGGAATCAACCGAGCTACGTGGCGTACTCCTGGACGTCCATCTCAACGCGTATCCCCAAAAAATGCTATCTTGTCATTTAGTGGACGTGGCCAGATCCGGAGCGTCCATCATTGCGTGAATCACGAGGGCTGGGTTCAGATCACGAGAAAACGTTATTTTGTCGTTTTGTGAGCGTGGCGTAATCTGAACCGTCCATCGTGTCTTGACACGAATTTTGAAAAGATCCGACGGTGATTTGTCCTCGGAAGAATTTTTCTCCATATATGAGGGTCGGTTCCTCGTCCCCTCGGTTCGGAGGCTCGGTGCCTTTGGCCGAGGTATGGAGTTAGAGGTTTTGAAGAGTCTTAGCACTGGAGCATCGTCACCCTCCGTCCCAGTAGCTCGGCTGCTTAGCCAAGCTGTTCGGTAGCTCGGCTAGGCAGACCGGTGGCAGGCAGCTCGGACGGTACACGTGGTCAGATCTGGAGCGTCCATCATTACGTGAATCACGAGGGCTGGGTTCAGATCACGAGAAAACGTTATTTTGTCGCTTTGTGAGCGTGGCGTAATCTGAACCGTCCATCGTGTCTTGACACGAATTTTGGAAAGATCCGACGGTGATTTGTCCTCGGAAGGATTTTTCTCCATATATGAGGGTCGGTTCCTCGTCCCCTTGGTTCGGAGGCTCGGTATTGAAGAGGACTCAGTAGCTCGGCTGCTTAACCAGACTGTTCGGTAGGTCGGCTAGGCGAACCGGTGGCCGAGTGGTGGACTTGAGCGCTTCGTGGAGCCTTTGTTGTGATACTGAAACGTCGCAACTCTCCGCTTTGGCACTTTGGCTTCTGGCTAGGCTTTTTAGATTCCCAAGGCAGCCCAAACGTCGCATTGGGGTTATAAGTTCTTACTCCCCCACCCCCCAAGCTCATTTCTTACTTTTCACTCCAAACTTTCACTTTTACTCTCTGTGCTCCCTGCTAGCGGCGATTTTTGCTCCAAGGCGGTGACGATAGCTGTCGCGTGGGCCAGGCGATTTCCGGTGAGCTTTTTCCGACCGTGAAAGTCACTTCAAGGACACGTCACTTCAAGGTCAGTCAACTTGCCTTAGCTTTTTTTTCTAGAGATGTCAAGGGTGAACTCGGGGAGTGAGGCCTCGTCCTCGGGCGGTAGCGGTGCCGAGGAGAGGAGGGAGATGGAGATCCGAAGGAAAGGGAAGCAAGTAGCCGAACCGTCTGTGGCCGAGGCGAGGAAGGAGAAGAAGAAGAGGAGGGTAGTGGCCCAATCTCCAATGGTCGAGGTGATTGTGGAGAATCCGAGGCAAGCTCCCGAGATAGGCCGGTACCCTTGTGTACTGTCCGGGCATGCTAGGGTCAGGCAGTACGAGGGCGAGCTCTTGGAGAAGGCGGTCATCGATCAGTCGAAAGTGTATGAAGAGAACAACCCGGTTCTGACCACCGAGGCGGATGAAATTGGATCGGTGCTATCCGAGAAGGACCTGCTCCGGATCAGAAAAGGGTTCGCCATCCCTCCGGAGTACAAGTTAATTCTCCCCGGCCCCGGGATGTGAGCGAACTCGAAGCTGTCGTCGTCAGATATGTGCATGTTCGACTACGACTCTCTGAACGCCGGACTGCGCTTTCCGTTGCATCCCTTCATTCGTCAGGTCCTCGAATGGTACTGCCTCGCGCCGACCCAATTCATGCCGAACACATGGCGTCATGTGAACGCCTTCCTACTCCAGTGCCGCAACGCCGAGGTCGAGCCGGACCAAACGGTCTTCCGAAGCATGTATCGGATAAACCGGATGCACAAGACTGAGCATCGATACTACCTGGCGCCGAGGAAGGGTGTTCGGATTATAGAAAACCCGGACTCGATCAAAGGCTGGAAGGAAAAGTTCTTCATATTGAGGGAGGCATCGATGCTGCAAGTTCCGAGCCGATGGAAGCCAGAGGTGCCCAAGTTTGCGAGGGCCGACCCGGAACTGTCTGCGGCCGAGAAGGAAGTGGCGAGGAAGATAGTGGCCCTCCCGATGTTGAGTTGGAGGGAGATGACCGAGGAGGTGCTGTACGGGTCAGGCCTTAGTCCGATCAACCTGAGTACGCTCCTGACATCTCGCATTTTTTTTCTAAGTTTTTAGCTCGTCCCACTAACTTAATTTGTTTACTGTCCGATGCAGAGGCACCGAAGATGGATTTTCTAGCCATGATGAACGAGAGGGGTAAGGTCGCCGATGGGAGGAAGAGGAAGAAACCGAGCACGACCGCTCCGTCTGGCCGGTCCACCAAGATTGCTTCGACCACCACTCTGCCTCCCCCGGTCGCTGAGATGCCCTCGTCGACGGTGGTTGTTACCGAAGGACCCTCGGCTCCTGTTGCCTCTACCCCGATCGGTGAGGCCTTCAACGTCTCGGCGACATTGTCGCTCGAGGATCCACCGCTGACTGCCGCGGCCGAGGTGATCTTGACCGAGCAGCACAAGCAGTCGTTCGTTCCGAACTGGCGAGTCAAGAATCATGATGGATTCCTCAGAAACTCGCAGATGTCGATGCAGGCCGTCAAACACTTGGCGACCCCGAAGGATCGAGCCGCGCTGACGGTGGGGACGGTCGGCGATGACACTTATGAGGTCGCCCGGTCGCTTGTATCGGTAAGTCGCGTGTACCTTTTCGATAGAATTTCTTTAAGTCTGCCGTTCGGCTCTTACCTTGTTCTCACCATCGTTTTGTTTTGGCAGGCCACTTGTCACTTCAACTATCTCCTCGAAGCGTTCGCAGAACAGGAGAAGGAGTTGAAGGCCGCCAGTGATAAGGACAGGGCGGACAAGGTGAAGGCAGTTCGGCAGCTCGAAGCAGAGCAGAGGCGAGCCGAGGGCTTGGAGGTCCAGGTGGCCGATCTTGTGGCCGACCTGGAGAGAGTCAAGGGGCGGCTCACTGAAGAGGCTGCCAAAGCTGCCAAGGCTGCTGAGGAGCTAGCGGCGTCAGCGAAGGCTATGGCTGAAGTGAAGGCGGAGAAAGAGGCCTTGGCAACGAAGATCAAGGCCGAGGTTGAGGCCGAAGCGAAGAAGCACATGGCCTCGAACATGGAGAAGTCCTACCAGAGGGCGCTCGACCATGTTCAGGACCACGTCCCTGGCTTCGAGCGGGTCAGCTAAAGACTGTGGCCCGGATCCCCATCAGACGGCGAGGAGGAGGGAGGCGAAGGTGACGAGGTAGAGGGCGACAATGACGAGGAGGTGGTCGCCGACGCTTTGGCGACAGACCCCCAGGCCGAGGCGAGAAATGAGGGGACATCTGGCGATGCGCCTGTGGTCGAACCGGCGACGTAGGTGGACCCCTGATCTTCTCGCGTTTTTGTAATCTTTGTTTTCTTTTCCAAAAATGTAATGCCTTTTTGCGGACTGGCCACCGCTCCTTTTTATGAATGAAAATTTTACTTCAAATTTGTCTAAGTGTTTGGGTCGGTGTATAGTTTTCCAATTGCGATGTTCTTGTATTTCAGATCCCCGAACACGCCCAAAATTCCGCAGTAGCTCGGTGTCGCACCGAGCTGTTTAAGCAGTCTCGCGAGGCTCGCCTCGTGGGTGAAATCGAGCTCACCAGGAGGTTGATGTTTAACGTGGAGAAGAAGAACAGCGAGCTTTTGGCCGAGGTGCACCATCTCCAGATAGTCGAGGAGGAGCTATCGGCGAAAGAGGCAGAGCTAGCTTCGGTGTTGGCCGAGCGAGATGAGCTTGAGAAGAAGGTCGAACAACTGCAGAGGGTCACGGTTGACAAGAGCATCGAGGTGACTAACTTACGTCGTATTATATCCGACAGCGCTGAGTACCCCGGTTCGGCAAAACTCCTTTGTTTTAAGATAATGGTTAAGGACGACACCCTGAAGGATAGGATCATCGAGCTCGAGGAGGAGGTGGCTCGGCTGAAGCCTCAGCCTGTGAGGGCTAATGTCCGTAGGACTTCTTGCACTCGCGAGGAGAGAGAACGGGGGATCACCTTTTATGAGCTAGCAACTCGTGGCCAAGTTATTGGTCGGACAGCGGCCAACGCCCAAAGCGGAGTAACTGTTAGCTCGAGCGGGGCCTCGGTCGGAGCTACCGTTAGGGTTAGTGGCGAGGCGGCATCCCAGTTCATCGGCCTAGAGACAAGCTCGGAGGTGAAAAGACAGAAACCGCGATTGTCTCTGAATCGGAACGTCCCTGTTCCGAGGAGGCACTGAACGAGTGGCGTCGAGCCTTTTACTTCTTGCATCGTCTCTGTCGTTCTAATAACATGCCTTGTAAATTTATTTAGTTGCTTTCCCGCTGTAACTTTCTGCCTTGTAAATTTACCAAGTGTCTTAATAAAATCGAAGTTGCTTTGTTCATCGTTGTGCCGTGGTCGACTTATTTTTGACGCCGAACCATAAGGACCCATAGTTGCCTTCTTTGTAGGTTTTAGCCGCAGAACTTTAGTTTTTCGCTCGAAGTATACCGAGGTGACTGTGCACTTCCGAGGTGCGATAGCTCGGAAATCAGATTCCGCTCACGTGGCAACATCTAGACGGTCGATCATGATCGTGGTACGTATCACGAGGTGGGAGGCACGAGTTCCAAGAAAACACTATCTTGTCGTTTTGTGGACATGTGGCACGATCAGATCCGTTCATCACGTTCTAGCACGCATTTTGAGATGATCCAACGGCGAGATCGGTTCGGCAGAATTTTTCTCCATATACGAGGGTATGTTCCTCGTCTGCTCAGCTCGGGGTTTTGAGTGAGCGCAGTTGAGCCGAACGATGGATTTTGAACCACCGTTAGAGTTACTCGACGGTTGCGGGAGCAGTCCCGAACGGCGACCTACTTCTAGCTTGCTTACGAGCGAACTTGCGAAGTCGGGTCGAGCCGAGTGTTGAACTCCGAACCATCGGTTGAGTTGTTCAACGGTTGTGGGAGCAGTTCCGAACAGCGACCTACTTCTAGCTCGCTTACGAGCGAACTTGCGAAGTAGGGTCGAGCCGAGTGTTGGACTCCAAACCATCGGTTAAGTTGTTCAACAGTTGTGGGAGCAGTTCCGAATGGCGACCTACTTCTACCTCACCGAGGAGCGAGCTGGCGAAGTAGAATCGAGCCAAGTGTTGGACTCCGAACCATCGGTTGAGTTGTTCAACGGTTGTGGGAGCAGTTCCGAATGGCGACCTACTTCTAGCTCGCCGAGGAGCGAGCTGGCGAAGTAGAATCGAGCCAAGTGTTGGACTCTGAACCATCGGTTGAGTTGTTCAACGGTTGTGGGAGCAGTTCCGAATGGCGACCTACTTCTAGCTTGCCGAGGAGCGAGCTGGCAAAGTAGAATCGAACCAAGTGTTGGACTCCGAACCATCGGTTGAGTTGTTCAACGGTTGTGGGAGCAGTTCCGAACGGCGACCTACTTCTAGCTCGCTTACGAGCGAACTTGCGAAGTAGGGTCGAGCCGAGTGTTGGACTCCGAACCATCGGTTGAGTTGTTCAACGGTTGTGGGAGCAGTTCCGAATGGCGACCTACTTCTAGCTCGCCGAGGAGCGAGCTGGCGAAGTAGAATCGAGCCAAGTGTTGGACTTCGAACCATCGGTGAAGTGAAGAGTAAAGGCAGAGAGATGTACGCAATTTTTACAAGTAAAATATGAAAAAACTCTCTTTATTGATGACTAAGCCGGCTGCTTCTAAAGTTGCGAGCCGTTATTACAAGAGAAAAATAAAAGAAAATTATTACAAGTAATAGGAGAGGAACGATTCGACATCTCAAAATGCTTAGAGAGGCGTTGGTGCTCGCTCTTGGTACTTTAAGAGATGGTCGGCATTCCATGTCCTAGGGATCTCCCTGCCCTCGAGGTCTTCCAGTCTGTATGTGCCGGGGCGAACTACTTTGGCGATCTTGTAAGGTCCTTCCCAATTTGGGGCCAATTTGCTCTTCTGTCCTGGGAATGAGATGGCCAACTTTCTGAGGACCAGGTCCTCTTCTTTGAGGTCCGTGGGGCGGACTCTCTTGTTGTATGCCAACTCGATCCTTCTTCGGTAGCTTTGTTGACGAATGGCAGCTCTTTCTCGGATCTCATCTATTAGGTCTAGACTTGCTCGGAGATCTTTGGCATTTTTCTCTTCTTCATAAGCTATTAGACAAGGAGGGGGTATTCCGACTTCCAGGGGGATGATGGCCTCGGAACCATAGGTGAGATTAAATGGGCTCTCTCCTGTGGGGGTCCGTTTGGTGGTGCGGTAGTTCCACAGCACGTTGGGAAGCTGATCGACCCATAAGCCTTTGGAACACTTATCCAACCTCTTCTTAATGCCGGAGAGGATCTGTTGGTTAGCATTCTCGGCTTGGCCATTTGACTGGGGATGAGAAACGGAGGAGAACCGGTGTTGGATGGCAAGGTCTTCGCATAGGGCTCGGAAGGCAGCCCCGGTGAATTGTGTTCCGTTGTCTGTTATCAGGACCCTAGGGATGCCAAATCGGCAGATCACGCTCCTCCAAAAGAACTGAACAACCTTGCTCTTGGTGATCATGGCCAGGGGCTCGGCCTCTATCCATTTCGAGAAGTAGTCGATTGCCACGACTAAGAATTTGAACTGTCCGGGAGCTGGCGGAAATGGCCCTAGTAAATCCATACACCACATTGCAAAGGGGATCGGACTTGATAGGGAAGTGAGTGGAGCTTGTGGGAGGCGTCGGATGTCGGAGTACTTCTGACAGGAGCTGCATTGCCGAACGTGCCGTTCGGCGTCTCGTAGGAGAGTGGGCCAGAAATATCCGTAGTTCAACACTTTGCGGGCTAAGGATCTGGATCCCAAATGTGCCCCGCCTATGCCCTCGTGAAGCTCTTGTAGGGCGTAGTCTGCCTGTTCGGGGGAGAGGCATCTCAAGTAAGGTCGGCCGTCTACCTGTGTGAAGGAGCGTTTGTATAAGATACCTCCGATCAGTGTGTAACGCTCGGCTCGGGTTCTCACTCTTCGAGCTTCCTTGGGGTCCTCGGGGAGGAGTTCGTCGCTTAAGAATTCGACGAGGGGTTTCATCCAGTCGTCTCTGAGCAGGACAGGCAGCGACTCCATAGAGTCGGGAGTTTCGTCCTCAATACTCGGCTTCAGAAGGACCTCTATCAAGACGGTCTGCTCGAGACCTTGAAGGGAGGAAGAGGCTAGTTTGGAGAAGGCATCGGCTTGAGCATTTTCTTCCCGGGGTATGCGTTGGATGAAGGCTTCTTCAAACAGTGCCATGAGGCTCTTAACCTTGGCTAAATATTTAACCATCCTGTCATCACATGCTTCATACTCGCCGAGGACCTGATTTACGACTAGCTGAGAGTCGCTAAAGATCCGGAGGCGTTGGGCCCCTGCATTTCGAGCCATTCCAAGGCCGGCTATGAGTGCCTCGTATTCTGCTTTGTTGTTCGAGGCCTTGAAGTTGATACGGAGGGAGTATTGGAGGATGAAGTCATCTGGGCCTGCCAGAATGACCCCTGCCCCGCTTCCCTCATTGCAGGAGGATCCGTCCACATAGACCGACCAGACGGGTGGTCCCTTCACTGTTTGGCTGGACTTGGGGATGGTACTCTCCACTATGAATTTTGCTAAGGCCTGAGCCTTGATCGCGGTCCGAGCCTGATAAGTTATATCGTGCTGGCTCAACTCGATAGACCACTTCATAAGACGGCCGGAGGTCTCCGGCTTGTGGAGCACTTGCTTCAGCATTTGGTCGGTCAGAACGACCACCGAATGGGACTGAAAATACGGGCGAAGCTTTCTTGCGGCCATCACCAGGGCATAAGCCATCTTTTCTATTCTTGGATAGCGGAGCTCAGCCACCCGAAGTACCTTGCTCACATAGTATATGGGCTTTTGAGCCCGGTCTTCTTCCCTTACTAAAACGGCGCTGAAGGTCTACTCGGAGGCTGCCAGGTAGAGGTAGAGGGGTTCACCAGGAATGGGTTTGCTGAGGAGAGGAGGGTTGACGAGGTAAGCCTTGAGCTGGTCGAAGGACTCCTGTTGCTGTTGACCCCATTCAAAACCTCTAGCCCCCCTGAGGGCCTTGAAGAAGGGGAGGCATTTCTCCCCGGACTTCGAGAGAAAATGCCTTATGGCGGCCTGTTAGCCTCTGAACTTCCTTAACATTTTTGGGAGGGGCCATGTCCAATATGGCCTTGATTTTTTCATGGTTTGCTTCAATTCCTCGCTGGCTGACCATGAAGCCGAGGAACTTTCCTGACGAGATGCCAAACGCACACTTGTTCGGATTGAATCTCATATTGTGCTTTCTCAAAACATCGAACGCCTCCTGGAGGTCGGTTACATGATCAGGACCTCGAATACTCTTTACAAGCATGTCGTCAACGTATACTTCCATATTGCGGCCGATTTGAGCTTGGAAAACCTTGTTGACGAGGCGTTGGTATGTGGCTCTGGCATTCTTCAAACCGAAGGGCATGACTCTGTAGCAATAAAGGCCCTGGTCGGTCACGAATGAGGTCTTCGGGATATCCGGAGGGAACATCCGAATCTGGTTATAGCCTGAGAAGGCGTCCATGAAGCTGAGGAGCTCATGTCCTGAGGTGGCATCGATCAGAGTGTCAATGCTCAGAAGAGGGAAGGGATCCTTGGGGCAAGCCTTGTTGAGATCGGTAAAATCAATGCAAATCCTCCAAGTCCCATTGGACTTCTTCACCATTACTACATTCGACAACCACTCGGGATAGTTCACCTCTTGTATGAACCGGGCCTTCAAGAGCTTGTCCACCTCCTCTTTTATGGCTAGCTGGCGCTCGGGGGCGAACTTGCGCCTCTTCTGCTGAACCGGTTTGGACCCCGGAACAACGCTGAGGTGGTGGACTAAGAGCTCTTCGGAAATTCCGGGCATGTCTGCAGCTGACCAAGCGAAGAGGTCTTGGTTCCTTCGGATGCACTGTACAATGTTCGAGCATAGGGCGGACGGGAGGGTCTTGCTTACAAAGAACTTTCGAGTTGGATCCTGCTCAGAGAAGAGCACTTCCTCCAATTCGTCCACCGGCTCGGACGTCGGTCGGGCAGCATCTTGGGGGATTTCCAGAGTTTCTAAGGAGAGGACTGGTCCGAGGGTAGAGGTCATGCAGCACTTATGGGCCATTTCCTGATTGCCCCTCACTTCCCCTACTCCGGCCCGGGTGGGGAATTTCATCTTAAGATGGTACGCCGAAGGAACGGCTTCTAGAGCTGCTAGGCCGGGTCGGCCTAGGATGACATTGTAAGCTGCAGGAACATCCACAACCATAAAATCCATCGCCTCCGTTCGGGTAGTAGGAGTTTTGCCAGCGGTTGCGTCGAGGGTAATCACCCCTTCAATAGTCACTGGCACTCCCGTGAACCCATGGAGCGTGTAGCCGGCGGGCTTGAGTCTATCTCGGGAGAGCTTTAGGCCTTTAAAAGCGGCGAGGAAGAGGATGTTAACGGAGCTGCCATTGTCCACTAGGATCCTCTCTACTTTGAAGTTCGCCATGTGGAGGCTGATGACGAGCGCGTCACAATGAGGGGTGCGGACACCTTCAAGATCTTCGTCTGAGAATGTGACGGGCACTCCGAGGCCTTTGGGAGGAGGGGTGGTGCGAACCGAATTGACTTCTCTTATAAATACCTTTCGAGAGGAGTTTGAGGAGCCCCCCATTGGGCCCCCATGAATAGGTGTAGGACACGCTCCTCTTCGAAGTCGGGCGTTTCATCGCGCTCCGGACGCTTATTAGCCCCCCGAGGCGGGGGAGGAAGTTCGGCTCGGTCCTTTCTTACGAACCTGGTCAGCTGCCCCCTCTGGATAGGGCTTCTATCTCATTCTTCAGGGCCCGACAATCATTGATGTCGTGGCCGTGGTCCTGATGATAACGGTACCACTTCTCTTTATCCCTTTTCTTGGCAAGGGTGTTCATCCTCGGAGCAGGAGGTATGATCCCTTCCTTCTCAACTTCCATCAGAATGATGGAGACATTAGTGGTGAGGGGAGTAAACTTCTCGAATCTGGGGGGAGGTCGGCGCTGGCCGGCGTTATCCTTCTGGAGCTTCTTGGCTCCTTCCTCTTCTGTTCCCTTTCTCTTAAACCCGTAGGAAGACCCCTCCAAGTTGGGGCGGTGCTTGGCTTCTTCGGCCCGAATGTACTTTTCACTTCGGAGGAGGAGGTCTGAGAAGTTCTGTGGGGGCTTCTTGGCGAGGGAGGAGCGGAGGTTGGGATTGAGGACATTGGAATGAAATGCTGCTGCAGCGACCGACTGGTCGAGGGATGCTATAGACCTGGCTTCAGCTGTGAACCTCTTCACATAGTCTCTCAACTTCTCATCCTTCTTCTGGTGGAGGTACAGTAGCGAGATGCTGGTCTTCTCAGTTCTTTGGCTACTTACAAAATGGGTGACGAAGAGGGTCTCGAATTGCTCGAAGGAGAATATTGAGGATGGGGCGAGGCGAAAGTACCATTCTCGAGCCGGACCCTTGAGAGTTGCAGGGAAGGTCTTGCAGAGGAGAGCATCGGAAGCTTGATGGATGAGCATTAGGGTCTTGAAGCTCTCGATGTGATCGACGGGGTCAGTCTCCCCGGAGTAGGTCTCAAATTGAGGGGGCTTGAAGCTGACCGGTACAGGTGCATCCATTATTGTTCGGGAAAAAGGAGGTCTGCTAGGACGAAGGGTCCTTCCTCTAAGTTCTTCTTCTCAGTCTAACTGACCCAAGCGCCTCTCCATCTCATGGAGACGGCGGTACACAACGTCGTCCCTTCGGCGGTAATCAACCGAGCCTCTAGACTCGTCTTCGTACGAGGGAGAGCGGGGGCTACGACGACGGTGGCTCCTGGAGTGGCGAGGACTTTGCACATGCCGGGAGTTGCTGGGAGCTGGAGATGGGGACCGTCGGCGAGGACTTCGAACCGGAGGAGGATAGGGGATCTTGGGTGCATTGGTGTTGGGACGGAGATTGAGAGCTTGTAGGACGGTCGCTTGGAACTGCTGGAACTCGGAACGGGTGATGGGTGCCTCATCGTTCCTAGGCTGTTGCCGACCTGCAGGGGAGTGTGGCCTTCTTCGGTAATGCTCGGGGGACTCTCTCCACCCCCTTCGGATAGGGGATCTTCTGTATTCTCGGTGGTGAGGAGATCGCTCATCCGGACGGCGTTGGCGGGAGGTTCCCTCTCGGGCCCGCTTTTCATCCAGATGGCGGCGAAGGTCCTCATCCTTCTGCCAATTGAGGATGGTGTGATGGTGATCGGAAGCTCGGGGATGGTGAGAGGCCATAGAGTCCGAAGAGGCATTATGGATTGAGACATGGTCCTGGTGGAGAGGTTGTTTCTGAGGGTTAGGACCCTTAGGAGGAGGCTGATTCAGAGGAGGAGGAAAGTCCTGTTGGAGCGGGTGTTCCGCTGGAGGAGGAAGTTGCCCCTGCTGTTGGGTAGGTTGGATGGGAATTTCTTACTGCTGATCGGGGTTGGGTCCTCTGTTGGACCCTCTGGATCTGACTTTCCTAGGAGGCATGCCTGGAGAGATCTGTCCAACGGGAAGAGGGGAGGTTGCTATTCGTTAGTTTCCCACAGACGGCGCCAATCTGTTACTGCTGAATCTGGTGTGGGGGTAAACAGACAGTATTTGTGGATTCTTGAAAAACCTGAATAGCAAACACCTAACCTGTTCCGTCGGAGTTTGACCGCTGATTCCCGCCGTTCACCTGCAAAAAGTGCGAGACACCGGGATGGATCCCGGCGACGCACCCTCCGAAGCTCAAGTCAGTAACCAGAAATGATTATGAAAGAGCGTTTAACTAGCAAAAGATTGATTACCTCTTAATGGTGGTGGATGGGGGGTATTTATAGTCACCGTTAGGGATCAGATTAGGAATGTAATCCCTGTGAATCTGTTAAGGAATAAAATCCCCGTAACCAGATAAGGAATGTGATCCCTGATTCCCGGTGAAAGGATAGGTGCGAATCAGGGCCATTGATTTGGTTCAATCAGAGACTTGATGAACCAAATATTATTCACTTTTAGGAGCAATAATCTTAAGGCAATTAGACATTTAAATGCTCTATATGTGGTATTTACGCTTCTTTTCTCTTTTTCCATAGGAAACAGCCTAAAACAGCAAAACGAAGCAGATTCAGGACTTTGAGGATGATACACAGAAACTACAGAGTATAAGTCGACTGGTTCTTCAAACAGTCGACTGAACAGAGGAGAATGAAATCCCGAAGCTGCTCAGTACAGTCGACTGGTCCTCAAAGATAGTCGACTGGACTGATTAATTATGAATCTCCAGATGTCTCGACACAGTCTACTTACATCCAACACCAGTCGACTGGTATGCGGCGAGTCAGAAGATAAGAACAGATGCATCCTCATCCCAATCCGAATCAAAAATTAAGTTATCCAAACCCAGGTGTTTTCTGCGAATAACAACTTCTCCAACAATCAAAGCAAGAGCACGTCGTGAGCAGATAAGGAAGAAAAGAAGAAAAGAGAAAGATATAAAAAACGCAGATCAAAATAAAGAAAGAAATAAACAAAAGAAGAGGACTTCTCTGCAAAAAGTACAAACCCTAATTCTCTTCCCTTGTTCTATAAATATCAACCAAGAGGCCGATTTTCAGGGGGAATCAATCGATCAGCAAGAATCACGATATCAGCATCAAAGGAGGAGAACAATTCGACTGCTGATTGGGCTGAAGTGCAACATCATACAAATCAGCGTTCTTCTGTTCTTTCTCTTTAGTTTTTATTTCTATTGTAGTCATGAACTCTATTATATTAATCAATAAAGGTTGTATTATGTGCAACTAATTTTATAGTTGGGTAGATTGAAACCGTAGTTATGTAATGCTTATATTCTTCTGAATACTACTCTATTACTTATTGATTAAACCTGAGTGAATTGGAATGGATTTATAATAATCAAACTTGTTCAGAGTCCTAAGGGCAGTCAACTGAGGTGACAGCAAGTCGACTGGTCCGAATCTGAGATTATAAGTTTGTGTAGTGTAGATTTGAATCTGTTATATGAGCATATTGAGACGACCCGTATCTCGTGTTCATATCTTGTAACAAGGGAATCTTTCGGGGTTCTTGGTTTAATCAACTTGAAGGATCTAGATCTGATACCAATTTCTAGAACTTCAAGTGTTTGTTCGTTTCTATTATTCCTATGTTTTCTTTAAGTGCAACTTAGTAGATACCATGCTAAATACTTAAGGAAAGAAACGAATTAGAGTAGATACCATGCCTAATTCTTGGCTTAGGGAAACATTAACTTTAAGGAGTAGATACCATGCCCTTAAAGGAACAAACATGAGCAATTGGAGTAGTATACAACTTAGCATTACTGACTACAGGTGGAAATCAATGCCCAACTACTTTAATAGATATTCGTGACTCAATTTGTGATGCTACTTAACTAGGTTTTTATCTTTTCATTTCCTTTTAATCAAACTTTCAGAACAACACTTTATGATTTGCTTTTTCTTTGATTTTATTGATTAGTGAGTTAAGTACTACAATCTCTGTGGGATCGACCCTTACTTATTGCTACGCTTCTATAAACGATTCGTACACTTGCGAGGTTTTTAATTTGTGTCTAGTTTTATCTATTTATTTAGGTAGCTAGATTGCACAACAAGACCCTAATTCTATCCTGTCGGACTGGGTTTGTATTGGGTCGGGATCCGTACCCAGTTGAGGTGGATCCGTTCGCAGGTTATTAGATCTGTGAGAAGGAGACCCAGTATCCGTTTTGGACCCATTTGTATGTGAAATTACCGTTTTACCCCTGAGCTTTAAGATTCGTGTCCGATGTGAACGGTCCCGATTTAATCCTATTTTTAGCCATATCAGGTACGTAACTAAGCCCGGCGGATAGTTTTCACCATCCATAAGCTGTAAGGATCTACTTGACTCATTACAACAGTAAATATAACAATATACTCAACCAGGCATGTATAAACAATTATAACTCAATAGTATTTATTCGCAACAATAATGAGTATCGCAAACAAATACGAGTTCTGAAACAAAACAATATTCTGGGACTACAAGCCGAAATACAAGTCTCAATACAGTAACATGAATGATTTAATTCAAAACAAAACATCTAAGCAAATTCTCCAATGCGCAGCTTAAAACTTTTGCTCACCAACTCCAGTAGGCAAGCGATCACCAAAACCTGCTCATACAGCAACTAAGGAAAAAAGGAAGATAGGAAAACATAATGCCCGTTCGATGCAAGTTTCGGGCCGCAAGCAGTACAAGGAAGAAAAACGAAAGGAAAAAACTAAAATAAAATAGAAGTATTGACATGGAGATAAACAACAAAGGGTCACAGTCTACGGATACAGAGATAGCAGGATAACAGTAAGGAGTGTAGTAATAACAGTAATAGTGAAGTCAACAGTAACAGTAACAAGATGTGACAGTGAAATAATTATTCTTATGTCTAATATTCATTACTATCTATGTAGCACTTCATGCGTCCCAAATTCTACCACATGGTGGATACATCAAATAGTTTCGTTTTAAGATTTCGTAGTGGAACATATAGGGCAGTATATTCAGAAAAACAGAACAGTAACAGTAATAACAAACAGTAACAGTGTCATGGATCATGCCATCATGCATCCAGAGATAAACAATGGGGAAAACGAGTTTCCTTCTGAATACACATTTCTATATTGTCCACTACTAGATCTTTTCCCTTAAAAACCCCGGCCTGATTATTTTTCATTATTATTAAACAGATGTGAACGAACACAAACAGAGCTAAAGACATGGAAGGAACAAAGGACAAGTCTAAGATGAAATAGGAAACACAACGGAAGACAAAAAACAACTCATAACAATCAAAACAGCGAAACTTCCAGTTCTGGACAGGAAGACACTACTGTACTAAATCTGAGATTTCCGTTGCTACAGAACTGAAAATCTAAATCAGTCAGAAAATTTGGAAACTAGACTCTCTTCCGAATCCATCTCATATATACAAGTCACACATCAGTCACAGAAACAGGATTGAAAAAACGTTTAATACAGAAGTTATGTTCAGCCAGAAAATGCAAAATCTTGTTTATATGCATGAAAAGAGTTTAAAACCATCATAATTAAATCAAAAAAAATCTGGAATATTTCCTAACATGTCTTATCTCAAAATATATAATATCATGAATTTATATTACAGATAGTATAGTCAACGAAATTGGGAAAACAGACAATGCAACAAAACTTTGAATCTGAAAGTTCAGACACAACAGTACCAAAACAAAGATAATTCGCATAATACAATTCGAAATCTCGATCCCTCAAAAGGGTGGTAAAATAGACAAATCAAGCTACAGTTTATATTGACAAAGTTTTCATCAAAAACAAACAGAAACAGGTTGAAAACATAGTTCTTTACTGAACAACATGCAGCTTGAAAATATATCGATTGGTTTCATAAGCATGAGATGAGATGCAAAAGTCATTAATTAATTCCACAAAAATTATTGATTGATCTCAGTCACGTCTAAACATACTCACCAAAATATAGTGTTCAAATTCTACTTTTAGTATCGGTTTTAAAATAATATTTCATACAGAATACATATAATTCAGAATCTGGAATATACGATATGACTGCAGTAAAATAGCAATAACTCATGCATCGAAAATCAGAATTCAGATCTGTCAAAAGTTCTGGAAACTAGAAAAAAAAAACCTACAAGTTTTGTTCACAAATTTATTTATTTTATTGATGTTAACATGGTTGAAATTAATGTATAAAAATAGGACAGCAGTAAAACAAAACTTCTTTTATGCATTTTATCGAATAGTTTAATTACAAACGATCCAAACTAAGATGGCATACAAAGCATGGCATATAGGTTACTCAAATGAGCATGGCATGTGAATAAATAGTCTATAATTAGATAATACATCATACAAACATCCATGTAGCAATAATCTACAACATATGATATGTCACAACAAGCATACAACCAAGATGTCCATCTAATCTAATTGTTTTCATGCAATGGGTTTCAACTACTGCGAACTACTCATGATCAAGAAATGGAGGAGCAGATCAACTAAAAAATATGGTCATCATAAGGGTACTAGACAATTTTATGCGAGACTACTTATGGTATTTAACTTGTATGAGAAAAAAATACATACAAGCTACTTGCTTGAAAAACGATGACGAAGAAGATGACAGAATAACAAGAACTTATCCCGAACAACGAACACAACATGCATGAACAAGAAGCGAGATCCACACCAACCAAAACACGTGTTGTGCACGTGTTCACATGCACACAACAAAGCAGCGGCAACGGCAAGGGTGGACGACAGCAACACCAGGTAAACGATGACACAGCGCTCAGGTGTCGGCCTCGATAACAGACGACGACAACGAAGGAGACGAGCAGCGACGACGTCGAGGGTAGCTCGATGAAGCGACGACAGGGGACATCGGCTAGGGGATCGGGATGGGGGAGCACGGGGGGTGTGCAGCGGAGAGGGGAAGAGGAAAAGGGTTTGCGGTGGGGGGTCTGCCGGCGTCGGGGGTCAAAGACGAGACAATAAAGATGAGAGAGGGATCGGGAGTCCGGGGGTCGGGGATAGGGTAGATGACGACTAGGGAGAAAGGGATGATAATTAGTGTTTTGGTAATTAGGGTTAGGGAGTATTTAAAAGGGTCATATAGAGTCTAAACGGGTTTGGGTGAACTGGGTAGCATCCAATAGGAAGAGAACAATCCAATAAGAGTCAAATTGGCCATGAAATAGGTTTAAACAAAAAACAAGATTAAGAACAAATTTGTAGATCAAACAAAAAAGAATATAAAGTTGAACCAAGAAAAAAATGAATCACAAGGAGAAACAACAACACACAATCAAAATAGGCGAAAAAGAGATACAATCATAAATAAAGTAAATTAACTAGGAATTTAACTAAATACAAATAAAAATACAAAAATGAGTCACAGGAGTTACATTTAAAGAACATACTAACATGATTATGAAGGAATATATCCTGAAATTAAGCATGAAAACATAATGAAAGAAAACTTGTTAATACACAGATGTAATTACTAGTCTGAAACCAATCTATCATATCAACACCACACCCGATCTACCGTGGAGTCATGCCTAGGTAGGTAGTTCCTACCATTTCCATAGAAATAGTGGGCGGAAGTTCCTTCACACGATACCAAGTTAAAGATAGTCGCATTACATAGTTACACTTATTCTCACCATATACTTACCATATATTAACCATTACTTCAGGGTAATAAATAACACCGCACCTCAAACATAGTTTAGGTAATATAACACCGCACCCCAAGCTGATAACTTGGGTAATATATATAACACCACACCCCAGATAAACTGGGTAATATATATATATATATATATATATATATATATAACACCGCACCCCAGATAAACTGGGTAATAAATACCACATCCAAGCTACTGTGGAGTCGTGCCTAGGTAGGTAGTTCCCACCATTTCCATAGAAATAGCAGGCAGAAGTTCCTTCAAACAATACCAAGGTAAAGATACTTGCATTACATCCCTACACTTACTCTCACCATATATTTACCATATACTAACCATTTTTTCAAGGTAGTAAATAACACCGCACCGGAAACATAATTTGGGTAATATACTACTGCACCCCTGATAAACTGGGTAATACATATATAACACCGCAACTCAGATAAACTGGATAATAAATACCACCCCTAACATATTTTCAGTTACTTTATCTTCACTAAGTTGATATATACAGATACATCATCAAATTCCCTTTTCCTGACTATATTATCCTTTCCTTTACTTTTTATCAATCTCAAATTATATTTTGTTTTTACTTTAATAATTATTGTCATCTCATAATACAACTTACCTTCGAAATTTCCACTTTTCTCACATAAATACTCATTATATTATTGATCGATCAGTACCCATATAACCATCAAACTGAAGCCGATAGCCGAGTAAAATAAACACGTGGATTGATGCTCACACAAATTCTTACACGTCCGAGAGTACGTCTTCCTCCTGGCCCTATACCAGCGAGGGAATACACCGCCCCCTAAGCCGATAACTTGGGTAATATACACCGCACCCCAAATATAGTTTGGGTAATATACACCGCACCCGAGATAAACTGGGTAATATACACCGCACCCCAAGCCGATAACTTGGGTAATATACACCGCACCCCAAGCATAGTTTGGGTAATATACACCGCACCCCAAGCCGATAACTTGGGTAATATACACCACAGCCCAAGTCGATAACTTGGGTATTATACACCGCACCCCAAACATAGTTTGGGTAATATACACCGCACCCCAAAAATAGTTTGGTAATTACACCGAACCCTCGATAAACTGGGTAATATATACCTCACCCCAGATAAATTGGGTAATATACATCGCACCCCAAGCCAATAACTTGGGTTTTATGTGGTCTAGCCCAAACCCCATGGATTCTGTAGGAACTGATAAATCAAAAACATTTACTTTTGACCATACATAATCACATAACTATCTCTTTTCATTCAAACACACCCATATGAATATAAATAAAATATATCTCCCATTAATAACACCAATTAAGAGCTATCCATCGATAAAATACGGTTTCAAAGCATATTAATTATATACTCAATTTATCACCTGCAATACACGCCCACCTATACTTAATACCACCCATCACCTATACCCGCATATCATACATACACCATGTCATTAATCACATCATCTTATCATGTATAAAACTTATTTATCACTAAAAGCACCAAACATTCACAACCATGCAAAAACACCACATAACCATAATTTCAACTATAGAACTTCCGTATTTTCCATTAATTCGTCATCCGGCCATATCCATCACAATACACATTAGATAACCCTAAAATTTTGCCACAACATAAAATATATCTAGTATAATCATACTCACATACATCACGCGATACACCCCATTTTCCTATACACAAGCTCAGTCAAAATAAATTCACCAATGTATATAAATATATATCACCAATATACTATTACCCATATAACATCGCTAATAGGGATGGCAACTGGGCCGGGTCAACCAGCGACCCACCTGCGACCCGGCCCGCCAACCCGGCCTGGTTAACTTCTTTGCGGGTTCGGGTCGAACCCGGTGAACAGTACCGGGTCGACCCGGGTCGCTATTTAAGTGAATTGGACTCACGAAACCCGGCCCACGAACCCGGCCCAACTCACGAATTTAACCCGCCAACCTGTGGGTCGACCCGCGGGTTCCGACCCGTTCGACCCGTACGGGTCGAACGTTTGACCCGTGACGGGTCGACCGTTGACCCGCGGGTCGAATGGTCGAAAAATCCCCCTCGCTGCTTGCGTTGCGCTCTGTCTTAGGACAGAGCCGTTTGGAACGACTCTTTGAGCTGTTGGGGTTTTTTTTTTGGTTTTTTTTTTGTTTTTTCCAACATATTTAGCCTATAAATATCCCCAAAAATTTCATAAAAAATCACACCTCACTCTCTTACTCTCTCTACTATTATACATCATTTGTAAAGAATTTTTGAACAATTGTAGTATTCATCAAACAAAGAACAAGGAGGCATATACACGATCTAATTTCGGTCGTATCGGAATCAAAATTCAACGTCTTCAACGTCTTCAACTCTCTTCAACCCTCGTCAAATCTACTTCAACCTCTTCTCAACTCTTCAATTGCGGAATCGGCAAAGCGATCTTCCATCTTTTCTATTCTATTCTTATTTTAACGGTTTTTTTTACATACGCGTATTCCACGGTGAACGGTATCAAAATATCTCTATCTCTCTCGTTAATTTTTTTTTGCGTTGTAGTTAAAATTATTGTTCGTTTTTTTGAACTTCTCTATCTCAACCCTCTTGTTTTTTAGATTTTTTTTGTATAATTTACCGCTCCTACATTGTATTTTTTTTTACATACCACATTACTACATTATGTCTAGACACGCAGTAGAGGTCGTAGCGGACAAGATTCCTCCTCCTCTTCACGTAGGCCACCAATTGTCCCAACTAGTGAGCCCGCCCAAGATTACATTGATCCTACTATGGAACAATGGGGTACACACGACGATGTTGTATGTGACATACAATTAGAAGAAGAAGAACAACAACATCAAACCGAAACCACACAACCCCATAGTAGTAGGAAAAGTAGAGGAGAAACTAGCGATTGGCATAAGTTTTATGATTATATCCCGGACGAAAATAATCCGGGTATAGGTTTGAAAGTGTGTAAAACATGTAGTAAAACATACAAATTTAAGAGGGATGACGGCACCGGTACAATTAGTAGGCACATCCAACATAATCATAAAGAACTTCTTGATCAAATACAAGGCCAACAAAAAATAAACCTTAGGACCGGTCAAGTTGATAGCCACCCTTATGATCCCGAACTTGTTCGTCGGGAAATGGCCCGATTAGTCATTAAGGAAGAGTTACCATTTTCCTATCCCGAGAGTAGGAACTTGGAAAATTTTAATCAAACGGCCTTAAACCCTCATTTTAAAAGAATTCCGAAAAATACTTGCAAATCGAATTGTTTTAAAGTGTACATGGAAATGAAGGACGCTTTGATTGCAATTTTATGGAGTTTAACTTGTAGGGTTAGTTTAACTTCGGATTGTTGGACGGGTGTCAACAATATTCCAACGATGGGAATAACCTGTCATTGGATCGACAATGATTGGATTCTTCAAAAAAGAATCATATCACTTGCGGCGTTGCCGTATCCCCATCGTGGCGCTGAAATAGCAAACCGTATTATAGAAATTTGTGATGTTTTTCATATTCGTGATAAAATTATGGCTATTAGTTTTGATAATGCATCTAACAACAATGTAGCAATTACTACTTTAAAATCTGTATTAAACCCTTCATCTGACAAAATTTTTCATGTTAGATGTGCATGTCATATTATAAATTTATGTGTTCAAGATGCATTAAGAATAGCTGATCTATATATAGTTAAAATTAGAAATTGTGTACATTTCATTGCATTAAGTCCAAGCATTTTACAAGAATGAAAAGCTTGGTGTAGGGTTAGAAATGTTCCTTTTAGAAAATTTCCAAAGGATGTTAGACACCGATGGAATTCTACTTTTGATTTACTAAATGTTGTCACTGATTATAAAGAAGTTGTAAATAATTTTTGTATCGCAAAAAATATGCACAATTTTGAAATGACTCCACCCGATTGGTTTTTTGCCGAATCTTTGTTGAAATTTTTAGAACCTTTTAAAACCGCAACTTTAAAATTTTCAAAAACATATGAATCTACTTCTAGTAGCATTTTTATTGAATTAGTTAGCATGATGCAAATATTTAACGAAATGTTAAATGATCCCTATATTAGTGACATTGTAATACCTGCATATCGGACAAATTTTTGAAGTATTATTTTCCTCCTCCTATGTTGATTTGTGTTGCTACTGTTATGGATCCCCGTATCAAATTGGAAGGTACGAAGAATTTGATACAAATATTTTTTGGATATTTAGAGGACAATGTAGAATTAACAACTGATTGCGCTACTTTTTTAGTTTAGTTTGAATCTACGTTAAATAACTTGTATGATTATTATGATAGACGTTTTGCTTCTAGTAGTACAACTTCTGTAGTTAGTTCTTCTTCTGGTAGTTCTAAAGGTAAGGGTAAAAGTAGAATTGGTGATAGAACATTTAGTTTACTTGAACAAATTCAATCTAAAAAATCTAGGACTAATCAACCAAATGAATTAAATTGGTATAACCAACAGGATACTGAGCCTACTCTTTCTGCACTAGATATTTTACAATGGTGGAAAGAACATGAACACATTTTTAGTATTCTGTCAATTATGGCTAAAGATTTACTAACTCCTCCTGTCTCTACAGTTGCTTCTGAGAGTGTATTTTCTACAAGTGGCAGGGTTCTATCTGATTACAGGAATCGGTTGAAGCCAGAGGCATTAGAGATGCTCGTTCTCACAGAAGACTGGCTGAAGGCTGAAGATAGGACGCAAGGGAAAGCACTATCAAGTTCCACAAGTGGGAGCAACTCGCCCGAAGAAGAAGAAGAAGAAGAACAACAACAATAGCTTTACTTGTTATGTCAAATTAGAAAACTTGTACTCAATTAAAATTGTATATAACAAATATGTTATTGTATAAAACTTATTTGTGAATTGAATTCTTCATTTCGTTAGAAATTGTTAAAATTGTATAACTTAAATTCATATGAATAATATTTCAAAATTTGTTGTCAATTTCACTCTTTCAATCTTATTATTATTATTACGATTTTTATTGTTTATTAGTATTATTACTTACTTAGTATTATAATTATAATTATTATTTTAATTTAAGCTACCAAAAAAAATAAATAAATAAATAAATTTATTAAACGTGCCAACCCGCGGGTCGACCCGGCCCAACCCGGGTTGAACCCTAAAGGGTTCACGGGTTGGGCGGGCCACCCAAACGAAACATCAACCCGGCCGGGCCCGGCTAAGTATACATGCCAACCCTTACGGGTTGGGCCCAGCCCGGCCCGGCTAAGTATACATGCCAACCCTTATGGGTTGGGCCCGGCCCGGCCCACTCGACCCGTTCGCCACCCCTAGCTAATAATATCACCAAAATATCACCCATATAATTGAGTTATATAAACTGCAACCTATTTGCATAATATAACACCAAGTATCTAACATTATTTCTTTCCATAACCCTCATGTACATACATGGATAAATGACACCCAGTATATAATCAATCTAACATCATATCTATATAATTATTTAGGTCAATAATAAATTATAATTTTTCGTATTCTCTATTAAAACTCAAATTCAACCTATATGCCATACCTCAGCTCAAGTAACCACGAAACCCTACCAGAATATGAAGAATAATATGTATAATCGTACTCACATACATTTCGCATTACACCCCATTTTTCCTATTCCTCTATATATATAAGTATGTGTCCATCCTTTGAACAATTTAATAAAACATCATATATAAAATAAACAGAATCATACTCACCTGCCAAAACGAAGAAACTCTGTATACGGCTCCTCAACTATACATCTGAGGTCGCTACCACCGCCCATTACCTAGTTATATATATTAATTAGTGATAACTATTTCCAAACTAGTCCAAATTTACAGCTGGAAATACTTAAGTTCATATAGGCATTTCATCGAAGGCCAGGCGTGCATTATATGTATGCACACACTCACAATTCTATTAATTATGTTTTAAGCCTATAATATCCTCCAAAAATTATTCTAATTTGTTTCCTCATAATTTACAGCAATTCCTATTGCCAATCTCTAATAAATTTCAGACATACTCTCTTTTAATTTCCAACACAAAATCCTAACTCTTTTCAAATTTACTCCTACCATATCAATTAAAAAATTAATCACTTCTAACCGAAGATAATCTCTTAATCTCCCTACTACACTATTTTTTCTAGCTAAAAATTGAAAACCATATACAATTTAATGAAATTATTTCTTACCATCCAAGATGCCAGTTGGAGAAACCAACGTCGGGATATTGGAGAGCACCCTCAAATTAGTTAGAACCCCTTAAAGACTTCTAAAAATGGTTAAGAATTGATGAAAATTAGAAAACCCTAGATGAAGAAATGAAGAAAAAGGGAAAGTCGGCCATGGGGGGGGGGGGGGGGGGGGTCTCTAGACGGAAATGACGAAGAGGATTGGAGGGGTGAGATTAGTAATTAAAATGAAAAATTTATTATAAACCCCTCAAAGACTCTCCTATTATTTAGATACCCTTATAGCTCTAATTTTCATAATAAAATCTAATAAAACCCACTCCACCCGATGAATAAATAAATTAGGGAATATATATAAAATAAAATTGCATATTTATGCATAATGACAACATTAAGAATAATATCTAATAGCAATAACAGAATTACAAATGACTACTTTGAAATTATAATATAAGGAGGTGTTACAGCATGAATGAACATATTTGATGCAGAATATTAAATAATCATGGTCTTAATCACAAAAACAAAAAAATAAAATAAAATAAAATAGAAGGATTAAAATTAGTTTATTCATATGTATTCATGCGTCCAGTGACCACCAAGAAGTCCACTAAGAAATTTTATTTCATAAAGAAATTGATACCATGTCGAAATCTTCTCAAGCGGAAAAAAATTGTTGCTACTACACAGTCTACTCACACCAGATCAAATAATTTAATCCAAGTAAACATATAATGACTAAGATACACAACAAAAGATAGAGGAATATCTGGCGAAAATTCTCCGGCATTTGGGGTATTTCGTCGGGGCATTCCCCGACATTTATTAAAAAAGCGCCAGCATTTCTTCAATCCCCGGTGTTGGAGAACGCCGGGGAAAACCCCCCATCCCGTGCCCTAAATTCGCCACTTCCCTCTCTCCTTTCCCCTAATTACTCGCGCCAAACCCATTTCCTTGACGAAACCCTACCTCTCTGATTTCGTTCCTTTTCGATTTCATTCCTCTTCGATTTCGAAGAAACCCTACGTCTCCGACACCCCAATCTCCACTTCGTCCCTCTTCGATTTTGACGAAACCCTACCTCTGTGACGCCCCAATCTCCACTTCGTTCCTCTTTCTTTCTTCGATTTCGACACTGCCGTCTGGATCTTGTCGCCTGCTGCCATTCAATCTCGCCGCCTGCCGCCGTTGGATCTCGTCACCACCATCGTTGGATCTCGCCGCCGTTTAATGTCTCTCTTCTCTCGTCGCCGGTGACTATTCTTTCATTTTGATTTTGATTATTGATTCTATTGTTGAACTATTGATTTTGATTTTGATTATTCTATTCTATTCTATTCTATTGATTTTGATTAGTGATTCTATTCTTGTTGAACTATTCATTAGATTCGTAGGTTTAGGATCGTATTAGCGTGGAATAGGTTTTGGATTGGGAAGTTATTGTAGCGTTTTTGGTTATTTTAGCTTGGAGTAGGTTTTAGATTGGTTAGTTATTTTACAATCTGGATTGAGAACTGTGTTACATCTGAGAACATTGCAAATATAAATGGCTGAGGAGTTGATAACTGGGGAGGTTTGGCTGGAAATGCATGTAAATGTATTTTCAAAATCTCTTCGTAAATAGCTTAAGATTTTTGTTATTCTCAAATTCGTATAAGCTCTAAGCTATAATCTTCTGTATGTATTTTTATAAATTGCATCAATCAGGAAAAGAATAGGATTAGCACTAACTACTTTGTTCCCAATGTCAATACCTAGATGCTTGACTTACTAAAGCTAAAAGACTGGACTTTTTTTTTACTTACTATTACTATTTCATTTGTTAGATACCTATCAATAGTCTCTTTGAACAAACATTTGCTTGATTAAACTCTGTAGTAGTTACCACAATCAGTTAACAAAGACTATGGATGTGACTTTTTTCTTGATTAACTCTGTAGGATTATAGGTAATTAAGTAGCTAATTTTTTTTTGGAAATCAAATTGTGGGATGTTCATTAAAAAAGAATATTTTAATTTGTGAGGGTCTCAGTCTTTCTTTCTGAATAACTATCTTTTATAAAATTTAATTTTCAGATTGAGTGATATTATTGAAATGGATAAAAGTTGGATGAGTAAGTCACGATTATGCAAAGAGTATCGAGATGGTGTTAGAGATTTCACTATTTTTGCCAAGCAACATTCTCGTGATCCCAACTTTATCTTTTGTCCATGTCGCCGATGCGTAAACTGTCATTTGCTTCCATGCTACGCAGTACAAATACATTTGGTGATTAATGATTTTCTGCAAGGGTACACACTGTGGTTCTGTCATGGAGAGCGTGGCACATCGGTTCCGGTTGGACAAGATGTGTTAGACGAGGAAAATGAACCCTTAGTGAATGGCGACGACAGTCTTGCCGATGAGATGCAAAATTTAGTGCGGGATGCTTTTGGGATTCATAACAATCCAATGCACACAAACAGTTCAACAACCCAAGTCCATGATGAACCGACCGAAACTCCGCACACTGATGGAGACGAGGGTGGAGTGGAGGAGGGAAGGCAAAACTCTGAATTTAACAAAGAATTTGAAGCATTCAGTAAGTTGTTGGAGGATGATAGTACACCCTTGTATAATGATTGCATCAAAATTTTGAAGTTCTCATTCATCGTGAGGTTATTTCAGATCAAATGTTTGAATAGTTGGTCTGCCAAATCCTTTACAATGTTACTTAAATTGTTGAATGAAGCATTTCCTGAAATTTGTCTCCCAAATTCAGCATATGGAATAAAACAATTCTTTAAATATTTTGATCTGGGGTATGAGAAGATAGTTGCATGTCGATATGATTGTAAGTTATTTAGGGGGGATAAGGAGAGTCTGGAGAACTGTGAAATTTGTGGTACTTCAAAATGGAAAGGTGTTCCGAATGAAGAACAAGATGCAAGTGGGATAGTTAAATCAAGGCAGAAAAAGAAGCCAGCAAAACAGATGCGCTACTTTCCTTTGATTCCTAGGTTACAAAGGTTATTTATGTCATCTAAGACTTCTTCTGATATGAGATGGCATGCTGAAGGGCGGAAGAATGATGGAATTCTCAGACATCCGGCGGATTATGCTGCATGGAAAAGTTTTGATGAATGATATCCTGATTTTGCTGAAGATACTCGCAACGTGCGACTTGGATTAGCCAGTGATAGTTTTAACCAATTTAGGCAAACGAGTAGTACATACAGCATATGACCTGTAGTATTGATACTGTATAATCTACCGCCTTGGAAGTGTATGAAGCTATCGTCATTTATTTTGTCCACAATAGTTCCTGGACCGAAAAGCCCTGGAAATGATATAGATGTCTATCTTCAGCCTTTAATAGATGAGCTCCAACAGTTGTGGGAGGGTGTTCCAACATATGATATAACAACTAAGAAATCATTCCGTCTTCGAGTTGCATTGACTTGGACAATCAATGATTTTCCTGCGTATGCAAATTTATCCGGTTATAGCACCAAAGGACGTAATGCATGTCCTTGTTGTGCTAAAAAACTACTTCACGATGGCTATATAATGGGAGAAAGTTCTGCTACATGGGTAATAGAAGATGGTTGCCCGATGCACACAGTTTCAGGATGGAAACTATGGCTTTTGATGGGGTGGAGGAGTGGGAACACTCACCTGAAATATCGTCTGGGTCCGATGTGTTAAGGCGGCTACATGGTCATCATTTCAATTACGATAAGAAAGTAGAAGCCATAAAAAAGGGCAAGAAAAGGGCAAGGGATGACGACAACGATGAAGATGAATGTGATGACATTGTTGATTTAGGGTTCTGGAAGAAGAAGAGCATTTTCTTTTACACTGCCGTACTGGGAATTCAATTTGTTGCGCCATAATTTAGATGTGATGCATATCAGAAAAAATATTGGTGAAAATTGTGTAGGGACTATCATGGGAGATGATCGGAAGACAAAAGACAATCTTAAGTGTCATCTTGATTTAGCTGCGTTGGACATACGACACGAGTTGCACCCCGAATATTTACAGAATGGCAGAGTGCGTCTTCCTCCAGTAATGTACTGCATGTCTAAAAAGGAGTTGGAATCGTTCCGCAAAG
The DNA here is from genome assembly GCA_017893485.1 of Hemerocallis citrina. NCBI lineage: Eukaryota > Viridiplantae > Streptophyta > Magnoliopsida > Asparagales > Asphodelaceae > Hemerocallis > Hemerocallis citrina. The sequence continues at coordinate 20,716,831 of CM030366.1, forward strand.
TTCTACAGGAGCTTAAAGTTCCCGATGGCTATTCATCTAACATAGCAAGGTCCGTCAATGATAAGGAGAAGAGGCTTCAGGGTCTAAAGTCACACAACTACCACATCTTGATGCAGGATCTCCTTCCTGTGGCTTTAAGGTTCTCAATGTGCGACCAAGTCACTGCCGTCATCAAGGATCTGTGTAGCATTTATAAAGGACTTTGCTCAAGGGTTCTACGTGTTGAAGACATTGACCTGTTGGAGCAACGTGCTGCTTTGGTACTTTGTCAAATGGAGAGAATATTTTCCCCTTCATTCTTCACTATAATGATTCACTTGGTCATTCATTTAGCAGGCGAAGCAAGACTTGGTGGGCCCGTACATTATCGGTGGATGTATCTCATTGAGAGGTAGTTATTCATATTTGTTAATTATATACCTCGAATTTGGATAATGTGTATACTTTTTTGATCTAACCATTTACATGTATAGGTATCTTTATCGACTTAAGGGATATATTCAAAATAGATCACATCTAGAAGGATCAATAGCAGAAGGTTATCTCTCAGAAGAGTGCTCCAATTTCTGTTCCCGATATCTTCAAGGTGTCGAGACATGTCTTACTAGACCAAGGAGAAATCCCGTTGGGTCAAACCTTGGTGAGGCACATTATCTCTTTCAAACTGCTGGAAATACCATTGGTAAAGTTGATGCGGTTGAGTTAGATAACTTAACATAGGAACAAGCACATCGATATGTTCTAGATCATCATGCAACAGTTGAGCCATTCCGAGAGTAAGTCATAATTGGGTTAGTTTATATTTAATTAAACTCGATTTGAACAATGTAAATCTAATTATATTTCGATCTTTTAAATATTTACAGAGAATTTATCCTTGAAATGAAAATGAATTCTAGAACAAGGAAATTAAGACCACGTGACCAAAATAAAATGATGAATGAAAAATTTCATATGTGGCTTAAAGACTATGTAAGAGTGTTCCAAATTATCAAGTACTGTCTTTTTTGTTAGAATATTCTTAATTTTACTAATACAGTTTATCATCACATCCTATAGGTCCTGAAGTTGCATGATGATTTGGTATCACCTGAAATCAAGATTCTTGCTACATGTCCCCATAAGATGGTTAGAAGATTTAAGGGATATATATATATATAACGGATTCAAATTTCATACTAAGGATCGTGAACGTTATTTAAAGTTCCAGAATAGTGAAATTGTAATGACGTCAAAGACAAGAAGTTATGCTTCTAAGAATGACACAAATCTAGTTGATGAAGATGTTGACTATTATGGGGTACTCACGGATATTATCGAGTTAGACTATTTCGGTCATTTTCGAGTTGTCTTATTTCGCGCGGACTGGGCTGGTATGGATAAGAATTATCCCCAAAACAAGGATACTTTAGGTTTCACAATTGTAAACTTTTCAAATTTGATTCATACTAGCACACACATCAGCCATGAACCATTTGTGTTCGCATCTCAGGTCCTCCAAGTGTTCTATGTTGAAGATCCAGCTTCGCCTAAATCTTACGTAGCTCTTATTATGCAACCAAGATATGTATATTAGTTGGGAGAGACATCAGATGATGAGGACGAAAATGTCACTAACATTTTTGTTGCTGCTGAATTTCCTAGGTTTGATGTAAACATATCAGATGACAACAGTAAACCTAATTGGCTACGCACGGATGGAGAGCCAGGGGATGTATTGGATAGTACTGAATAACAATAAATTTTGAAATATATTTGAATTGTTAATTATGTGTTTACAAGATCGCATTGTATTGTCTCGGTTGATACCTATTTCAAGATTGCATTGTATGTTTTCGATTTCTATTTTGTCTTATTATGTGCCAATTTATATCTATTTTGTCTTATAGCTTCTTGTTTTTCGGATCTTATAATCTCTATGGATTTTGTGCCTGAAGACTTAAAAATCAGACAATGACCAAGCTATGGTTTTTGATCACTATGTCTATGGTTCTTTGAAGCATCAATGCGTAGCTCGTAGATTTGGCATTGAACTGTAAAACTAGATGCACACAGTGGTATATCCATTACATATTTATACTATGCTTCTTACTTTTTAATGGTATATAAGTTGGCATTGTCCATTTTATAAGCTGCTTTGTGGTGGGCAATTTTTCAATGATATTACGTATGAGACTATATTGCTACTCTGAGTTTGCTCTTAAATGTATTTCATATGCAAGCATAAGAGACTAACCTGGTAAATATTACGTATGCTTGTTGGTTTGTTATAATTGATGTTACACAATTAAATATATATACTCGTTGAGAACACTTCATGGTAACACTCTGTGACTCTTGCTTGATATATATATATGAGCATTCTATGCTCATCACTAACAATCCATACTAGGCATTTCTGCTTCATTATGAGAAACATCCGAGGCTTGAGGGCTGCATACATGATCATCTTACTTCATTATCCCTGCATAATATGTACATTCCAAATATTGTTGCAACTCATTTGAATCTTATGTGCATTTGTCAGTGATGAATTGCCCTTCTTGCAATCTTTTTACATGTTATGCATGGGTTGACACTAAATAGGTTGGTAACTTGAAGATCTACTTCTATTATGTGTGGAAGATCTACTTCTTATAACTTTATTTATCAATTATTTTGCCTTGTCTGTGAAATGTGAATTCAATTTATTGCATTTTTATACTAATTTGAATTAACTTTGAATTGTCCCACTACTGTGAAGTATCAACACATTCATGCATAATTTGAATTAACTTTATTTATCAATTATTTTGCCTTGTCTTTGAAATGTGAATTAAATATTGCATTTTTATACTAATTTATATTTTATTGCTTTTGTCAGTAGGTGTAAATTATACCGCGAAGAAATACGGCGCCTAGTCAAAGGGGTGAGGAGCCTCCAAACGAGGAGGTTAACCACTTAGAGGTAGGTGAGGGGAGCACCCAGTCACCCCCCCAAAAAAAAGATCCGGGGAGCGACAAAGTTAAATGATGTTTGGAAGCTACCCGCGGGTCAAAGAATTCAGGTGGAAGTGAACGGATCATCAGCCCATAAGAAAAAATGTCGTAACATTCGCATCATTCATAGGGCTGATTGCAAGGAATTCGGAGTACCTTCCACTATCTTACGATAGATGGACAAAAATTCCCATAGCGACAAGGGCTAGAGCTGTTGAATATCTTAAGGTACCATCTATTTCTACAGTATTTCTTAGTATCCTTTGGTTTCAATATATAATATGGTGCTGGACTGTTCTACTCTTACCATTTACAATGACGAAAAATAATGATTGGAACGTAATCTATTTTGTATCTAAATCAATACACAGCTCTCCATCAATTTATATCTAATGTTCCTTACAGAAACAAGTGAATTCTCCAAATCAATGATCAAGAAAATAAACCTCCACGTAGTAGTTCCATATATTGTCCATAGGAATCAACAGTGACTAAGTAGGCACCACTGCACCATAATTTGTCCTTATTAAAATTTTAGTTGACAAATAATTCAAATGTTTTGGATAAAAAGTTCTTAGTACAGATTAAAAGACTTGGTCCCAGAATTTAAAGATTCACAATTTTGATCATCTACTCCTTATGTGTCAGTACTGAAGATCAATTCTTTTGTGTGACCTACAGAAGATAATTCACCTAAAAAACTAACAACCAGAATAGATGCTGAAGAAAATGCTAACCAATGAAAATATCATTTCCGTAGGAAAAAATACAATTGCTTTAAGCTCCATATTCCCACCAGTGTGATCATAATGGTAGAAGACAGTCATGAGCTGAAACTGATATTAAACTTGTCAGTCACATATAGGGGTGTTTTTCAGTTCATTTCAAAAACATCATAGTATCCTTTGCTTTACCTTATTTTACATGAAGAGCACTCATGAGTACCTTCTCTTGTTCATATGCAGCAAAAATTTGATTACCCGGCGGTTCTTGATGCCGATTGGGTAAATAAATCTATGTCCAAGAAATGAAGAGACTATAAGATTGAGCTTAAGGCAGAATATTATGACGAGAACCGAACAATGGTTGAGAACACAAGAGTAGTCCCGAGAGGTGTCGTGCGTTCTGATTGGAAATTTCTTTATCATTTTTGGAGTACACCTGAAGAGAAGGTAATCAAAAAAATGTAGTATATAATGTAATATATTTTGATATAATATTTGGCTTATTAAATCTTATTGTGATTGTAATAATTTTAATTATGTGCAGAAGAGAACTGAAAGAGGTCGTGCAAGTAGGGATGCACAGGACGTGCTGCACACTTCAGGAGGTACAAGCTTTGCAAGACGACGCGCAATAATGGTATATCTAAGTGTTTTGATCTTCATTTGAATAGTATACGTAATTGATTTTATAATTCCCTATGTATTCTAATATATGTAGGATGTGGAGCGAGGAGGTGCAGATCAGTACGGCAATTTAGATTTCTTCGATGCAACCCACATGAACTCACAAGGCATATTTCCATCCTCAAAGGCAGCGACGATATCGGTAATAGTTTTTCTATCTTAAATGTGCTTATTTGATGTGTAATATGCCTTAACAATGAATCACATATCACATGTTTTGGAATTTGTTTTTTTTAAAACAGAGAACTGCTCGAAATAGGTATGCCGAACTATCATCCGCTTCCACCGCCGACTTCCCCACAACACCGGTTGATATAGTGCAGCTTCAACACCAGGCGATGGTCGAAAACATGAGTCCGGAGCGCCATGGTCGTGTGCGTGGGAAGGGGTTAGGACCAACACCGTCTCGAACCTTTGCTTCTTCATCAACACAGCTTGATCCTAGAGATGAGAAGATATCTATTATCTATTCTAGAGACGCAAGTCGCAAATCTTCAGATAACAGTTGCACATATAGCACATATAATGAGGGAAACAAATGTTCAAAACCCCGCTAACATACTGAGACAGGTTAGAAATTATATAAAGTATTGTTCTTATCTAATTGCAGTTTGATATATATTACAATTTTCTGTATGTGCTTCAATGCCAGCTCAAAGTTTCAACATTCACTAGTTTGTAGAGCTCTCCTTGTGCATGATATATATAAAAGATTGAATAATATCACATGTAGAGCTCTCATAAATGAACTGTTGTTAGTCATCTCTTTGGCACATCACATGTATATTTATCTCTCTGTATTTTTTGGTGGGGTGGGGAAACTTCTACTGTTATGTATATTGGGAGTACTTTCAACTTCTGATCGATGCAAACAACCTACATACTGAGTGCATGGAGTTTATATATTGCATAAGCTGAGCTCAATTGTATATCTAGCTTTGTTGCTAAGAGGTTATGTAGTTAGTTGCAGGAGCTAAGATTGATCGAGTTCGAATTGGAAATCTAGTTTGTAAGGAACCAAACACCCCTACAACGCTAAGTTGAGCTTTGTTAACCAGAATGGATTTGAAAAAAAAATTATTCCAACATTCAATTATCAACTAGTTTTCTTTGTCTTTTTAACTCATTTTTCATAATCAATTAACTATTACATATTAAGCTTAGCCTTTTCAGTTGACTGTTGCCAAAGGGTCCAGCACCGTATCATGTATAATGCAATTCCATGATCCCATAGTCATCAGATTCTATCTAACCCCTGATAGACTTATATATTACGCATGCAGGTCTAAAATAAATGGGTGCTCTAATTTTCTAAATGATCGATGTTGATGGGCTGATGCTTTTCTAATGATAATCAAATTGTCACTACCTTTATAGAAATGAACAGGGCTTACGGTTTATTAAATTGACTACATAACATGCTTGTTAGGTCAAAGTTGTTGACTGTCTGATTCACATTGCAATCACTAAAACTGTAGATCATTTCTTTGTTTTTCTTGATCCATTCTGTAGGTATGATATAGAAAATTGCCCATTTTTTGGGGATAATCAAACTCATGTACCATATAAACACGATTTTTTTCCTTCCAAAAAAAAAAAAACAACTAATCGTATAAACAACAGTGATGAATTCGTTTATTGACAGTTTCGTTGTCGCTCATCAATGCAGATTAGTTGCTCATAGTTTTAAAAATAAAAACAAGTACATGTATAATATAAAAGATTTACTGGTAGCTCTACATCTCAAAGCTTATCATCATTTCATACTTATTTCTTATACAGCAAGGTGATAGAGACCCGACATCATCCAGTCGTCTGAATGAAGAGGAAGCCGGCGATCGTGATCCCGTCAACGGCATCGCTAGACGTACACCGTAGGCGGAATTTTCTCATCTCTTAGGTATTACAACATTCTCATTAATGGAACAGAGTGACTATATTTCATAATTACTTATTTCATAATTACTCATTAATGGAACAGAGTGACTATATTCATAATTACTCATTAATTGTTCGGTATGGTTTTAGCCTAATTGATCGGACTCTATGCATCATGATCTTCATGTCCTAATAGAGTGTACATAATTGCAAATACATTAAAAATCCAGTGATATACCACGGATGGTTCTTATTTATGAATCAGTTAAGCTGATTCATTTTCCATTTCGAACATTTGTTCATTCTACTTTCACTTCATGCAAATCTCGTCGTGTTGTTTTTCAGATATCCGATATACTTGGCATGTATATTATGATATGGAGTGATCCACAGTAATTATAACCTATAAAAATTAATAATTTAGTGCTAAATCAACAACAATACATAAATGAGTAGAACTTGCAAAATTTAATGTAGAACATGTCAAATGAGTGATATAGAGGAGGCAATTTCAGTTATTAATGATTTGGATGATCTAATGTATCTCAAATGTGTCTGAATTTATTTAGGAGTCTGTATGTTTTGACTTAGGTATGGATAACAACTGTTATGAAGAGGTAAATTGCAAGAGAAGTAGAGGAGCTATATGAAGGTCTAATTTTGTCAGTTTAAAGTGGTGGTGGAATCTGAAGGTTCGACTGAGGCCTAAAGATTGGGTTGGGAGGCACGGAAGGGTTTATTGCCAATGAAGTGTTTCTTTTTAACGAGTTCTTTTTTCTGGTAGAAACCGTAGAATATGAGGTGTTCTAGGTGTTGAGACTTATGCAGAAATCCCTGAATCTACCGTGAAAGTACTAATATTATGTATGCTTGTTCATTTTGCAGGTTATCGCCATTGTCATTTTGAGCTTAGCTGAGTTACGCGTGGTGGAGTTTCTCCAATGGCTTCTTAAGTAGTTATGAAAGGCTAATTAGTTGACAGAGATCTTTATTTTTTGAAAGGCTAATTAGTTATGAAAGAACTTTATGTGATGTATATTTTGAAGTTGAAAGAACTTTGTGATATATATATAGTACTATGAAAGTTGAAAGATCTTTGTTTTATAAAAGTTTCAAGGAGTGTTTGTTTGATAATTTGTGAGTTTTATAATTTGTGTAGTTTCAACAATATGATTATCATTTTATGGGTTTCATAATTTGTGGGTTTCTTAACTTCAGTCTGCATTCATACAACATGCCCTGGCGTTTACCAATGCCGGGGTATATTAAGTAATGGTAAAAAAATTTAAAATTTTAAAAGTAAATCGCCGACGTTTAGAAAATGCCAGGGAATTTTCAAAGCTTTCCCCGGCGTTTCAATGCGCCGGGGAATCTCATAGTATCCCCGGCAGCGGCAAGGACGGCGTTTGCGGCGACGTTTACCGAAATGTCATGTAGCCAATCCCCGGCGTTTCAAAAACGCCGGCCAATATCAAAAAAAGCGCCGGGGATTCTGTTACTATTTGTAGTGATAGGGGACCAACATATGAACATTAACAAATAATGAATATCCTAGCAGGACAACCTTTATACTCCATATTAATTTAGAAAATCAGTGACCTATATAAGACATATATATGTCCAACAAATCATGAACATTCAGCATTTAGAAAATCCCATAATCAAATCACTAATAGTGTCGACATAACTCATGGTTTTTACGATGAACAAAAGAATCATAGGTCAATCTAACTAGATCCAAGCCAAAATATAAGATAAAGAACAAGATCTAGATATATGAATATACAAGATTTGACTCATTGCATTTAAACAGTTCTAAAGGAAAAATATTCAATAATCATAACAATAATAAACTTGGACATTTAAAACATAAACCGCAATTTATCATGAACTAGTTTTCTAATTATCGAAACAACAAATTTAAAATAAAATCTAGTCACTTGACATAACTAAATATAGAGGTCAAGAAAATGAATGGAGCACCTTTGTCAACAAACATTAGACCTAGGCCATATCCAAACATGAGTATCCACAGTTCAGAAAAAGGAACATTTATTTATTTTTATTTTTATTTTGGGCATAAATATAGACTACTCAACCTACGGATATTACCAACATAATCGACGACTCAGAAGAATAAGTTTGGTACTGTCATACTTTACACAATACACAGGATTTCAAATAAAATACTATGCATAGACAAGTAGAATTACGTATTTAGATAGTACTGTCCTCTATACATGAATTACATATTTAGTTATTTGCCAAGCCTACTTCAGATCCAAAACATCGTCAGTTATGCATTTATCAATTTAATATATATTCGGTAATATATGATCTCAACAATCAACATAGATTTTGTTCAAAGCATGACACGGTAGTTTAAATATATATATATATATATATATATATATATATATATATATATATATATAGGGTAAAGGGGGTATAAGCAACTTGCTCATTTAGTAAATGAGCAATTGATGATGTGGCAAACATATGATTGGAAAATTCTTAAAGGGTTTGTTGTCCAATGTATCACATGCATGCCACATTATCAATTGCTCATTTACTAAATGAGCAAGTTGCTCATATCCCTTTTACCCATATATATATATATATATATATATATATATATATAGGGGTCGGTTCGGGTGAGAACCAACCCTGGGGTGAGAACCTAAGGGCCTATCCCAGCCATTCATCTGTGTTATCTTAACAGTCAAGATTTTTTAAAATTAAACAATAAGATTAATTAATTTTTGCATTAAGATGTCAATCCCTTTAATTAAGGGATGGGGACCGCGTAATAAAAGGAATAATTATAAATTGCCTTTTTTTGTGTGCGACGGTTAAGGCAAATTTAGTCAAACTGGAGAGAGAAATAATTTATTCCCGTAAAATATTGGAGAAGATTTTGTTTTCCAAATTAATAGCAACTGCAGAATCATTCACCATTTCGTTCCTTACAGTTACTGTTTATTACAGTTGCTATTTATAATTATTACAGTTGCTGTTTAAGTGGTCAGGTATTGCTGTATAATTATTTCAGTTGCTATATATAATTATTACAGTTGCTGTTTAAGTGGTCAGGTATTGCTGTATAATTATTACAGTTGCTATTTATAATTATTACAGTTGATATTTATAATTATTACAGTTGCTATTCGAGAAGATTTTGTATCCCAAATTAATAGCAACTGCAAAATCATCACGCGTAATAAACAGTAACTGTAATAAACAGTAAAGATATATCTACGGGGTTTAACAAGTATTGTATATAGCTATCATCGACAGGTTTACCATCGAGTTGATCACACTTTTCTTGACCCAATCTGGTGTATACTTGACACAAGCCGGTCTGGTTGATCATAGCGTGAGGGTTGACAAGAAACTGAGAGTGGAGGTATTTGGAAATTACAAACCCATCTCCTGCAAGTTTAATGGTTGGTTCAACTAGGGTTTTCCATGGAAGCTTGCCACTTTTGAACTGGGTCCATGCCTTATGAAGACCTGCGAGTTCCCCAGGGATGCCGATGGAGAGACCCCCACTAACTTGCAACTGTTTAATAATCTGTGATCTTTCATTCCTATTATTACGCGGTCCTCATCCCTTAATTAAAGGGATTGACATCTTAATGCAAAAATTAATTAATCTTATTGTTTAATTTTAAAAAATCTTGACCGTTAAGATTACACAGATGAATGGCTGGGATAGGCCCTTAGATTCTCACCCCAGGACATGGTTCTCACCCGAACCTTCTCCTATATATATATATATATATATATATATATATATATATATATATATATGGTCCAGAACAGAGCCAGTAAAAGAAATAGAATTAATCCGGTGGCCTAAAGATGTCTTATGATCAACTAATTGTAGTGTATAACAAATAATCATGAAATAGCATAATTTCTGAACTTTCAGTATTCATGAAAGTGAATAACAAATAATCATAGACTAAATCAAATCATGCCCTAAATTACTGTCCAAACCCTTTTTTAATCAAATAAAATAGAAAAATCATATCTTGATACAATAATAAACTCTAGATAAAACTTGATACAACCTAAATCATGTCTCTATAGATTTAGATCTTAATCATGTTATAAAAGTGCTTTAATATAAAAAACCTAAATCATGAAACTATAGATCCTTTGCTAAATCAAAAGAAGAATAACATAAAAAGCAGAAGCACTAACCTGAAGCAATTGATGGAGATTGCGCAGAGGGTTTGGATCTTCCTATATGATACGTATTTCTCTGAGATGTCGTCTCTCTTTTCTTTTCTGTTGATGGGATGGCAGATGAATAAGAAGATACGTATATATAGGGAACCACAATCCTAATGGATAATTAGTGATTTCCAATTTTGCCATCACAAAATTAGAAATTTACCTTACGGTTTCTACACGTAATATATCACTTTATATTATATGCCTTTAACCCATCACTTAATATTGGTTAGATCACTTTAATTTGGGTTAGACTTAGTATATTAATTATACATTTAGTCACATATGTGAGTCCACCTAGATTATTTTCCAACAATCTCCCACTTGGGTCACATATGTTACACCTTATAAATGTACATATTTTATGAGCTCGAAATTTTGCTATCATAACCAAAAGCATAGCCAAACAATCTCATCCATTAATCAAGAAAATATATTATCAAAGCAATTTTTGTTACATTATCGTAACTAAATTCATCAATGGTCACATATATCAACATAATCAAATGACATAGATCTGAATGTGTAGCATAGAAATTTCATGCAATGTGATCTATATACATGCCTATTTCCAACTGGTCATCTTTAAACTTAAGTGAGGTCAGAATCAAAACATGACAAAAGAGTGAGAAAACTGAATACTTTATTTCTAATCAGAAAATAACCAAATATATAAATATCTCAGACAAACATAAAGCAAATAAAATACAAACTCCCCCTAAATCATGATATCCTCAAATAATACTACACTCAAATGAGCAGTGTGCTCATGAAAGACCTTGGGTGGTAATCCCTTTGTGAGCGGATCCGCTATCATGGAGTTTGTTCCAAAGTGCTCTATGGCTATCTGTCCACTCTGCACTCTTTCTTTCACAACTAGGAACTTTATGTTAATATGCTTCGACTTTGTTGAAATCCTATTGTTGTTGAAATACATCACTGCTGACTTATTGTCACAAAATAACTTGAGTGGTTTTTCTACATTCTCCAAAATGCGCAGTCCAGTGGAAAAGTTCCGCAGCCATATTTCATAATTCAATGCCTCATAGCATGCTACATACTCTGCTGCCATAGTGAAAGAAGCTACAAGTGTTTGTTTAACACTTTTTCCGGATATAGCTCCTCTAGCTAACAGGTAAATATAGCCTGATGTAGACTTTCTCCTATCTTGGCACCCAGCGAAATCAGAATCAGAATATCCTACGACCTCCAAATGATCTGATTTCCTATATGTGAGCATGTAATCTTTTGTTCTCTGAAGATACCTCATAACCCTCTTGGATGCTATCCAATGGTTCATACCAGGTTTGCTTAAATACCTGCCTAACATCCCAACAATGTACGCAATATTCGGACGCATACATACTTGAGCATACATAAGACTCCCAACAGCTGATGCATAAGAGATCTTTTGCATTTCCTGAATTTTAAGGTTACTTTTATGGCACTGACTGAGACTAAATTTATCTCCTTTAGCAACAAGAGTATCCCCTGGTCTACAATCTTGCATGCCAAACCTTTGAGTACTTTATTGATGTATCCCTTTTGTGATAATCCAAGAATACCTCGAGAACGATCTCGGTGTATCTGAATTCCTAATACAAAAGAGGCATCCCCAAGATCTTTTATCTCAAAATGCTTGGGCAGAAACCTCTTGGTTTCATGCAACAAGTCCATATCATTAGTGGCAAGCAATATATCATCGACATACAGAACTAGGAATATATATTTACTCCCACTAACTTGTGATACACACAATAATCAACAATATTCATCTCAAAACTGAATGAGATAATTACTTGATGAAACTTATGGTACCGTTGAAGAGAAGCCTACTTAGGTCCATAGATGGATTTCGTCAATTTGCAAACCATATTCTTTGGATCTCCCCACACAAAGTTTTCTGGTTGCACTATATAAATTGTCTCATCATTGTCACCATTGAGAAATGCCATCTTGACATTCATCTGATGTAGCTCAAGGTCAAGATGAATAACAAGTGCCATAATTGTCCTGAACGAGTCTTTTGATGAAACTGGAGAGAAAGTCTCTGTAAAATCGATGCCTTCTTTCTGAGTATAGCCTATAACTACAAGACGTGCCTTATACGTCTCCATATTACCATTTGCATCCCTCTTGGTCTTATCAATTTACAACCAATTAGTTTTGCACCTTCTGGTAATAAGACAAGTTCCCAAACTTTGTTGTCTTGCATAGACTTCTACTCCTCATTCATGGCATTCATTCACTTTTGAGAGTTATAACTTTTCATGGCCTGATGAAATGTGAATGGATCATCTTCCATCATTCCATTGTCATCCTCATGTTCTTGGAGAAATACAATATAATCATCCGGAATAGCATTTCTCCTTTCTCTCGTGGATCTCCTTAATGGCACTGGCTCTTGAGGTTGTTGAGTTTGTTCTTCTGAAACAATTACCTCATTTTGAATAGGGGGTTGTTCAACATTGTCTTGTTAAGGTTCCGGATTCATTTCTTGATCAATAATAGATGTGAGAACCTGAATATTGTCAAAAGTGATAGTAGAAATTGAGTTTGAAATTGAATCAAATTCCTCCTCAAAAGCAATGTCCCTAACCTTATTTCTCTCCCCAAACTCAACATCCTCAAAAAATGTTGCATTTCCCGTCTCAAATATATTCCTAAGTGTGGGATCATAAAACTTATAGCCCCTAGATCGCTCAGAATAACCAATAATGTAGTTGCTCGCTATTTTGGAGTCCAATTTCTTTTCATGTGGCCTGTAAGGCCTTGCTTCAGCTGGAAATTCCTAAATGTGAAAGTTCTTTAGACTAGGCTTTCGACCTATCAAAAGCTCATAAGGTGTTTTTGCAGCTGCTTTAGTTGGAACTCTATTGAGAATGTAAGCTGCTGTCTTTAATACTTCTCCCCAGAGGGACTCAGGTAAGGTGAAATGAGCAATTATACTCCTTACCATATCCTTAAAAGTCATATTTCTTCTTTCAGCAACACCATTCATGCCAGGTGACCCTGGCATGGTGTACTGTGGGACAATACCGCATTCTTCTAGGAATTTAGCAAACGGTCTTGTACGTTGTTTACCTGAGCCATCATATCTACCGTAGTACTCACCACCACGATCAGATCTGACAATTTTAATCCTTTTGTTGAGCTGATTCTCAACTTCAGTTTTATAAGCTTTGAACACGTCCAGAGACTGATTTTTCATGAATGAGATATAGGTATCCATAACGTGAGTAATTGTTTATGAACGATATAAAATATTGTTGACCATTCCTAGATGCCGAAGGGAATGGCCCACAAATATCTGTATGAATAATTTTAAGACTCCTGAAGATCTATTGGTACCTAATCTCTTAGTTTTGGTCTGTTTTCCCTTTATGCAGTCTACACAGACATCAAAGTCTATGAAGTCCAGAGACTCCAAAATACCATCAGACACAAGACGCTCAACTCTACCTTTTGAGATATGACCTGAACGTTTATGCCATAATGACACCGAATTTACTTTATTTAATTTACCTTTAGTACCATGTGACTCTATATGCAAGGTTTCATTATAGGATGCAATTGTTTTGCGCAAATAAAGGTTTTCATAAGTATTCAAATAACCAGTTCCAACAACATTCGAATTTAAAGACAAACTAAACAGATTGTTTCCAAATGAACAATAATAATTAAATTTTTCCAACAAAGAAACAGAAATTAAATTTCGTCTAAAATAAGGTATAACAAAAGTATCTTTCAAATCCAAATAAAAAATAGTTTCTAATAACAACCTAAAATGTCCAACTGCTTCCACTTCTACCGATTTTCCATCGTCCACGAAGATGTGTCTTTCACCATCATTTGGCTTTCGACAGCTCAGGCAACCCTGCATAGAAACACTTATGTGAGTAGTAGCACCAGTATCTATCCACCAAGTGTTTCTAGGAACTAAAGATAAATTAACCTCAGAACAGACCAAAGTAAGAAACATACCTTTCTTTGCACGCCATGCATGATATTTGGTACATTCCTTCTCCATATATCCAGGCTTGTTACAAAAGAAACAACTCTCTGTATCCTTATGTTGTTTCTTTTGAGCTGGACCCTTAGCTTTTTCATTCTCAGATTTCCTTTTCTTGACCTTATCCTTAGAGGCATTGGCCAAGTGAGCACTTTCCGTCTTATCTTGTTTCAATCTTTCTCCCTCTTGCACACAGTGAGAAATGAGCTCATTTAGAGTCCATTTTGCTTTTGACAGTTATAACTGATCTTGAATTGATTGAACTGTGCAGGAAGCGATACCAAAACCATAAGCACAAGCAATTCCCCAGGAAATTCAAGCTTGAGTGCCTTAAGTCTTGAAACAATATGGTACATCTCCATAATGTACTCCCTTATATTTTCTCGACCCTTATACTTCATAGACATCAAAGAAGTCAGAAGTGTAGTCATTTCAACCTTATCGTTTTTGGAAAAAACGTTTATAAATTTGACTGAGGAACAGGGCCGACCCAACACTTATTGAGGCCTAAAGCGAACTCCGAAATGAGGCCTTTTAAAAGTCCATAATAATATTTTGTTAAAATTAATATATTTTATTTAAATGTTATCTTTCGGGCTTTTTGAGATGCAAAATCATTTATTATCTAACTTTGATGACAACCCAGAAGGAGCAATCACTCAATAAACTAAAGGCAACAATTTACCGAAAAATATACACTCGTATCACTGCATATATTTATTCCATAAAATAGCATCATTATTTTGAACAACCAACAATGTCATCTTTTACACAGACTACTAAATCACATACCATTTGCACTATTACTCAAACAACCATAACTTGGCTACTTATTCAGGACAAACTATAATAAAGTAATAATAATAATAATAAAGAAATTATAATTATACCTCAGTGCAAACTCTCACAACCTCTTCAATTGAATCCCCAAACAAATCCTTCTTCTTCTTGGTCATCTGCCACTGTGCCAGTCGAGCGGGGGAAGCGACCGTCGACTGGAACTGGAAGCCGTGGAGGTGGGGCGATCAGCCGATCAGGTTGTGGCTGCACTCGAGCGCCAACGCCGTCGAGCAGAACAAGGAGAAGAACTTGGTGTGTCGTTGCTTGTATTGTCATGAAATGGCAGTTCTAGAACTGAAAGTGGGGCTAGGTTGATCCTGGTTTCGGTCAGTTTTGTTAGGTGAATCCGAACCAATCTGGTTGTTCGTTGAAGTTTCAGATGCAATCGGTTTTTCAAGCAAAAGAATGTCATGTCAAATTTATGTAAATCTGGAGTAAGCTACTAACTTACATTAGTATACTACTCAAAAAATTAAAATACTACTGATAGAAATGAGGGAAATGTACATGGACATACCCTGAATGAGGTTGTTCCTTGCTCCGGTTCATCCTTCGACAAATCTGAAGAAGATGCATTGAAAGACTCATCAATCAGAGTGATCAGCTTTGTGATACGATACACCAGAAAGTCCTGCAATCAGAGCTAGCAACGAGGAAAATCTCCTTGCTTACACTCCAAGAAGGGAAGAGTTCAAAAACTATGAGAGAGAGGCATGCAGCACCAGAAACCATGATATCTTTAATTCAAAGAGAGACTGGGACTAATTAAGAAGATCTTAATTATTAGGTCCCAAATTAATCTCTTAGCTTCTCTCATTGCTAATGGCTCGGTAATTGAGTACTGAGAATTGAAATTTGGGAATATTTAATTATAGAGGCTCTAAGTCTAAGAGGCATTTTTGGAAACTAAAGAGTTCTTGGAAACCAAATAGACAGCCAGAGGAAGGTGAAGAGGCGGGAGGCTTTTTCAGTAGAAAAAAAATGGAGGCCTAAAGCAAGGGCTTTGGTCGCTTGGGCCTTGGGCCAGGCCTGCCGAGGGAATCCTTGGCCACAGTAATCCCATCGGATTTTGTGCCCCTAAAGGCTTCTGGAATTCTATGTTTCATAATCATTAGAATCATGCAATTTGAACGATCCCACCTCTCAAATTCCCTTTTATCATCAGGAGTGTTTTCCGCAGTGAGAGGTGGAGGTTGTTCTTCCCTTAATGAATAGTCTAATTCCATACATCAAAAAGTTATCAGTAAGGTCCCTTTCCAATCCTTGAAATTGGTCTCATTAAGCATGGGAATAGAATTGATGTTAGCAGTTATTAAGGCAGCAGAAGGTACACTTGCTGAATATAGAACAAAAAACAAACAAAATAATCTTCACATAAAAGTCCATATAAAACAATAAATTCAAATAATGGTTAATCCCATCTCAAGATACCCGGCACAATATTAATATCAAGTCTTTGGATAGTAACATTAACTGTAAGCGGTACTCTTGTTGTAGCAATCAAATATTGACAATAAATCCTGTCAAATAATAAGTCATTCTTTGGATTGACATATTGTTCACATGGAATACCATATAACTATCACATATTTATTACCATAGATGTGTATGAAATTCGGCCAAATATAAACTTACCTTTGGGTCAGTTAATAAACGAATGAATTACAAACACAAAATCCTCTTGATATTTTAAGTGAATTAATCTACACAAAAGCGGTCACTTTGGCAACATTCTATTTCAATTAATCTATTCAAAATATTAGGCATTCATAAGAAAATCAAAAACCAAAATTTGAATTTAATTGTTTTCCAAAAAATTTATCTTTTCCTTAACTTTGTAATTTTATTTTAATTTAGAGATCTAAACACAAAAATCCAAACACAAAGATGTGATTTGAACTTAAAGATCTAAACATAAAGATAGAGACTAATTTCCACAGAGTACTTAACATCAGAATTACTCAGTATGTGGATAATCCTTATCCTTCTGTGTAATCGGATTAGATAGATTAATTATGAGAAATGTGTTATGCTAATTTTGTTCTATATTGAAAGCAATTGATTGTTGGATATTATATTAATCTAATATCCTAGTGCATTAATTCAAAAATCTAATTCACACAACTACCCTCATACAAATTACTAGACGGTTCCATGAGATTTAATGAATTCGGAAGAGGATTAAATGAAAGAGATGGGGGTGCTGTGAGTAGGCCCCAACATAACAGATTGGCAGCATGTGCTGGTGCTGACGTCAGTGGGGCCCAGGGGGCAGTTTCTGCTATCCCTTTCCCGTGGGCCCCCCTACAACAATTAAATCACCATATAATCCCTATAAAAATCTCTATGAATTATTCAAATCTTAAAAATCTTTATCAAAATCCAAAACCACGTTCAGTCGAAACTTACGGTTTTGAATTTTATTTTTATTTTTTAATTCTAGATATGAAGAAATTGATCCAATTACTTCATCAATTAAATTTCTTAAACAGTAAGATCAAATAGAACCCAAAATTTCTTTTTTTTAAACATCAATTCTTCAATTAATTAAGCAAAAATGGCTCTGATACCAATTGATGGAATTTTATATACACTTAAGCAACATGCATAAAACATTGATAACAACCTAAATCATGTTTCTATAGATCTAGATCCTAATCATGTTACAAAAGTGCTTTAATATAAAAAACCTAAATCATGAAACTATAGATCCTTTGCTAAATCAAAAGAAGAAGAACATAAAAGCGGAAGCACACTAACCTGAAGTTATTGATAGAGATTGCGTAGGGTTTGGATCTTCCTATATGATACGTACTTCTATGAGAGGTCATCTGTCTTTTCTTTTCTATTGATGAGATAGCAGATAGAATAAGAAGATACATATATATAGGGGACCACAACCCTAATGGATAATTAGTGATTTCCAATTTTGCCCATCACAAAATTAGATATTTACTTTACGATTTCTACACGTAATATATCACACTTTATATTGTATGCCTTTAACCCATCACTTAATCTTGGTTAGATCACTTTAATTTGGGTTAGACTTTAGTGTCACGCCCCGCTTCCCAAAAGAGAATACGGAATACGGATACGTGACTAAACCCAGCGAATGATTTTCTTCATCCATAAGCTGTTCGGAATCTTTACAACATTTCACAAGTATAATCAGAGTCAGAAGCAAAAGAATCAACCAAGCATGCATAATGAATAAAAATGCCAACAAGAATACTTGAAACCAAAATATTATAACCTCAAATAATCCAAATTTGAATAAGTCAATATCCTAGGTCACATTGCCTAAATACAAATAAATCCAAGTAATCAAGTACAATTGTTCAAAATAAGCAACAAGAATAATAATAGCAAAATTCTAGCACTAATATCTCATATCACCAACTCTATCTGGAAGCTGATCATCCTGGTCTGCAATTAAATAAATTGCAGGAAGAGAAAAAAGAAAACAAATTCCCGTCAATGCAAGTTACGGGCCGCTTATAGTGCAGGATACAAGTACATGGGAAAAGATAAACAAATAACATGAAGTAGACATAATAATAAAATATAACAACTAGCATGGCAAAATGAACAAGTGCAAGTAGCATGTATCAAGTGTCAAGTAAACAAGCATCATGTAAACAAGTAACAAGTATCAAGTGTCATATAACGAGTATCAAGTGTCATGTAATAACGTATCATGTTCAAGTGTCATGGTCAAGTCTTGTAGTTATTACTATATATGTAGCACTTCATGCATCCCAGTTTTACTACATGGTTGCTACATTCAAACAATTTCGCTTTAGATTTTATAGTGGATCATAGAGGGCAGTTTACTCAGGGACAAGTATTAAGTAATCGAGCTCCAAGCTCCAAGTATCATGTATCGTGTATCGTGTATCGTGTGTCAAGTTTTGCAAGTGGCAAGTAATCATGTGTCAAGCGTGCAAGTGTCAAGTAATCACGAGTCAAGTATCATGTATCAATTCATCACGTAGGATCTATGGATCCCCTTCCGAGTACATGTTTCTGTATTTTCAACTATTAGATCTTTCCCTTTAAACCCCCGGCTTGGTTATTTATTATTTTGTACAAAATATTTCAAGAATAACATGGTATGATCAAGTAACAAGTTCAGGATAAAGAATAAACATGCACGGGTGAAAGACAACACATAAAAGATTGAACAACGAGAATTCTAGTTCAGGACAGCAAGACAGTACTGCACGAAAATAGGGATTCCCGTTGCTAAAAATATGCAAATCTGGATCCGTCAAAGAATCAGGAAAATAGACTCTCGGCCGAATCCAGAAAATATATATAAGTCATATATCATTTCACAAAAATATAACTCAAAACTGAATTGAAATCAGAAAACACATTCAGCCAGAAATCAGAAGATCGTATTCAAAGTCTGGAAAGTAGCATGAAAACTCATTAAATAAATCAAAAAAAAATCTGGGATACTCCTCTATATGTTTAGCATCAGAGTATAAAGTTTCATAATTTTCCAATGTAAATATTTTAGTCAACAAGAATCAGAAAACATCAAGATGCAGTAGTTTTGTAAATCTGGAATTATAAATACTGCAATACAAAAAACAACATCTCACAAGCCATAAATCGAAATCCAAATCCGTCAAAAGGGTGATAAAATAGATACAGTAGGGTAACTTTCATATTCACAAATATTTTACAAACAGCAAGTAGAAATAGGTCGAAAATCATATTCTTTACTGAACAGTATGAAAATTCAGCATGTATAATAATTGTTTGGAAACATAGAATGGTTTGTAAAACTCATCAATTAAATCCACAAAAATTCAGGGTTAATCTCAATCAGTTCTAGTTGTACTGTGCAAAATTTTAGATCAAAATAATATTTTTAACATCATGATAAAAATAGACTACTCTTCAGAATTCATAAAAAATAAAATCTAGAAATCTCTCTATACCACTGTAGTAAAATAAATATAACTCACAAACCATAAAACAATACTGAGATCTGTCAGAATGATTGGAAAATAGACAGAATTCTCTACAAATCGTGTTCACAAAATATTTTCAAATACTGATCTTAATAGGGTCTAAAATACTGATCAAAACAGAAAAACCGGCCAAACTGAAAATATCCTCTATGCACAAATTCAACTAGTCCGCATAAAACTCATCCAAATCATAAACAAGCATGAAATATAGTGTACTAGATGTCCAAAGAACATGATATAGGGTTTTTCACAAGTCCACAACAAGTCTACTACGAATAACATGAACGAGCACATGATATCATATGAACAACACGCATATATACAATAAGAAGTGGTCAATCCTAGGTTATTTCATGTCTTGTATGCCGTGAGGTAACTATGGTTGAATCAACACAATAGAGACAATATCAACAAGGGGATTCACACACAAATTTTCTCTAGAACCCAACTACACTACAGGCGGTCTTTAGTACTTGTATTACACAAAAAAAAAAATTACAAGTTACTTGCCTTAACGAATGACGAGAACGACGAGAATCAAGAATAACGGGAACGGGTTCCCGAAACACGAACTCAACGAGCGAACGACCCACGAACAAAAACTCGAACACAACGGCAACGAACTCCACGAACACACTAACGAACGAAACCCAACGAACACACCCACGACACCAAAACGCACGAACCAACACACAACCGATGAACACACACCCACAAAAGAGATAAACGGCAGATGAGAAGACAACGGTGGGGGAGTGCAGCGAGGGAAGCTCACCACGGCCGCTGTGCTTGCTGTCGGGCATCGGAGGGGGAGGAACACAACTCACCGGTACTGCTGTCGTGGCAAACGAGCTGGCACGTCGCGAGGGCATCGGGGAAAGGGTCGGCTGATGGCGGAAGACGAGCACAGGGAAAGAGGAGGGCTGTCGGCGCTATCGCCATGGCGCAGGAGGAAGGGGATCATGGGTTTATATAATGGGTAAGATATAGGGTTAGGGAAATTGGTGGAGGCGGCACAGTAAAATGAGAAGGGGGTAACGGGTCACCGGGCTCAAGGGGTCAGGTGTGGGGAAGGCATCCTGGCTTGGGTAGTGTTAGGGTTAATTAATGAATGGGTTGGGTAGTAAATTAGTGGGTGATGGATTAATTTATAATTGGGTTTAAGAACAGGGTATGGTTTAGCTGGATATTTAACAGAGTAATAGGGTATTAAGTGAGTGATTGGGTATAGGTTAAAAAGTTAATGGGATCCAAATAGGAAATAGGATAGAATTAAAAAAAACAAATATAAATGAATGAATAGAATGAAACATGAACATATAATAATGGGGATCAGATACAGCTCGATCAAAGAGAGACGAACCAATAAGAGACACTAGGTTCAAGAAGAACAAATAAAAAGACGACTAACCAATAAGATAAATATATTGAAAGAAAAGATCCAATATACGGTCCAAGAAAAAGATACAATGAAAGAAAAATACACCCAAAAAAATACACAAAATGGAAAACAGGGGTTACAAATCCTACCACCTAACAAGAAGAATTTCGTCCTCGAAATTCAACAAGAAGATACATAGAGTATCCCAAAAAAAAAAGAACAAAATGAAAACTACTCAAACAATGAGGAAACTTCTGCTTAATCTCCTCCTCTGGCTCCCAAGTGACTCACCGGGTGAGTGAGGATTCCAAGAAACACGAACCAGCTTGATGACCTTGTTCTTAAGCATTTTTTTCTGCCGATCCACAATAGCAACGGGCGAAATCTCACAAGTCAAATCCTGCCGAACGGTCAAGTCAGAATAGTCGATCACGTAGCTCTCATCTCGGATATATCTCCTGAGTTGTGAGACATGGAAAACATCATGCACTCATGATAAAGCTGGCGGTAATGCAAGACGATAGGCCACCCTGCCTACTCGCTCCACAATATCAAACGATTCAATAAACCTAGGGCTGAGCTTGCCCCCACCACCAAACCGAATGACATCGTGCCAAGGCGATACCTTTAGGAAAATATGGTCACCAACCTCAAACTCTAAAGCTCTTCGATGGACATCGGCCCAACGCCTCTTCCTATCCTGAGCACCCTGCAAATGCTTCCTGATCTGAACCACCGCATCAACTGTCCTGGTGATCAACTCCGGACCCAACAACTTCCACTCACCAATGTCATCCGAGCACACTGGTGATCTGCACTTCCGCCCATAAAGTGCCTCGAACGGTGTAGTTTTAATACTGGCTTGAAAGCTGTTATTGTACGAGAACTCTACGAGATGAAAATGGTCCTCCCATGATCCACCGAACTGAAGCATACAGGACCGCAACATGTCCTCAAGCATCTGGATGGTCCTCTCTGACTGTCCACCAATCTGGGAATGAAAATCTATGTTATACTTTAATTTACTCCCCAAACTGTTCTGAAGACTCTCCCAGAACTGAGATCTGAATCTCGTATCCCTTTCAGATACAATACTGACTGGAACCCCATGAAGTCTGACAATCTCTTGCATGTACCTCTCAGCTAGGCTCTCAGTAGAGTGCCCGACACAGAAGAGAATGAAGTGAGCACTCTTCGTCAAACGGTCGACAATCACCCAAATGGCATTATGACCCTTAGGACTCCTTGGCAAAGCGGTCACAAAATTCATAGTGATATGTTCCCACTTTCACTCCGGAATGGGAAGCGGTTGAGGGAGTCCAGCGGTTCTCTGATGCTCTGACTTAACCTGCTGCCAGGTCAAACACTGAGCAACAATCGAGCCACAGCCCCCTTCATACCATGCCACCAGAAATGAAGCTTCAAATCCTGATATATCTTAGTACCGCCAGGATAGATAGAATAGGATGACTGGTGGAATTCCTCAAGCAACCTCTGACAAACTTAACCCTTCGGGACACATAACCTGGACCCAAAACGAAGCGATTCATCAGCATGAATAACCATGTCCGTTCTGGCCCAAGACTCAACCTCAGCTTGAAAACCCTGCAACTGTGAATCACCATCTTGTGCCTCTTTAATCTGATCAACAGGAGACGACTAAACCAGGAGCACCCAACAACTCCGATCAGAACTCGGCAACAAAACATCCAACTCTAACCTCCGCATCTGCTCAATCAGATCCCTCTACTGAGTCAAGAACATAGCTGACGGTCTCATTCTCAAAGCATCTGGCACCAAGTTCACTTTACCATGATAGTATTGCAAACTGATGTCATAATCGGCCATAAGTTCCAACCAACGTCTTTGCCTCATGTTTAACTCCTTCTGGGTGAAGACATACTTGAGACTTTTGTGGTCTGTAAGGATCTCCGCTCGGTCCCCAAGTAAATAAAGTCTTCACAGCTTCAAAGCATAGATCACTCCCGCTAACTCCAAGTCATGAGTTGGATAGTTCTTCTCATGTGACCTCAACTGCCTCGATGCATAAGCAACGACTCGTCCCTTCTGCATCAGAATTGCTCCAAGACCCTTACCAGAAGCATCACAGTGAATTACAAATCCGCCTGAACCATCTAGAATAGTCAACACCGGCATTGATGTCAACCTGCTCTTCAACTCAACAAAAGCCTCACTGCAAGCCTCAGACCAACAGAACTTCTGATCTTTCCCAGTCAGCTTAGTCAATGGTCCTACTATCTTCGAAAAATCTTGGACGAATTTTCGATAATAGCCAGCTAACCCAAGAAAACTCCTGACCTCCGAAACTGACTTGGGAACAGGCCAATCCTTCACATCCTCAACCTTCGAAGGATCCACAGAAATACCATCGCCCAAAATAATGTGCCCCAAGAAAGAAACCCTGTCGAGCCAAAACTCAGACTTGCTGAGTTTTTCATAGAGCTGATTCTCTCACAAAGTCTGCAGAACCACTCTAAGATGCTCAGCATGATCTTCCTGATTCTGAGAATACACCAAAATATCATCAATGAAAATCACCACAAATCTATCCAAGAACTGAGAAAAAACCCGGTTCAAAAGACTCATGAATACAGTAGGCGCGTTCATGACCCTGAATGGCATCACAAGATACTCATAGTGTTCATATCTGGTCCTGAATGCAGTCTTCTGTACATCAGTCGCCTTCACCTTGACTTGATGATACCTAGAACGAAGATCCAACTTCGAGAAAACAGCAACTCCACTTAAATGATCAAATAAATCATCGATCCTGGGTAACGGATATCGGTTCTTCATAGTTACACTGTTTAGTTCCCGATAATACATGCACAGTCGATGACTACCATCCTTTTTGTTAACAAAATGGACTGGAGCACCCCAAGGCGAAACACTGGGTCTGATGAACCCCAAATTCAGCAACTCCGGAATATGCACCTTAAGCTCTGCTAACTCAACCGCTGCCATCCTGTAGGGACTCTTTAATATAGGCGCCGTACCCAGCTAAACTTCAATACCGAACTCTACATCCCTATCAGGGGTTAAGCCAGGCAACTCCTCTGGAAAAACATCTAAGAAATTCAGCACTACTAGAAGTGCGGCCTCACAGCCTGAATGCAATTCCATTGCAAAAACCTCCTGATCAACTGTAGTTCGACCAAGGCACATCTCCCCAGCATGGAACTCAAACTCTGCGCGATTTGAAATCCGGATCACACCTTTCTTGGCACGGCAATCAATAATGGTGTGGGTTTCACCCAACCAATCCATGTCCAGAATGACGTCAATCCTTGATTCCCAATTACAATTAGATTGTCTTTGAAATCTGCGCTACCAATAATAACGGGACACTGCCTGCACTCCGGAAATAAATGACAACTCCACCACCTGTCACAATGTTCCAAGCCTTCGATATGTTGCTGCACTCCAACTGATGGCGAGCCACAAATCGAGAGGAGACAAAAGAATGAATTGCCCAAGAATAAAACAGAACATGAGTAGGAAAAGAGCAAACAAGGACGACACCTAAAGCAGAATCAAAAGAGACAGAAAAGAATGGATGAACAGGGGTGAGGAAAAAAAACAAAATGCGGAAAGATAAATATGAAAGAAGTAATGCAAAATGAAATGAAGAAACAAAAGAGGAACAACAAAAATAACAAAAACAATAAAAGCAAAATATACCTGCAACAACACCCTTTGCTAACTCAGCATCAGCAGCAGTCAGGTTGAAAGCTTGACCTCTCCTGGGGGCAGCGGTCCTCTGACCGACAATCTGGCGCTACGGAAGAAGCGGTGGTTTGTCTGGACCACGAGCTGGAACAACCTGCTAAACTGGTACCCTGGCTGGAAAGCCAACTGCGGGCAGTTTCGCACTGCATGGTCAGCAGCACCACATCCAAAACAGCGACGATTGGCACGCCTACAGTCCTTGCGCTCATGCCCAGGAAGTCGGCAAAAGTTGCAAAAACCAACCTTCTGAGGACCCACAGCAGAGTAAGGAGCTGCCCTGACTCGAGGGGCTGGAATAGGCGTCCGAATAGGCCCACCAAAAAGCCTAGCAACAGAGTGCGAAACAGTCTGCTGGGATGGAACCAATCCACCATGAACCTGCCCCTGAGCTCGAGCAGCCTTGAGAGCCTCAACATAAGTATACAAGCGGAGGGAGACAAGTTGCACCTTAATGTCTCGCTCAAGCCCCAAAATGAACCTACAAACCCTGTCCTCTTCGTTTGCCACAAGAACGGCTACGAAGCAACTAAATCTAGTAAATTCAGCTGCGTACTCATCCACAGACCTGGAGCTTGTTTCAAGAAAGTTTTTCATGTTACAATATTGCATAGACAATATGTAACAAATTTTCAAAAATAGAAATAACGACCAACCTGTTTCAGGACCAAGAATTGTTGCACCATCACAACTCTAGTGCTGCTAGGAAAGAACTTCTCCAAGAAGCTCCTAGTGAAAGTGGCCCAAGTGATCGGTCGCTCGAGCATTTCGAACTCAGACCTCCACCAAATATGAGCCAGATCCACCAACTGAATGGCCACCACATCCACTCTATCTGCATCTGCCCCTCTAGCTGCCAAAAGCAGTTGCTCAGTCCGAATCAGCCACTGTTCTGTCTCCAAAGACATCTCAGTGCCTGAAAACCTGTCGAGATGCAGCCTCATGAAATCTGCGACTGTACCCAGGCGGGAAGGAAGAGCTGCCTGCATAGGCACAGCAGGCGGCAAAACCCGAACAGCCTCCAAAGCAGCCATCACCAAGTCACTGTGGTTCTGCTGCATATTAATCAGCCGTTCCAACACAGTAGTGACAGCCTCAATCCCAGGCTGATCTCCCAGGGGATGAGAAGTAGAACCTCTACGAGCCAAAGTCTGCACAAAACCAAAAACAATTAGCATGCAAATCAAAGTTGATTTATAATTCATTTATGTATGCATGGTTTGTGAACTGTTGAGCCGATTCCAGATCGAGCCAAGCTTGTCTAATATATCAGTTTACATTAGCCAAACCTGGTGCTCTGATACCACTAAAAACCTTGTCACGCCCCGCTTCCCATATGAGAATACAAAATACGGATACGTGACTAAGCCCAGCGAATGATTTTCATCATCCATAAGCTGTTCAGAATCTTTACAACATTTCACAAGTATAATCAGAGTCGGAAGCAAAAGAATCAACCAAGCATGCATATATGAATAAAAATACCAACAAGAATACTTGAAACCAAAATATTATAATCTCAAATAATCCAGATCTGAATAAGTCAATATCCTGGGTCGCATTGCCCAAATACAAATAAATCTAAGTAATCAAGTACAATTGTTCAAAATAAGCAACAAGAATAATAATAGCAAAATTCCAGTACTAATATCTCATATCACCAACTCCATCTAGCAGATGATCATCCTGATCTGCAATTAAATAAATTGCAGGAAGAGAAAAAAGAAACCAAACTTTCATCAATGCAAGTTACAGGCGGCTTGTAATGCAGGATACAAGTACATGGTAAAAGATAAACAAATAACATGGAATAGACATGGTAATAAAATATAACAACTAACATGGCAAAATGAACAAGTGTAAGTAGCATGTATCAAGTGTCAAGTAAACAAGCATCATGTAAACAATTAACAAGTATCAAGTGTCATGTAACAAGTATCAAGTGTCATGTATCAAATAACAAGTATTATGTAATCACATATCATGTTCAAGTGTCATGGTCAAGTCTTATAGTTATTACTATCTAAGTAGCACTTCATGCATCCCGGTTTTACTACATGGTTGCTAAATTCAAATAATTTTGCTTTAGATGTCATAGTAGATCATAGAGGGCAGTGTATTCAGGGACAAGTATCAAGTAATCGAGCTCCAAGCTCCAAATATCATGTATCATGTATCGTGTATCACGTGTCAAGTTGTGCAAGTGAAAGTAATCACGTGTCAAGCGCGCAAGTGTCAAGTAATCACGTGTCAAGTATCATGTATCAAGTCATCACGTAGGATCTGTGGATCCCCTTCCGAGTACACGTTTCTATATTTTTCACAATTAGATCTTTTCCTTGAAACCCCGGCTTGGTTATTTACTATTATCATCAAACAAGTATGTGCGAGTACAAAACATGGCAAGAATAGCATGGTATGATCAAGTAACAAGTTCAGGATGAAGAATAAACATACACGGGTGAAAGACAACACATAAAAGATTGGAACAACGAGAATTCTAGTTCAGAAAAGCAAGACAGTACTGCACAAAAACAGGAATTTCCGTTTCTACAAATATGCAAATCCGGATCCGTCAAAGAATCTGAAAAATACTCCCGGCTGAATCCAGCAAATATATATAAGTCATATAGTATTTCACAAAAACATAACTCAAAACTGAATTGAAACCAGAAAATATGTTCAGCCAGATATCAGAAAATCGTATTCAAAGTCAGGAAAGTAGCATGAAAACTCATTAAATAAATCCACGAAAAATCTGGGGTATTCCCCTATATGTGTAGCATCATAATATAAAGTTTCATAATTTTCCAATCTAAATAGTTTAGTTAACAAAAATCAGAAAACATCAAGATGCAGTACTTTTATAAATCTGGAATTATAAATACTGCAGTACGAAAACAACAATATCTCACAAACCATAAATCCAAATCCAAATTCTTCGAAAGGGTGATAAAATAGATACAGTAGGCTAACTTTCATATTCACAAATATATTACAAAACAGCAATTAGAATTAGGTCAAAAATCATATTCTTTACTAAATAGTATGAAAATTCAGCATGTTTAGTAATTGTTTGAAAACATAGAACGGTTTGTAAAACTCATCAATTAAATTCACAAAAGTTCAGGATTAATCTCAATCAGGTCTAGTTGTACTGTACAAAATTTTAGAACAAAATAATATTTTTAACATCATGATAAAAATAGATTACTCTTCAGAATTTATAGAAAACAAAATCTGAAATCTCTCTACACCTCTGTAGTAAAATAGACATAACTCACAAACTATAAAACGAAACTGATATCTGTCAGAAGGGTTGGAAAATAGACAGAATTTTCTACAAATCATGTTCAAAAAATATTTTCTAATACTGACCTTAATAGGATCTAAAATACTGATCAAAACGGAAAAACTGGCAAAACTGAAAATATCCTCTATGCACAAATTCAACTAGTTCGCATAAAACTCATCCAAATCATAACCAAACATGAAATATAGTGTACTAGATGTCCAAACAACATGGTATATGGTATTTCACAAGTCCACAACAAGTCCGCTACGAATAACACGAACGAGCACATGATATCATATGAACAACACGCATATATACAAAAAGAAGTGGTCAATCCTAGGTTATTTCATGTCATGTATGTCGTGAGGCAACTATGGTCGAATCAACACAATGGAGACAATATCAACAAGGATATTCACACACAAATTGTCTCTAGAACCCAATTACACTACAGGCGGTATTTAGTACTTGTATTACACAAACAAAAGAATACAAGTTACTTGCCTTAACCGATGCCGAGAACGACGAGAATCAAGAATAACGGGAACGGGTTCCCGGAACACGAACTCAACGAGCGAACGTGTAATATCCCGGACGGATATTATATTGTATAAATTATTATTTTTAAAGCAAAATATTTTAAATAGGAATTTCTTGGTTTTGCACATGAAAAGTTACCTGGACCTATATACTGGTAAGTATATACAGGTATTGTATCAGTTTTGTGCACTTGTACAAAATCCTGAAAAACGCATTTTTGAGAAAAATGTCTGGAAAATCCCGGGCAGACACCGAAAATTATTATTTTATTATTATTTTACTTTTATTACCCAGAATGAAATATTTTTGGTAGATATCACCCGGTTTTGTGGATGAACGTTATCTGTGTGTATATACCAGTCTGTATACATCTGTATTGTATCAAATTGGTACTGAAATCTTCCGGGCTGATAATAAATTTTATTTTATTATTATTTTCAGAATTAAATTATTTTTGACAGATTGTTCGTTTTCATGAATGAAAAATATCTGTATAATCAGATACACGTACGAAATCGAACTGTGTTGATTTCGGGCGTTTAAACAAATCATGTAGTATGTGATTTTGGTAAATTATATTTTATTTTAGATCCATCATGATGAGATGGAGGGCTAGGATGGATTAGGACTTGATTGTAAAGATTATTTGCAAAAGAAACATGAATTGTTTCTAACCATAAGAGTTGGACAAGTGGCACTCTTTCTACCCACATACCCCTTCACTTTCCCTTATAAAAAGACCCCCCCTCCCTCACAAAGTGGCCGGACACCCCTCCCCTTTCCCATCTCCATTCTCATTGTCTTCATTCTTCTCCATCTCTTTCTCACCTCATTCTCCATTTCCTTCCACTTCTACTTCTTACTAGTTTTAAATTTTAGAAAGAAAAGGAAAGAAAAAGAAAGAGAGAAAGAGAGATTTAGATAGGTTCTATTCCATGAAATTCTTGAAGAGTTCTCCATAGAAGCAAGGAAGGAGATGGTTTGCTAGCTAGTCCTTCCTACATAGAAAAATCAAGGTGGGGGTTTCTCTACCTTTTTGTATGTTAATTTTTGTCCTATTTTGCTCTCTACTTATGGTTATATGTGTGTATATATGTTGTATGATGATTGAAACAACTTGGACTAATTATTGAGCATTTTTTTAAGTAGTGATTTCGATCACAAGGATCCCATGGAAAGATTGAATGGAGGAAATTAATTTAAAACACATAAAGATTGGATCTTTAGCCTTGCTACTATTATTGTTGTTATTATGGTTAAAATTGACTACTTGGACTAAAGAAATAAGCATAAGAATGGTTGTTTATAAAAAGAGATTTCATATAAGAAAAGTTGGAAGAATGGAACTCACAAAGAACCCATAAAGATGAGACTTTGAACTTGTTATGGTTATGTTTGTTTCATTAGTTACCTTGTTAAACACAAATTGAACAACTTGGACTAACTACTATGTTCATATAAGTTAGTAAGGTAAGAATGGTTACATACCCATTTTGGGGGTTGTAGGACTTTTACATGTTAATTTTAAGAGATAGTATTTTTGTTGTACGTTGTTTTCCAACCAAATAAAGATCATGTCCTTACTAACTTTTGTTCATAAAAAGGGAGTTTTCTTGATGTAGAAATTGTGGGATTGAAGGAAGGTAAGTTTATTTTTATAACTCAATAAGAGTTGATTATCGTTTATGTTGGAACATGTAATTTGGTAAATTAGTCATTGTAATAAATGGGACATGTAATCCCTAAAGGAAATAAGTTTTGTAATAAGTAGTTAACTTACCATGCTTGAGTTAGTAAGTAAGATTACCATGCTTGAGATGTATTAGATCATGCTTGAGTTGGTGACTATGTCAAAAAGAACCCATTCATGCTATGTGACATTCTAGTAGTTTATCATGCTTGAGTTAGTAAGTAGGATTACCATGCTTGAGATGTATTAGACCATGCTTGAGTTGGTGACTATGTCAAAAAGAACTCATTCATGCCATGTGACATTCTAGTAGTTTATCATGCTTGAGTTAGTAAGTAGGATTACCATGCTTGAGATGTATTAGACCATGCTTGAGTTGGTGACTATGTCAAAAAGAACCCATTCATGCTATGTGACATTCTAGTAGTTTATCATGCTTGAGTTAGTAAGTAGGATTACCATGCTTGAGATGTATTAGACCATGCTTGAGTTGGTGACTATGTCAAAAATAACCCATTCATGCTATGTGACATTCTAGTAGTTTCCCATGCTTGAGTTAGTAAGTAGGATTACCATGCTTGAGATGTATTAGACCATGCTTGAGTTGGTGACTATGTCAAAAATAACCCATTCATGCTATGTGACATTCTAGTAGTTTATCATGCTTGAGTTAGTAAGTAGGATTACTATGCTTGAGATGTGTTAGATCATGCTTGAGTTGGTGACTATGTCAAAAAGAACCCATTCATGCTATATGACATTCTAGTAACTTATCATGCTTGAGTTAGTATGTAGGACTACCATGCTTGAGTTATATTAGATCATGCTTGAGTTGTTATCTATGTCAAAAAGAAACTCATTCATGCTATGTGACATTCTAGTATCTTACCATGCTTGAGTTAGTAAGTAGGACTACCATGCTTGAGTTGTGTTAAATCATGCTTGAGTTGTTGTCTATGTCAAAAAGGAACCCATTCATGCTATGTGACCCTCTAGTTAACTCATCATGTTTGAGTTGGTATGTAGGACTACCATGCTTGAGTAATATTAGATCATGCTTGAGTTTGTGTGCTATGTCAAAAGGAGAACTACCATGCTAAAGATTTGTTGTAGTTAATAATCCTAAGAGATGAACCAATGCTCCATGGTTGTTCTAGCCAACTCTTAAAAAGAAACCCATGAAACTAGCTCCATGATGGTTCTAGCTAAATTGATAAGAACCCATTCACGTAGGTTCTAGATGATTCTAGCTCAACTTGAGAAAGAACTCATGAATCTAGTGTATGTAGTTCTAGTTCAATTTAGGGCAAAAAGAACCCATGAGTTCTAGTAGTGTGAGGTTCTAATTAAAGTTGGAGCCTATCATGAGAACATTCTTCATCTTCCTTGTACGAGAAATTAATGGATTGAGAAAGTTACTAGTGTGGATAACTTGGTAAAAGCTCGTCTAGGGTCTTGTAGCTACCCTAGGGGTCATTGATCATCAAGACTCGCATCTTACCGCCTTGGGAACTAGGATAAAATCTCACCTTGGGCACCGACGGATCTAACTGGTGTGGGTTGATCGCGGGCCGAGGGTGTTGACGAGATCCAAGTTAGGGGTGGTGATGAATAAGGGAGATCCCGTCGCTAATGTCTTGGATCAATAGGCCATAGGGTGGGACCATGATGAAATCAAGAATTTTCTTAGTTAAAGCCTCGTAGTTCGTTAGGGTTAGTGACATTGTTAGGTTAGTAACGCATAAAGATCATTACTTAACCATTTAGCCAGAAGGAGAGCAGTTTGGCAGTAGGGGGCACCTTACGACCAACTCGTCCTTTGGGCCGACCTTAGGTGGTGTTACTGGGTTGTACCTTCCTGTCAAAGGGATACGTACGGTGCCTTCTCACGAGTTGGGAGCATGGGATGCGTATCGCACACTGTTAATTCCTGAAGTGCCATGATAAGGCGGGCGGAGCTAGGGGGATGGACCCCGGAACTTCGTCGGGTCCTTGGCCAGGGGGAAGCGAACAGGCCATAGATTGCGGTCTATGAGTTATGGGCTCGGAAGACCCTGTGTTCGTCTGGTTTTGAGTGAGGTCCGGTGTACCGGGTAGTAGTGGCAAACATAGACACCATGAGCCTACTGCAATGGTGGGACTTGACCACATGTGCAACCTCATCAGTCATGTAGTATCTGTCAGGAACAGGTTGTGTACAATTAGAAATTCATAACGCGGGTTCAAATCCCTATATTTGGAGAAACGGCTTGAGATGGGCGTATGTAGTATGGGATGCATACTGTTCCGGAGACTTGCTTGCATTAGAATAGGAGCATCCTAGATAAGTTGACATTGCATTAGATTCTAGTCATTTCACTCACGAACACTTAAACTACACCGACATATTTCACCATGCTTTATATGTTTGTTTTTGGAGATTCGCTGCTATATGATCAGCCCTTAAGCGTCAGTGAATACTGACGTCCCCACTTCAATAGGTACCGCAGTATAGAAGTACAGGTATTGGATCGCAGTCGTGGATACAGGATCACCAACCAGGAGGACTCCAGTAAAGGCATGGCTACAAATGAAGTGCCTGATATTGTCATCTTTCATTCTTATATACTCTGATGTAATGTGGAATCAATGGAACCACTCGGTCTGTAATATTGTAGTAGTAAAAAGTTTTAAAATTCTCCACAAATCTGTGTATTGTGACTAATTGAATGTAAAGGTCCTGGCTCATGTCTCGAATTCTTCATATAGGAAGTTCGGGGCGTTACAAGTGGTATCAGAGCCAACTTCAATTTACAGTCCAACACAGCACGAAAATTAAACTTGGATGCTTTTAAGAGTCGGGTCTTAGTTAGTTGTAGACAATCGTAATTCATATTGTTGTTCATTTCAACTTATGGTTTATGATTTTTCTATATCTGTACTAATTCCAGTATATGTATTTTAGGATGGTATTCGAAGATATCCTGACCGAGGATGTATTGATGGAGGAGAGTGAGCCGATTTTAAGGGATGATCCGATGATCTCGAGCGAGGAGCCGAAGGATATTTCTCTACAAGTTAACCTCAAGACGGACTCGCCTTCACCGCCGCAAGGGCTAAGTGTGGATAAACGCATGGCGACGGCAGCTAGCATATATCGAGAGATGAGGAAGCTGAGGAAGTACGTGGTCAGGAAGGATCATCAAGCTAAGCGACTGAGTGATGACTGCATAACTGCATTAGCAGGCATGGCAGAGGAGCAGGAATACTTCAATGCCAGATTGGCACAACTACAGCAGGAATGGAAGCAAGTTCTGGAGACCGCCAAGGTTATAGTATGCCAACTCTGTGAGAAGGATGAGCACGAGAAACCAGTCTGTCCTCGACAACAAGGGAAAAGATCTGCACCAGCATCTGGGCTCGAGAACCAAGGACGAAAGCAGAAGATTCAGAAACCAGACGGCAAACTTGGAGCCGCCAAGCCAGGAAGTTGTTTCCTGTGTGGAGAGCAAGGTCATTTTATGAGCCAGTGCCCAAGGAAGGACCCTCAGATGGATACCCGTACATGTTACAAATGTGGGAAGATTGATCATATAAGACCATATTGTCCCCAACTTCGCAGGAAGGACGACATATCAACTCCGAAGATGAACAACAAAGGAAAGGAGCCTGACCACCAAGGGTAGAGTTTGCACTTACTACCAGCAAGCTGTAGAAGGCAGGAGTGCTAGTACCAATAAGTGCATAGAGAACTACAACTAAGTTAAAAGTTGTATCTTTTGAAATTTATTTTTGGACTGAAGAAGTAATGTATGACGAAACACTTTTTGTAACCAGTTGGATTTATATATATATGAAATCAAGGCAACTGTTTTGTTCAATTGTGGTTCATCACATTCCTTGTCTGAATTATTTTTAAGAGGTGAGATGTGTGCGAGAGGCAACTCTAGAGGTGGTTTTGTTGATTACTCCATCTGGAGCAGCAGCTTTGAGCACGTCATAGGAAAGAGTCCTGGAAGTCTAAAGTAAGATTCATAGACCATGTCCTATTCTAAGGAGGGAGTGGCTGCTAAGTGCTAAAGGATCGAGATAGTGAAAGATCGACCTCAGCCAGGGACCGTGAAGGAAGTAAGAAGCAGGATGATAAGAT
Organism: Hemerocallis citrina; assembly: GCA_017893485.1. NCBI lineage: Eukaryota > Viridiplantae > Streptophyta > Magnoliopsida > Asparagales > Asphodelaceae > Hemerocallis > Hemerocallis citrina. Next base: position 20,751,961 of record CM030366.1, read on the forward strand.
CAGACAAGGCCAGCATTGGAGTGATTACTCAAGTTTAGAGCTCAGTTTTGGCGCGATGAGAGCTGCAACCGAGTCTAAGGGAGCAAGTCAGAAGGCTTAGGCAGGAGATGCAGGGAATGAAGCACTAAAGCGGCAAGTTGATGAAGGGAAATATCGGAATATCGGTATGGACTTCATCACAGGAGTACCCAGAAGTTCGGAAATGTATGACTCAATTTGAGTTATTGGAGACCCGATTGACGAAAGTCTACACATTTTTCCAATAAAGATGACTTAGATACTAGAGAAGTTAGCAGAAGTCTACATTGAAGGCGTAAGGGAGCAGCATGGAGTATCAGGGTCAGCGGTTCTGACCAAGATTCAAGAGTTACATCTCGAAATTGGTGGAATTTGCGGGCAACTTTGAGACCAAGGTCGGTTTCTTTGGAGAACCAGTTCGTGGATGAGTCACTTGGGAGCTAGAGAGCCATATAAGCTTTCCTTCCCCGAGTTATTTAGTGTATGAATGGTTGGTTGTATTCCTGACTTAATGTAGTTCTGAGGACAGAACTATTCTAAGGAGGGAGTATTGTAATATCCCGGACGGATATTATATTGTATAAATTATTATTTTTAAAGCAAAATATTTTAAATAGGAATTTCTTGGTTTTGCACATGAAAAGTTACCTGGACCTATATACTGGTAAGTATATACAGGTATTGTATCAGTTTTGTGCACTTGTACAAAATCCTGAAAAACGCATTTTTGAGAAAAATATCTGGAAAATCCCGGGCAGACACCGAAAATTATTATTTTATTATTATTTTACTTTTATTACCCAGAATGAAATATTTTTGGTAGATATCACCCGGTTTTGTGGATGAACGTTATCTGTGTGTATATACCAGTCTGTATACATCTGTATTGTATCAAATTGGTACTGGAATCTTCCGGGCTGATAATAAAATTTATTTTATTATTATTTTCAGAATTAAATTATTTTTGTACAGATTGTTCGTTTTCATGAATGAAAAATATCTGTATAATCAGATACACGTACGAAATCGAACTGTGTTGATTTCGGGCGTTTAAACAAATCATGTAGTATGTGATTTTGGTAAATTATATTTTATTTTAGATCCATCATGATGAGATGGAGGGCTAGGATGGATTAGGACTTGATTGTAAAGATTATTTGCAAAAGAAACATGAATTGTTTCTAACCATAAGAGTTGGACAAGTGGCACTCTTTCTACCCACATACCCCTTCACTTTCCCTTATAAAAAGACCCCCCCTCCCTCACAAAGTGGCCGGCCACCCCTCCCCTTTCCCATCTCCATTCTCATTGTCTTCATTCTTCTCCATCTCTTTCTCACCTCATTCTCCATTTCCTTCTACTTCTACTTCTTACTAGTTTTAAATTTTAGAAAGAAAAGGGAAGAAAAAGAAAGAGAGAAAGAGAGATTTAGATAGGTTCTATTCCATGAAATTCTTGAAGAGTTCTCCATAGAAGCAAGGAAGGAGATGGTTTGCTAGCTAGTCCTTCCTACATAGAAAAATCAAGGTGGGTGTTTCTCTACCTTTTTGTATGTTAATTTTTGTCCTATTTTGCTCTCTACTTATGGTTATATGTGTGTATATATGTTGTATGATGATTGAAACAACTTGGACTAATTATTGAGCATTTTTTTAAGTAGTGATTTCGATCACAAGGATCCCATGGAAAGATTGAATGGAGGAAATTAATTTAAAACACATAAAGATTGGATCTTTAGCCTTGCTACTATTATTGTTGTTATTATGGTTAAAATTGACTACTTGGACTAAAGAAATAAGCATAAGAATGGTTGTTTATAAAAAGAGATTTCATATAAGAAAAGTTGGAAGAATGGAACTCACAAAGAACCCATAAAGATGAGACTTTGAACTTGTTATGGTTATGTTTGTTTCATTAGTTACCTTGTTAAACACAAATTGAACAACTTGGACTAACTACTATGTTCATATAAGTTAGTAAGGTAAGAATGGTTACATACCCATTTTGGGGGTTGTAGGACTTTTACATGTTAATTTTAAGAGATAGTATTTTTGTTGTACGTTGTTTTCCAACCAAATAAAGATCATGTCCTTACTAACTTTTGTTCATAAAAAGGGAGTTTTCTTGATGTAGAAATTGTGGGATTGAAGGAAGGTAAGTTTATTTTTATAACTCAATAAGAGTTGATTATCGTTTATGTTGGAACATGTAATTTGGTAAATTAGTCATTGTAATAAATGGGACATGTAATCCCTAAAGGAAATAAGTTTTGTAATAAGTAGTTAACTTACCATGCTTGAGTTAGTAAGTAAGATTACCATGCTTGAGATGTATTAGATCATGCTTGAGTTGGTGACTATGTCAAAAAGAACCCATTCATGCTATATGACATTCTAGTAACTTATCATGCTTGAGTTAGTATGTAGGACTACCATGCTTGAGTTATATTAGATCATGCTTGAGTTGTTATCTATGTCAAAAAGAAATCCATTCATGCTATGTGACATTCTAGTATCTTACCATGCTTGAGTTAGTAAGTAGGACTACCATGCTTGAGTTGTGTTAAATCATGCTTGAGTTGTTATCTATGTCAAAAAGGAACCCATTCATGCTATGTGACCCTCTAGTTAACTCATCATGTTTGAGTTGGTATGTAGGACTACCATGCTTGAGTAATATTAGATCATGCTTGAGTTTGTGTGCTATGTCAAAAGGAGAACTACCATGCTAAAGATTTGTTGTAGTTAATGATCCTAAGAGATGAACCAATGCTCCATGGTTGTTCTAGCCAACTCTTAAAAAGAAACCCATGAAACTAGCTCCATGATGGTTCTAGCTAAATTGATAAGAACCCATTCACGTAGGTTCTAGATGATTCTAGCTCAACTTGAGAAAGAACTCATGAATCTAGTGTATGTAGTTCTAGTTCAATTTAGGGCAAAAAGAACCCATGAGTTCTAGTAGTGTGAGGTTCTAATTAAAGTTGGAGCCTATCATGAGAACATTCTTCATCTTCCTTGTACGAGAAATTAATGGATTGAGAAAGTTACTAGTGTGGATAACTTGGTAAAAGCTCGTCTAGGGTCTTGTAGCTACCCTAGGGGTCATTGATCATCAAGACTCGCATCTTACCGCCTTGGGAACTAGGATAAAATCTCACCTTGGGCACCGACGGATCTAACTGGTGTGGGTTGATCGCGGGCCGAGGGTGTTGACGAGATCCAAGTTAGGGGTGGTGATGAATAAGGGAGATCCCGTCGCTAATGTCTTGGATCAATAGGCCATAGGGTGGGACCATGATGAAATCAAGAATTTTCTTAGTTAAAGTCTCGTAGTTCGTTAGGGTTAGTGACATTGTTAGGTTAGTAACGCATAAAGATCATTACTTAACCATTTAGCCAGAAGGAGAGGAGTTTGGCAGTAGGGGGCACCTTACGACCAACTCGTCCTTTGGGCCGACCTTAGGTGGTGTTACTGGGTTGTACCTTCCTGTCAAAGGGATACGTACGGTGCCTTCTCACGAGTTGGGAGCATGGGATGCGTATCGCACACTGTTAATTCCTGAAGTGTCATGATAAGGCGGGCGGAGCTAGGGGGATGGACCCCGGAACTTCGTCGGGTCCTTGGCCAGGGGGAAGCGAACAGGCCATAGATTGCGGTCTATGAGTTATGGGCTCGGAAGACCCTGTGTTCGTCTGGTTTTGAGTGAGGTCCGGTGTACCGGGTAGTAGTGGCAAACATAGACACCATGAGCCTACTGCAATGGTGGGACTTGACCACATGTGCAACCTCATCAGTCATGTAGTATCTGTCAGGAACAGGTTGTGTACAATTAGAAATTCATAACGCGGGTTCAAATCCCTATATTTGGAGAAACGGCTTGAGATGGGCGTATGTAGTATGGGATGCATACTGTTCCGGAGACTTGCTTGCATTAGAATAGGAGCATCCTAGATAAGTTGACATTGCATTAGATTCTAGTCATTTCACTCACGAACACTTAAACTACACCGACATATTTCACCATGCTTTATATGTTTGTTTTTGGAGATTCGCTGCTATATGATCAGCCCTTAAGCGTCAGTGAATACTGACGTCCCCACTTCAATAGGTACCGCAGTATAGAAGTACAGGTATTGGATCGCAGTCGTGGATACAGGATCACCAACCAGGAGGACTCCAGTAAAGGCATGGCTACAAATGAAGTGCCTGATATTGTCATCTTTCATTCTTATATACTCTGATGTAATGTGGAATCAATGGAACCACTCGGTCTGTAATATTGTAGTAGTAAAAAGTTTTAAAATTCTCCACAAATCTGTGTATTGTGACTAATTGAATGTAAAGGTCCTGGCTCATGTCTCGAATTCTTCATATAGGAAGTTCGGGGCGTTACAGAACGACCCACCAACACAAACTAGAACACAATGAAAACGAACTCCACAAACACACGATTGAACGAAACTCAACGAACACACCCACGGCACCAAAATGCACGAACCAAGACACAACCCACGAACGCACACCCACAAAGAGATAAACGGTGGATGAGAAGACGATGGCGGGGAGTGCAGCGAGGGAAGCTCGCCGCAGCCGCTGTGCTTGCTGTCGGGCGTCGGAGGGGGAGGAACACAGCACACCGGTGCTGCTGTCGTGGCAAACGAGCTGGCGCGTCGCGAGGGCATCGGGGAAAGGGTCGGCTGATGGTAGAAGATGAGCACAGAGAAAGAGGAGGGATGTCGGTGCTATCGCCGCAGTGCAGGAGGAAGGGGAACGGGGGGAGAGAGAGAGCACGGGATAGGAAAGAAGGTAAGCGGCTAGGGTTGATCGGGATGGAGGACAGCTGCCGGGTCTGCATGGGTTTATATAATCGGTATGATATAGGGTTAGGGAAATTGGTGGAGGCGGCACAGTAAAATGAGAGCGGGGTAACGGGTCACCGAGCTAACGGGTCGGGTGTGGGTAAGGCATCCTAGCTTGGGTAGTGTTAGGGTTAATTAATGAATGGGTTCGGTAGTAAATAAGTGGGTGATGGATTAATATATAATTGGGTTTAAGAACAGGGTATGGTTTAGCTAGAGATTTAACAGAGTAATAGGGTTTAAGAATAACAGGGTATGGTTTAGCTAGATATTTAACAGAGTAATAGGGTTTAAGAATAGCATATTGAGTGAGTGATTGGGTATAGGTTAAAAAAAGTTAATGGGATCCAAATAGGAAATAGGATAGAATAAAAAAAAACAAATATAAATGAATGAATAGAATGAAACATGAACAAATAATAATGAGGATCTAATATAGCTCGATCAAAGAGAGACGAACCAATAAGAGACAATAGGATCAAGAAGAACAAATAAAAAGACGACTAACCAATAAGATAAATGTATTGAAAGAAAAAATCCAATATACGGTCCAAGAAAAAGATACAATGAAAAAAAAAATACACCCAAAAAAATACACAAAATAAAAAACAGGGGTTACATTTAGAATAGCAATTATACATTTAGTCCCATATGTGAGCTCACATAGATTATTTTCGAACATTTAACAGTTATGTAATCATACAATTTTTGTAACAAGAGTGAATAGGATCAAAACAGCATACACTACAAACGACCAAGCAATCCCCGGCGTTTATTTTTTTATTTCCCGGCGTTTAAAAATGCCAGGATTGATGGCCCCGGCGCTTCAAGAAATGCCGCCATAAGCACCGGATTTGCCCCCGCCGGGGATGCAAAAAACTTTTCCCGGTGTTTTCAAAGGCCGGGGTTTTCTTTTTCGCTATCCCGGCGTTTGGAAACACTGGGTTAGAATAATTTTCATTTTTTATTATTTTTTTCATTAAAAATCTTATCCCGACGTTTTAAAATGCCGGGATAGTTTTTTTTTCCCTAGTGGGGAGGAGGAGCAGTTTAATTGTTAGGTTATTGTTGTTGATTTTATCAAATCAATATACATGCAATACAATTCACAATTTCCAACAAATTCATGAATCAAACATAATAAACAATATAAGAGTACTTAAGAGCACAAATTTATTCCAATAATTAAACAATTCAATCCAAATTAACCACAAATTTAATTAATTCCAATAATTCCGTAGAAGTACAAATGCTTAAGAGCACAAAATTACAAGATAGAAAATAAATCTAACAAAGAAAAGTTGCTCCGAAGTAGAGTGTTTTGGTTGTAGTGATAGTATTGTCTTCTCAATTCGTTCACAATCATGAGCATGCGCTATATTGCAGCAACAAAATAATAAGTGCAATTACTAACAATATGAAAAAATTGAAATCACTTAGGTGGAATACCCACAAGTAGTTCTCCCTTCTTATTAAATGTAACTACAGTTTCAGCTATTTTCATTTTTTTTCCCTTTTGTAATATTTTTATCGTAATTGAATAAAATACCCTGTTTTCTTTCTTTCTTGATTATTTTAATTAAGATTTTTTTCATGAAATTCTCTGTTCTTCTTGTTGAGCTGTTCTCATTGATTCTATTTTTATTCTATTTAATTGTGAGCGTTTTTAATTCTATTTTTATTCTACTAATATGTATTATGAATTGCAGGTGGATTAGATATAATACATAGCTAAAGATTCTTTCAAAAAAAATTGCTAAAGAATAATAGTCAATGGATCAGAAAATGACTTGCTGTCCAAGGTCATTGCATACTTGAGGACGGAAAATAGAACATTAAAGGCGGCTGTATAAAGCAGTGGAGCATTTACATTTTTGCAAGATTAAGCTTTTTGTAATATAAAAGATTACTGGTTATTAATGCAAATTCAAAAGATATTTGTGAAGGAATGTAAATATATATCATTGACATACTTAATGTCGATATTGAAAGAAATGTATGCTAAACACAAGAAACATCTTGAATTGAAGAATGTTACATTTAGGTTGACTAGGAACTTTAAGTACAGAAAAAGAAAATAATTATAGCTCCCGAACTAAACTCATAGCTGAAAGATCTTTAATTCATGAAACATATTCTCATATTCTTATGTTCCAAAGGAATAGAACAATATATAGACTAATTTCAATGATGCATAATAAACATTTTTGAGTAAATTTATGCAAGCCAGGCTACTCTACCTATGAGTATGAGAATATGCTGACATGAACAAAAAATATCAAAGTTCTTCAGCAACAATTATTTAAGGTTCTCTAAATAAAGTTGTAGAATAGCTAGTAAATCTAAAATTCTCAAAGTATTTGATTATCCATAGTAGCTTGAAGAATTCTTTAAAATGAGCTTCAGTCCAACCAAACGTAGCACCTTACAAGTGTTTTCTTTTTTGTCTCATTTATAGCTCCCGAACTGAACTCATAGCCGAAAGATCTTTAATTCATGAAACATATTCTCATATTCTTATGTTGCAAATAGAACAATATATAGACTAATTTCAATAATGCATGATAAATATTATTATGTATGCCAGCCACACTACTCTACCTATGAGGTGTATGAGAATATGCTGACATAGACAAGAAATATCGAAGTTCTTCAACAACAATTATTTAAGGTTCTCTAAATGAAGTTGTAGATTTTCAAGTAAATCTAAAATTCTCAAAGTATTTGATTATTCATAGCAGCCAGAAAGAGACCTTTAAAATGAGCTTCAGTCCAACCAAAAGTAGCACCTCCTAAGATGCTCTTTCCTTGCCCTCTGCTTCTTATCTCATTTTACAGGTTGAGCACGTGCTCGGCAATTGGGGCTTTCTCCTCCTCCATCCAGCTCTCTCGTGGCATTGTGTTATCCTTCACTGCACCTAACACGGGCCTTAAAATCCAGACATTATTAATTAAGGAGTAAAAGTTTTCATCTTTACTGAATATATTTGAAAAAATATAGATGTCATCTTACCATCAAATTGCTTGTCTGATTTTTGAGTTGATTGCTTCATGGCGAATTGCAGGGGATAACTGCCATGTCTCTGTGATTTGCAGCACACTATAAAAAGAAGAGAGACAATCAGTTAGCCATTTGTAAGTGGTATTGATGAAATTTATCAGAGAAAAAACAAATTATCACATTTCCTCTTACTCTTTCCCGATGGTGGTGCAATTTAGTCCAATCATCTCTTCTTCACAGCTTCAATTCCCATCATGACCTCCCCAATCCCAATTACAACATGATATCGACCTAAATGGATAGACAATTTAATTGCCACATTACCATCTTACCATAACGTTGAAGAACCGGAAAGCAAGTAAACAATTCTAAAGTATGTAGATGCCATATTACCATAATATTAAAGAATCTAGTTAGCATCTGAGCCAATTAACTACCATATCTATGCTTTCTGCCATCTTACTGTAAAATGTAAATAAAAGAGAGGGATACAATCAGTTAGTTGTAAAATTGTAGTTGTGTGAATAAACTAAAACAAACAAATTATCAAGAACCAAAGAGATTATAACCACCAGGTCATATTCCTTAGATAAATGTTTTGATATGGGAAACCCCAAGCCATATTCCTTCTATGGAAATTATAACCACCATTGCCCCCTCATATTCCTTAGATAAATTAACTGAACAATAGAAATTATAACCACCAAGTCATATTCCTTAGATAAATTTCACATCCAAAAATAAAAATCAAACATACTCCAATTAATCCACAAACAATATTCACTTGTTCAAAATAGAAGAAACTTAGGGCTAATTGAGGGAAACTAAAATTGAAATTGGAATTAGAATTAGGGTTTAAAATGATACCTTTTGTGTTTCTAGGGTTTGGAATGATCGTTGAATCCATCAGCTTGTTCGCGCTTGGGAATCGAAGAGGGGGAGAAGGGGGTTGTTTGTGTCGGGATGGAGAGGGAGACGACGACAGTGACGACGACAACGAAGTGGGGCAAGGTAGTTGGAGCTATGGTTTGTGAGAGAGAGGGAGGAAGATGGGGGTCACGACGGGTAGGGACGAACGCGACGGTGGGGGCACGGCGGCGATGAATAATAGAGGGGGGGGGGGGGGTAGGGGGAGGGGTCGAAGGTTGAGGGTGAGAGATTTTGAGAGAGAGAGAGTGAGTGAGAGCCTGTGTGAATTAAGAGGTAAATACGTTTATTAGAGAAAAATAAATCCAAGCGTTTTATTTTTTTGATGAACCGAATAGAGCCCAAAAGCTCCAGCCACACGATCAATTATATATAATAAAAAGTTCGTACAGAAGAAATAAATCAGTAGAACATTTACAAGGTGTAAACGAAAAATAATCACTATATACAGAAGGCCAATCCCGACAACTAAGAGACAAGGGATCGAGCAGGCCCAAGCAAAGAACGGAGCTTCGGTCGACGACGGAAGCTACATTCCCACCCGATCACAAGACGACACAGTAGAAAGGCACTAGGAAACCACGCTGCCTCTGCGAGGAGAAGGCGGAAAGTGCCGCAACCCACCTGCCAAACTTCCGTCCACACACGGAGCGAGTCGACTATCAGCTGTTACACCGACCACCTAGAACAAAACATAACCAAAGGAAATGGAGGCCCCGATCGCTCCAAACAAGAGCAAGAAAAAAAGGCTCCATCACAATCAGAGAACATCACAAGGCAATGGCTAGGATGACCAGCATCACAAACATAAGAGGGGTCGAAATGAAACTGCCCAACGAGACCCAGGCACACATGAGAGCCCGAACGCAGCCACAGATACACTGCTAGCGGCAAGAAACCGATGCAAACGATATAGTAACGAAAATGAACTAGAAGAGCATAATAAAGGAAACAACAGCATTATAATAACATGAACATCTAAATATAACTGGGAATAAAGAGCAACCCAGTGAGACACAGTGACATTAGTCATCGACACAGAAGAGGAGTAGTTAGATGGAAACCATCACATAATAATAGAGACAAACAAAGTACCACACCGGAACAGGGCATTACATCGCATCATACAATCAAAAAAACCCACATCAGTCCTAGTATAAAACATCTCAAACCAACTACCAACAGTGGTAGTAAAGGCTGAGGAAGGATGCAAAAGAGACCAGGAAGGTTCAGTAACATGAAACGGTTATCAACACTAGAGAAGAGCAGTATCCCTGCATACCATAACAGCCATGCAATACTAACCATGCCATATGGCAGAACATCAAGTAAGCCAGCCAAAGCAAAGCCAAAAAGCCAAAAGCCAAAAGCCAAACACAGTATCCTCAATCCTGCGAGGAGATAGCGGTGTACATGAGATTAAATACTAGTAAAATAAAGCATAAGATAAGGGAAAAAATAGAATTCAAATAGCATGTAAGGAGCGAAGACAATGAATCGGTTCATCAATCCTAAAGCCATGAAGAGCATTTCTCGCTTCAAGCTTTAAGGTCGAGGACCAGAAATTGAAGAGGAATACAAATTCTTCAATAATGGAGAGGGCAGGGGAAGTGCGCTGCCTGAATAATCTTTTGTTCCTTTCAATCCATATAACCCAAATAATAATTTGTACCGACAGTTACCACGAAAGATGGTACTTGATGTTAGGATGCGGGGTCGACCAGCAAGAATGTAAGTTAGTAAGGAGCAAGAATGTAAGTTAGTAGGGAGGGTGGGCGCTTCCCAAGCAAGAGAGGAAATTTTCCAAAGCGGACGCGTGAAGTCGCACTCCACGAAGAGGTGATTGGCGTCCTCAAACGAGGTGGCACAGAGGGGGCAATTCTGCCCCCAAGCCAAATTCCTTTTGTTTAGAACTTCAGCCGTAAGAAGTCTGTTGTTGAAAGCTAGCCAGGAAACGATTTTAACCTTAAGAAGGGCACATGATTGCCAAATGGCTTCGGCGAAGGGAGACCGGGTTCCTCTAAAATTGAGGAAATGATAAAACGATTTGACGATGAAAACACCTGCCGATTGCCAACGCCAAGTGAAATCTTCTTTAGGATGCCAATCGTAGTTATTCAGAGCGGAAAGAAGCTCTATGAATTGGGATGTTAAGTGAGGGGGAAGGCTAGCACTGAAAGGAACAGCCCAAACTCGTCGAGAGTTTATGATGGTGAAGGAGTCTGCTACCGTAGCTCGAGGGTCTGCGGCAAGATGATAGAGAGCAGGGTAGGAAGATGCCAATTTGGCGTTACCGATCCACAGATCATTCCAGAACAGAGTCTTGGAGCCATCGAAGCAGACATGGGAAATGCCACAATGGAAAGCTGTGACCGCTTTCCAGGTGCCTTTCCAGAACGGGGAAGCAGAACGATGGACTTGGTTGGGAAAAACCCACAAGGAGCCATCTGGGAAACAGTGGGCCTTGATACTTTGAATCCAAGGGAGATGATCAAACTTAAGGAATTTCCAGAGCCATTTACCAAGGAGAGCAATGTTATGGTTCCGAAGATTCAGAACGCCCAGTCCCCCTGCTTCCTTAGATGAACAGAATAAGGTCCAATTGGCAAGGTGAGAGCCCGGCTGGTGGTTGAGAGAGCCTGACCAGAAAAAATTGCTTCGAATATGGTCGATTCTCTTAATAACCCAGGAAGGGACAAAGTAGAAAGACATCATAAAGAGAGGGATGGAAGATAGCACCGAGTTAAGGAGGACCAGTCTGCCTCCTCTAGAGAGCAGCTTGCCCGTCCATGCATTCAGTCTGGATTCGACCTTGTCCACCAAAGGCATCCAGTCTGCTCTACGTAGCTTGCCCCATCTTAAAGGCACTCCCAAATACGTAATAGGGAAGGAAGCGATGGGGCAGTTGAAGAAATAAGAAATTTCCAGTTGGCGGTTAGGCGAACCTCCCAGCCACAGGACAGACGATTTTTGGAAGTTGATAGAAAGGCCCGACGCCAATTCGAACAAGTAAAGGAGGAGTTTAAGTGTAACGCCCCGAATCCCAAATACAACTGAATTCGAGAGTTCTACAGGATCTTTCCACTTCATTTAGTACAATTTTACAAGGAAATTTTAACTTTTCACTTTATATCAGAGTTACAAGTAAAACATTACAATGTACACTACACAGCGGAAGTAAAAATTACAACATTTAAATAAATGTACAACAACATTGAATAATCTTTAAGCATCCGTTCCTCTTTAATCTTTATCATGTCACTTACCTGCATATAAGACTGTGGGTACGTCAGTTTATTCAACCGACGAACATTATACACGACCATCCTCTCTATGCTGGAAATAGTATAACTTATTTTCCATATTTAACAAACACAAACTTGTCACATATCAAACTAAAGGGACTACCCTATTGATGTCGTGTTGTGATTGTGCACTTAGTCCTTAATGCAGTTATTTATATTATATGACACTAATACGCACTTGTTCGGATTCTATGCATCCCATACTACATAGGTCCGAGGGCAAGCCTCTTAATCGTTCTTCATCTTTGTAGGGTTCAATCCCTCGTTATGACTTAATCTACTACTGTAACTACGGTGAGTATCTTAGATGATCTATGAGTATAAGCACGTGTACAGAAAACCTGGAGGGGAACCCCACGCCATGTCTTGACTCGTCAAGCATGCATTCTGTGGCAATTCAGTCACCTTCATGGCACACGATCCTCTTGCAGTCACCAAACATCCCACAAGCGTTGCTAGAGTCCGATCATTACTGAGTTGTGCCCACGCCATGTCTTGACTCATCAAGCATGCATTCTGTGGCTCACACACCCGCACCGTAAACTCTAACTCTTACACTTGTGTTTTTCTCTCACTTTCATCACGTCTTCACTATGCACTATTCCTTAGTTTTTACTAGAATCATGAACAAAATCAAAGCTCTAGAGTTAGCCACTCCACTAAACCGGACTTATTCATTTATTCAAACATGACCAACCTTGGTCTTTCATTTCAAATTTCATTTTATTTCTTTCCAATTGCCGGGGAGACTTAGCTACTCTTTTATTTCAATTTCAATTTACAATTTCCAAATTGAGCATTTCCAACTCATAAATTCATTTTCATAATCATAACAGATTTTTTTTTCAATAGCATGATCTCTAAATTGTTCAATAGTCCATAATCATACATGGAATTTTATATTTCATCAAATATCAATTTCACATTGAAATCGCATCACTAAATGAATATTCACATTTCATATTTTTCACCCTATTCTCCAATGAGAATAATTCACATCCATCACACAATATAATTTCTTTCTTTGCTATATTAATTTTCTAATCCTTCATTTCATGTTCTTTTTGCAAGATATAATTTTCACCAATATATAGATGTAGAACCATAGTTCTATTTACACATTTATTCTCAAATCATATTTTATTCTATGTAAATAATTCCCAAATTATTTTTCATAAGTCCCATATATTTTTAAAAGAATAATCATATTTTTCCATAATTTTTCAATCATCCAAACACTCAAAAAAAATACTTTTTCCAAACTACCGAAACCAAGATTCAAACCCAGGACCACAGGGAAAACTGCCCAAGGCACAGGCCACTAGGCCAGATTCTACATGCTTTATAAGGAGGGCTAAGAGCGTTATATGCTCTCGGCTGCTGTTTTTATAATTTTTGAAAAAAAAGAAACAAAAGTATGGTGCCACAGGGATTCGAACCAGCGACCTGGGGTTCCGAACACCCACTGTAGCAAACAGAGCCGTCCCAACCACTTGAGCTATGCGCTCAGGTTGTCAATGGTACAACTCTAAGTTTACTTAAATCAATCCTTTCTGTTATCAAAACGTTTCGATGTGCAACTAGTCCTCATTTCACTTTGCCTTTATAAAAAATACTGTAAAATTCCAGATTGATTCTTCCTCACATAATTTACACACCAGTATGTAAAAATAATTTTTTTAACAATAAAAACATATTTTTAATAAAATTAATTCGAATTCTACATTATAACTACCACATTTCTTCTTTTCGACATTTCTTAACAATTAACATCTCAAATCTCTTTACTAGCAATTCTTCATACAAATTTCTGTTTTTAATCGTTTACCAAACATACAAATCTATATTTTAATTCATTTCAATAAAACACAAAGATTCATTTAACACATAAAGTAGCATTGCTAATCTTCTATCTTTTGTGTACATAATTTGTGATGTAGATAATGAAACTTCTCCAATAATTTATTGCTATAATCGATTCACACACAATTTTACCTTTACTAATAGAACCACATACAATTGCACATCCATATATCAATCAATCAATAAGTCATTTTCCAATTAAATGTGTACTCTTATTAATCTTTTTCATGCTTCATTCATTCAATTTAATCTAGCATGCATTCCTAATTAGAAACATGGAAAATTTACCCACCTTATTGAAGAAAAGTACAATTAGCAACCTCCTAAACGAATGTCCTTGCAACGAGAGCGATTCCCCTCCTCGTCAACGTGCACAAGCCAACCCGAGCACTCCACAAAGCCAAACCGAGAGCACCTTCCCTTGATAGCCGGCCTCCCCCCTTCTTGATGCAAGCAAAAATCCCACACAATCTCTCAATCTTTTACTCTCTTACTAACTACTAGATACTTGTATTTAACTATAGGTTTGGAAGAATTAATTTGCACAAGAATACTAGCCGGGGGGTATTTATACTAAAAAAATAGGAGAATGGATGGCTATGATTGAAGTAGGAGTTAGGAACAAGTGGCTTAGATTTAAGGAGGAGTTACACTAACTACCCATGATCAAGTAACCATCTCCACCATGATCTCACTCAAATTTTCCCATTCCATCCAAAAGCCACAACCGGCCATGCTTTGTGTGCACTTGCACGTGTACGTGCAATGCACGTGCATGCAATTGCCTCCAAAAATTTGTACATTAAATTTTGTATAAAAATAATCTTTAAATTGTATTCTACATTACAAGTTGTATTTAAAATTAAATTAACTCATGGGCTTTATTTATGGGCCAAAATAATAATTTTAAAATAAAATAAATGAATTAAATTTTGGCTTTTAAGAAAAAGGCTTTTTATCTAATTGAAAGAAGGCTTTGTATAAAAATAATTAAAAGCACATATTTAAATATCTATACTCATCATGATGAAAATAATTACAAAAATTATTGCACGTGCACACTACGTGCAAAATAAATAATTTTTCATTAAATGAAAATCGGGGCATTACATTAAGATTGCGGAGAGAGTGAGGATTAGGTTTCGCAAAGATGATAGTATCATCTGCATATTGCAGATTAAGAACACCTTGAAAATGCCGTGATGCGCCCAACCCATCAATAGCCTGAGCTTCCCAAGCATTGCGGAGAAGTCTGCTAAAGACATCTGCGACTAGAGCGAAAAGGAGAGACGAGAGGGGGTCACCCTGGCGGAGGTCCCGTTTAATTTTAAATTTGTGACCTTCAGAACTGTTGATGATAATGGAGGAGGTGCCAGAGCGAAGGCTGGACTTAATCCAGACTATCCACTTGGGCCCAAATCCCCGATGGGATAGAATGTCCAGAAGAAAATCCCAGTGAACGTTGTCGTAAGCCTTTTGAAAATCTAATTTGAGGAGAATTCCTTCAGAATTCGATCTGTGGCAAGAGGAAATGATTTCTTGAGCCGATGCAACACTATCAAGGATAACACGATTCTTGATGAAGCCTGATTGGGCAGAATCAACTAGGGAAGGCATTACCACACTGAGCCTCGCCGTGAGGACGTTCATGATGATTTTAAAGGAGGTATTAATCAGACTGATAGGCCTAAAATTGGACATCGAGTTCGCGCCCAAAAATTTGGGAATGAGAACAATATGCGCATAATTGATTCGGTCGAAAGAGAAATCTCCCTGGTGCAGTTCCGAAAACATACGGAAGAGATCATCTTTAAGGCAATGCCAAAACTTTTGGAAAAAGAAGGTCGGGAAGCCGTCGGGCCCCGGCGCGGAGTCGCTTTTTAAGGCACGAACCGTCGCCTTAATCTCCTCCAAGGAGAAGGGATCCTCGAGGGAGGAGAGGTTAACCGACGGAGGGCCATAAAGATGAAGCCAATCTAGAGATATATCTCGCTGTTTTTGGGTGCCAATAAGATTTTTATAGAAATCCAAGAAAGACCGATGGATCTCCGCATCAGAGCAAAGATCCACACCGTTGTCGGTGATCGAGGAAATACGATTGCATCGCTGCCTTTGCGACGCAAACGAGTGAAAAAAGGCAGTATTGCCGTCACCCTCCTTTAACCATGCACCCTGGCTCTTTGAGCCCATTTAATGCGTTCCTGACGAAGGATGGCAGCATAACCATGTTTACAGGAGCGCCTCTCCGCATGAGCTGAGTCGGATAAAGGACCCAGCTCTTCCTGCTGATCAAGCGCCTCAATAGAAGCAAGGAGACAATTTTTGAGGAAGTAGGTGTTATACTGTCTGTTGTACCTCCAGATCTTACAGCCAAATTTGATGGCGTGAAGTTTAAGGAGGATGCTAGCAAAAACCAATGGTCCAGCGACCGCGGATAAACATTCTTCCACCAAATTGACGAATAAAGGGTCTTGCATCCAGAATTTCTCAAAACGGAATTTGCGCTGATGATAGAAAGGGAAGTTCGAATAGAGAACAATGGGAACATGGTCAGAAGATGGATTAGGTAGGGCCTTGGAGAAAGTATTATGGAACTTGTTGATCCAGGTCGTGGATACAAGAAAACGGTCCAATTTGGCCAGAGAGGGAGACTGTCGCTGATTGGACCACGTATATGCTCTACCATTGAGAGGAATGTCTGTCAACTGCATGTCCTAAATGAGATCGTTGAAACACAGGGGAGGCGGAAGATCTTTCGGATGAGAATCTAGTGACGTTGAAATCTCCACAGAAGAAACAGAGACCATTAGAAAGGGTTTGGAGAGACTGGAATTCTTCCCAGAATAAGGGATGCCCTTCAGAAGATGAAGGACCATATACCGAGATAATCGTAAGGGAGCAATTGTGGGACAACCATTGCAGATTGGTGATGAGGAAATAAGTAAGCCGATGATAAGAAATGAAGGAAAAGACCGACTCTTTGAAACCCAAGAGGATGCCCCCTCGAGTTCCGCAAGCATCAAGGGAGATCCATTTAGAAATAATGGATCCACCTATAGCTCAATAAATAGCAGGGGAAGGAGAGTCAATCTTAGACTCTTCGATCGATATAAGGTCACAGTTAGAAGAGCTAATTAATTGAAAAATCGCCCTTTGTTTGACCGGACAATTGAGGTCCCGAATATTCCAAGAGATACTAATCATTTAAACTACGATGGTCTCGAACTCTGTCACGTTCAAGTTGCTTAATGGAGGGGATGAAAGAGAGGTTGTCCGACTCAACTCTAAAGCCCAACCGAAAAGCTTGTTGAGTCATTTGGAGATCAGACCATTGTTCGAATTGGGAGTGGAAAACTGATCCTAGAAGCTCAACGTCCTGTTGAGGCAAGGAACGAATAGAGGTGTCACTGGGAGAACCATGGGACGCTATGGTATAGTCAGGGATCCTAAAATGAGGATAAAGCGCAGCCTTTTTGGCAAGAATTCGAGCGCTCGATCTAATAAGTAGAGAAGAAGGGTAGCCGTACTGGGTAGAGTTACGATCCGCACCTCCTGCTACCTTGATAGTCTCCTCGAAGGGAGTCTTCCTGTTAGGGTCAATAGAAGAAGGTGCAAGAAAATCAATAAGAGAGGGTGGGGAGGGAGAAAGGTCAGTCACAGAGATTGGGGGAGAACGAGCCGACCTCATCCGCACCCCTGTGACAAGGGAAGAAGCGAAAATGCCTCCAATTGGAAAAAACGTCCACATAATGTTCTTCGCCGAGAGCGGAAGAGTGAGGAAAGATAAATGAAAAGCTCGTAGAGAACGGAAAGAATGACTAAAATAACAGCATTTAATCATCGGATGCCCACCGGAAATAGTACAAACACCATCTAAGAAATTGAAAGAAAAACAGTAAACGTGTACCTTCTGCGGAGGCTGCTCCTTCTTGAGCACCAAGTCCTCATCATCTAACAGATCATCCTTCTCAATCTAAGCATCGCCTTTAGAAGAGGCAGCCGACCTAACTTTGATAGTCGGGAGGGACGGAGCCGATGCAATCATGCCAGAGAATTGCGCTTGTTTAATGAACTTGTCCCAATCCGACGCATAGTGTGGATTGGGCTCCCAAGAAGGCCAGTGAGAGGAGGGAGGCGGCGGCTTGGGAGTTGAAGATGAGACTCCGGGGCGGTGAGTAAGGGGGGTACTCTCCGGGAGAGACGATTTAATGGGTGACACTTGCGTCTTAGAGGACGAGGAAGTGCCTGGCTTCGCCGACGCGATGGAGGGATTGATCCACACTAGATTAGGAGCTTTGGATGGGGAAATCTTGGGGGCTGCAGGAGCAGCGATATGCTTGGAGGAAGGATAGGATTTCTTCTTCGAATGGGGTTTTTGGGGAGCTTTCTAACTAGGTCGCGAGGACGAAGACGACCCAGGGTGGAAAGAGGGGTTGGATGTTGCCGGCTTGGGAGAGGGCTTCGGAAGAGTAATAGAGGAGAGGGTAGGGGACCCTTCAGAGTCACCGAGTCGTGGTATTGAACAGTAATTGTGAAGCTGTTGAATTCATCTATAATAGAGTAAGCTTCAATGCGTGCCAGTTGGTTCGGGATGCTAAACAGAGCTTCTACTTGCAGACATCCCAACGCAAGCTTGGAAGAAGAGGAAATGCTCACAACTTCCCCGATGCATCTGGTCATCATGCCTACTAGACGTAAGGAGGAACAGCAAGGAGGAAGCCCAATAAGAGTGACCTTGGTTGATGCTGAAACCAGGGAGTGCGACGGAGGGTAATACTGAACCCATTTTCGGAAGGACAGAGAAATAGAGCCGATCGCGAGGGAGGAGTTGGAAATCAGTTCATCGAGAACTTTGGGAGAAGGACAGCGAATAACCACGTCGCCATTGGAACACGAACTAATCACCCAATCCCACTCTTTCTCATTACATGATTCACAGAGAAATGAGTTAAGAGTGAAGGTGGGGACCGTTCCCCCGCAGAAGGACACAGCACCATAAGTTTCAAAAAACTTAAGTCTATCCGTCAATTCCAAATGCGAGATAGACCTGGGTAATGGAAGGCTTAAGGATGGGAGAATGAGAGTCGGGGGGAGCAGGCGCAGCCGGGAAAGAAACGCCTAAAATGCGGCTTTCGATCGGGGGGGTTGGGGAGGAGAGGAGAAGTGGTATCTCATCAACCCGGCCTTTTTAACAAAAGCTGGGGTATCTAGTAACTCCGCTGGCGTTTTTAAAAGAACGCCGGGGTTTTCCAGCGAAACTACCCAAATGTAGGGATAGTTTCACCGAGGTTTCTCATATCTTTTGTAGTGATACTAAATTACTTAAACTAGTAGGAGTTCAATCGTAGTAATTCCAGAAAAATTTAACATCTAAAAACCCAAAAGTTATAAACTTCACAATTGGAAAGTTGTTTTGTTCATATGAAATTAATTTAATTTAAGAATCTAATCCAGTCACCATGTGAAGAATCTACAATAATGCTAACACCTAATCCAGTCTATAAATGTACAGTAATGCACTGTAGTTGTTTGGCATAATTTAATCCAGTCACAGCGCACTGTAGATTCTTAAAACCTTCATGCCAAATCCTAATCCAGTCACAATGAATAATTTAAGAATCTACAGTAATCAAATTAAATCAAAAGAAAAGTTGTTTTGTTCATATCCCATTAAATAATGGAATAAGACCGCTATAGATTTAAAATCGCCATCACTAGACAATTGAAAGAATTGATGATATAAGGTCAGGATCTCTGTACTCCACAAACTGTACTTGATTCTCAGTTCCTATAGATAATTCAGATGAAAATATTCATGATTATTCTACTTCCAATATTAGACCCATTTGATTATTCTATTAATGATAATGTAATTATCAAAGGCTATAAAAATATGAAAATACATAATATCTATTATAATTTTATGTTATTTGCAACGAATTAATTATTTTGATTTGGAGTATTTATTTCTCCATTAGTAAGTAAAAAAGTTGCTTTTGAATTAAAAAATGGTTTTAATTTGTTATTTTTTTTTTTAGTTTTGCAACCTCAGGAAGGATTTTCTGGCTCTGCCCACAACTAGTTTAATTCATGTTTAACCATGATATACATGTGTAGAGTCCCCTAGCATGCCCAAAGCAAGTTAAAGCAAAGAACATGACTTTAGTGCAGACAAATACATTGAGCCAACAACATGCCCAAATCATGTTAATTTACTCATGGTTTAGTATTCAGATCCATGCATCGAGCCATAAATGAAAGAATTTTAATAATTAAAGTAGTGTTATAGACTTATAGTAATATTTTATTTTAGTTTAGTTCCACAGCTGATAAATAAATATCTTATTTTCCACTGGTAGGAGACCTTTAATTTTCTAATAAGAATCAATAAAGTATTTTCCAATATCTCTTAGTATGAAAAATTCTCAAAAACTTTATGCATTATATACTCCTAAAAACACCATGATTTCTTCTAGAAAAAATATTTTAAAAAATAAATCATCGTGTTTTTCTCTACCTCCTTCATGCTATTTCATCGATTTCATGATCAGAACAAAGGGGGATATGTAGCCCTCCAAACCCAATCCTAGCCCCGCCGCCCTCCTTATCTCCTATGTTGTTGTCGTCATCATCTCAGAGCTTCTACCACCATCGTTAAAAATATATCCTTCCACCGCTCTTCTTTGTCGCTCCTTCTTCCAGTCCCACCGCCGCCACTGTACTCCACCACCTCTATCGACCTTGCCCTCCTTCTGCCCTCCGATGAGGCCGACCAAACCCTTCCTAACCTTTGACGAACCATTTCGTATATAACCAATCAGATCCATCTCCCAGAACCTCTGATCTCCTCTCTGATTGTCAGATATAATCATATCTGGCCCGTATTTGTTAGATCTAATCAAATCCAACCAATTCTATACAGATCTAGCGTAATATGTAATTCTCCAGTTCTGCAATGATGAGTGTTGTTGTATCATGCATGCCTAGTTCCGATCAACTTCTTACAATTAGATTTTCTCATTCACATCCTTCTCCAACCTTAAACCTAATTTTAATCTACTCTTCTCCTTTGGCGACCGATCCCTCTCTTATGTTGAAACCAGAGATGATGTGCATCACCACTGAGAACCTTTCCGATAGTGGGAACTACATGACATGGTTCTGATCTATCGTGCGATTTCTAAAGGGACGAGAAATGTACCATCATATCACTGATGGTCCTCTCGATGCTTAGGATTCCAAGTTTAAGGCTTGGGAACGTGATGACAACTTGATCGTCAATATGATGACTAACTGTATGGAACGAGATCTCTACTAGTCCATCACCTTTCTTGATGCAGCAAATCTAATTTGTGACACACTTGAACAAATGTATTCTTCCTCTAATAACATGAAACACCTCTATGATATATTTCGTGTTATATTTGAAACTAAGCAGGGGCGCTAACATTCATGCATACTTCTTCAGATTTACCCATTTCTTGAAAGACTGGAAGATCTATTAGCCATACTGTCCTGAGTTCGCTGCAATGTAAGGCCCTTCTTGCTGTTCTTGCCTTAGGAACATTCGTTCTTATATTCTCACCACTAAGGCCAGTTCCTCTCTTTGGAATCTTCATATTCAATTTCTCCAGGTTTCTTCTACTATTGCTGATACCCTATTTTCATATGCACTTGCCTCTAGCCGAGGTCGTAGTTTCTCTGGCCCATCTCAATGATCCCCCACCTCCTCAAGGTCATGGTTCTTACTCTCCCTGGCATGTGGTGAGCCCGTGGAGACGGTCGGTGCTTCAACACCAAGGTATTACAGATACTGTAAGAGAAAATCTCATGAGTACACGACGTGCTGGAAAGAACTCTGTTGTCCTATTTCTCATCAGTTTTTCATTATGGAACATTTCTCCACTGCTACTCCCACAGATACAACCTCCTCCCAACATACCCTTTCTGCAATAGAGTATCAAGCATTTCGCAACATGATGTCTTCTCCTTCTAGTTATTATGTTCACTCAGGCCATATTTGTCACGCCCCGCTTCCCAAAAAGAAATACGAAATACGGATACGCGACAAAAGTCCAGCGAAAGCTTTCACCATTCATGGCTGTAAAGATCTTTCCAACAAATCACAAGAAATACGAGAAGTACACAAGAAAGAATCATCCACGCATGCATGAAACAAATTATTATAATCAAAAAAATTTCTTGAAACAAATACAAATTTTCTCAAAAATCAGATCTGGAAACAAGCAAGTCACATGCTCTGAAACAAAATGCCCAAATACAAGAATTCTAGTAGCAAAATACAATTTATTCAAAAGCAGGAAATAACTCGAGCAAGAACACTAGCCAAGACTAGAACACTTGGTTACTTACTCCCTCGGGCAGCTGATCACCAAATTCTGCAAGTTTGGCGAATCGTAAGAAAAGGAAAAAAGAAACAAAACACCAATCAATGCAAGTTACGGGCCGTATGTAGTGCAGACAACAAGTACTAAAACAAATAAATAATATACAGAGTGGCAACAAGAAGTAAGTAATAAAGTAAGCATGGAAGAGATGTGTCAGCATGGTAGAACAACTAACTCTTAATCAAGAACATAATCAAGTAACATTATAAGATAACATGGTGCAAGTAGCATGTGATAAGTATCAAGTATCAAGAAGCATGCAAGCAAGTAACAAGTAACAAGTGTCAAGTAGCATGTTCAAGTAAGTAACAAGGATGAACAAGTGATCATGTTATTTCTAAGTCTTGTATCTAGTCCTATCTAGGTAGCACTTCATGTGTAGCGCCCCGAATTTCTAGATTAATAACATAGAAATTACGTGGCACATTCCCAGTGATCCACTTCAACATAATATTAAACATCAACAACACCACTAAAATTTTCAAACATTTATTACAACAAACTTTTACAAAACACAGCGGAATTCAAAACAAACTCAACTCAATATTTTCTTCATTTACAATATAAATTTATCTCAAAACCATTATTACAAATTTACACAAATCACTTAAGAATCAATTTATCTCGACTTGCCTTTAGCATCCAAATCTCCATCACTAAGCAACTACCTGCAACATGTGAGGCTAGAGATGATCCCTAACCCCCAAAACTAACGGGGTCAGCCATAAATGGTGTGAGAAATATAAAAAAAATAAACAAACCACATAAAAGATCATATCTCATAAATTCTTAAACAACAAGTACTAAATAAGAACATGGGAAATACGAAATGACAGTAACATAAAACATCAAGTGGAGCTAAACTAAGTGTCGGGTGTAGGAAACAGGAAAACCAAATGCATAAAACCAAGCTAAGAAACAATTTCTCTAGATGCAGACTCTCTAATGCGTACTTGTCGAAGTCTATGCATCCCATTCTACATAGGTTCGGTGCAAGCCCTTAACGTCTTCACTTCATAGGGTTCAATCCCCGCGTTATGAACTAATCCTAACACGATGACTACTACGAGATAAAGATAAACCATGGATAGTATCTCATGCCCGATAATTCCGGAGATGGATCCCACACCCAAGATATTTCACTTGAATAATTTCGGAGATCATCCCACACCGAAACATTGACACGTCACCACAATATACCACATGTGCTTCACCTCGACTCCGATAATTCCGGAGATCAATCCCACACCACAATAGTTACCGTGATAATTCCGGAGATTGTCCCACACCACATGACTGTGATAATTCCGGAGACATATCCCACACCACTAATAATCTACTGTGATAATTCCGGAGATTAAATCCCACACCGAAAGCCATACTGAGGTTCTTGAATCATGTTCTCGTTCATCATATCACCACTAGTGCCTGTCCTTAATATTTTATTTTGGGTTAATTAATTGCTTAACGAATCTCCTAGAGTGGTATACCCTACCGGCCTAAATTCAAATCCAAATAACTAAAATGCCTCACTG
The DNA here is from genome assembly GCA_017893485.1 of Hemerocallis citrina. Lineage (NCBI taxonomy): Eukaryota > Viridiplantae > Streptophyta > Magnoliopsida > Asparagales > Asphodelaceae > Hemerocallis > Hemerocallis citrina. The sequence goes on from CM030366.1 coordinate 20,775,880, forward strand.
GGCCTCAACAAATAACTCAACACCGGTATACTAGGGTCACACACCACTAGAGACTCAAACTCAAAGGTCTCAACAAGGTTCCACTAAACAAGGTGGCTCAACTAAATGTCTCAAATGAAATACTTATCTGAATATCTCAAGGTCAATTGCTTAATCATATACTGAACTGAGACAAGTATGTACTAAATTATCTGAGAAACCAATCATTCGAATTAACACTGAAGTTTACAAATATCCTTCAGTATCAGTCGACTCATACTGATGATAAGTCGACTGTCCAGAGGACCAAATTCAAGATTTTACAAAAATAAACTAAGTCATTTAACAGTCGACTTAAGAAGGGATCAGTCGACTTACCCAAAGTAATTTCCAATAGTCTTCTCTAAAATATTCTAAGTAAATAAGTCGACTTAAAGGACTATAGGTCGACTGTTCAGAAGGACTAATAATTTTTTTTACAAAAATAATTTCTTCAGTGGACCAGTCGACTGCCTACTGGGTAGGTCGACTGTCCAGAACAACGTTTTCAACAATTCTAAAATAAAACATCAGGCTCGTACCAGTCGACTGCACAGTAGGCCAGTCGACTGTCGGCCTACAGATCTCAAAATTTAGGTCTGATTACAAAATCAAATTCGGAAGCCTTCTAATGATCAATGTTATGAAACTAGTTCGTATTCAGGAAAATAATAAATCTCAACGAATCTTCATCAGGTATATGTATATATCACTCAAAACCTCAATAAGTCAAGATTTAAGTTCTCATGTTCTAATCAAAATTATTTCATTAGGGTTTTGCAAGATCTAAATTCTTTCACAATCTAAATCAAATCCGAATTATGAATCTAATGTCCAGGTGTTCATACACAAATCTCAACATGCTTTTAGTAAACAAGTTAAATAATAAAGACCTACTATCTCATCCACCATTTCTACATGATTCATACCACATTACAATATCTATATTGTTCACAACATCCAATCATTACATCATGATATTTGTACACATAGATCAATCAACAAGACGAATTATAATACTCACAAAACCAAACAAACAAACAAATCACTCACATGAATCAAACACAAAACAATTTCTATATCTCTCACATAAATCAAAACAACATAACAATTTTTATATATCTCACATTAGATTTTGAGAATAGTCCACGAAAAGAATCCTCCTTTTGCTAGATCCAAAGTCCCTTTCTCCTCCAAAGTAAATCTCCTCAAAAATTCTGTGTGTTATCAACAATGACGGCTCGAAACCCACATTTGCAAAACAACCCTTTCCAAAATACAATTTACATATATACATCATTCTTTGGAAATTCCATCAAAACTCATTTAAATTAGGATTTTAAAAGAAAATATACATTCTAAATCTCAATTAATACTGCTCAAAATGTCCAGAAATTGTATTTTGCACTTTAACCCCTAAAAATATCGAATTTGCAAAAAGGTCATTCTTTTCTCAAAAATTGCAAATAGCTCCAATAAATTTCAGAAAAATTTGGAAAAATACTAATTAAATCCCAAATATTAAATAATGATTTTTCATAAAGAAAAACTAATTTTCCAACTTCTCAAAAGTATTTGCACGTGTTTTGCACGTGTACAAAAAAGATAAATTTTTCTGAAAATATTCATTAAATCTCCAAAAATAAATTTAGATTCATTTTCAAATATAAAAATAATATTTGAAAATACGGGGTTCTACATCATGCGTCCCAAATTATTACCACATGGTTGCTACATTCAAACAAATTATGTTTAGATTTCGTAGTGGATCATAGAGGGTATCGTACTCAGTTATCATGTATCAATTAATCACGTGTCAAGTAACAAGTATCAAGTATCAAGTATCAAGTGTCAAGTAATCACGTGTCAAGTATCAATTAATCACGTGTCAAGTATCAAGTATCAAGTAGGATCAGTGGATCTCCTCTGAGTAAACCTCTCCTGTGGGAAAGCATGTAGTCGGGTAAGCATGTGGGAAACACGAGCCCCCTTCCAAGTACACATTTATAGGGGTGGGCATCGGTCGGTATCCGACCTAATGTGGACCATCCACCACCGATCCAAAGAAGATCGGTTTTTTAATTTTCTCATCCGCAACCAATCCGAACCTTAATTGGATCGGTTTCCATCCAAGCCGATTAAGCTCGGTTTGGATTGGATTGGATGGTCGGTTTGGCGTGCTACTTTTCACCTTCAACATCATTCATAATTTTGTTGAAATTTAAAAGATCAACTTCAATCAAACTTAAGAAATAACATGCTATTTGTTATTCAGAAATGAATTTAAAATGAAGATTCATAAAACCACAAGTTGTTAATGAATTTTGTACTAATTGTTTGAGATGATGACGTTTAAATGAGTGAGATAAACTACTTTTTCACTTGCATACTTCTGTAATCTTAGTTTATTATCATAAAAGAAACATCAATAACCATAGCTAATTGAATTTCAGGTACAATAAAAAAAGATTTAGAAAATAATTTCTGCTTGACATGATTAAAGTAACTACTAAATATTACATCAGCTTTATGATTTTGTTAAGTTGGGTCACACTATAAATCAAGCATTTCTCAACAACATAACACATAGAATTATGGAGAACCAAAATATAGGTAGAACAACTGTTTGGTTTATATTAAAGAAATTAAAAAAGATTGTTTATATCTCAAGGAAAATGAGAAATGACTATTTGTATATTCAAGAAATTAAAGGAGAATGATATTTTTATGGACTTATGCATAGAGGTATGGTCGGTTCGGTTTCATCGGCTATTTGAAAGCCTCATCCAACAACCGAACCAGTCCAATTGGTTATTGAAGATCAAGAACCGATCCAATCCAAACCCCCAATTGGTTCGGTTAAAAACCGGTCGGTTCGGGTTGGATTGGTTCGGATTGGTCGGTTCGGATAATAGTTGTCCACCCCTACACATTTATGTATTTTCCACAACTAGATCTTTTCCCTTAACCCCGGCTTGATTTCTTGTTATTATTATTAGAGCAAGCATGGACGTGTACGAACAAGGCAAGAAAACATGTCAAGAAACAAGAGACAAGTTCAAGTTGGATAGAATACACGAACGGGTGACGAACAACTCATAATAGACTAGGACAACGAGACTTTCAATTCTAGACAGCAACACACCACTGCTCCAAATCTGAGATTCCCGTTGCCATAAGAATGCAAACCTAGATCCGTCAGAAAATCTAGAAACTAGACTCTTAGCCGAATCCAACGCATATACACAAGTCATATAAAAACTATAGCAACAAGGTTCAAAACAGCATTTTACACAGAATTCAAGTTCAGCCAGAAATTGCAAGTTCTATTTATAAGCATGAAAAAGGTATACGAACACCATAATTAAATCCAAGCAAAATCTGGAAGGTTCCCTAGCATGTCTAGTAACAGCATAAAAAATTTCATAAAATTTCGTTACAGATAGCATAGTCGAATAAATCTGGAAAGCAGAATGGTACAACAAACTTATGAATCTGAAATTTTAGACACAACAGTACTAAAACAATGATAATTCACAAAATACAACTCGAAATCAAAATCCATCAAAAGGGTTGTAAAATAGACATACCAGGATATATTTCATGTTCACAAAGTTTTAATCAAAAGTGACAGGAATCAGGTTAAAAATAGAGTTCTTTACTGAACAGCATGCAGTTTGGAAAATATAACGATTGGTTTCACAAGCATGAAATGAGTCATAAAAGTCATTAAACAATTCTACAAAAATTAGGGGTTCGGTTTTAAAAGTCATTAAACAATTCTAATATGGAGAATTAAACAATTCTACAAAAACGATTATCCTTTCGACTGTCGATTGCTTGTGAACTCCGGCGTCCTAATAGGGTTTTAAAAGCAAGTTTTGAACTTGGGACTTCTCATTCAATAATTTCATGTCATGCAACTGTTTGATATATTGGTATATTCTCTCTATATAAATATTGCATGTGCATATGAGTAACACGTGTATTGAACGTACAATTGAATGGATATTGGAACGCGGGTTTGTGGGCTTATAACCCGATACCCAAACCAGTATTTAGAGATAAATACTGGCTTGTGATAGCAGTCTAGGTATTCCAATCTTGATACTGATATGGCTAAAAATGGGGTTAAATCGGGACCGTCCAGATCGAGCACGAATCCCGAAGCATGGGGGTAAAAAAGTAATTTCACATGCAGATGGATCCAAAACGGGTATTGGGCCTCCTTCTCATAGGACCAACCACCCGCGAACAGATCCGCTTCAACCGGGCATGGGTCCCGACCCGATACAAGCCCGATCCACCAAGAGAGGAGAATCAGGCCACTGATTTGATCAAATCAAATCAATAAACCTGATTGGCTCTCACCAGGGAATCAGGGGCTAACTTCCCAAAAACAGAATAAGAGGATTTTCCTCCTAACTGTTAGGCAGGAAATCAGGCCCCAAATCATTCCAAAGGCGACTATAAATACAACCCCTCTACCACCAAGACCAGGTTAATCACTTTTTCACCACTTAAGCTCTTCCTCAATCTTTTGCTGATTACTAACAAGAGCGTCGGAGGGTGCGTCGCCGGAATCAACCCCGGTGTCTCGCACTTCCTTGCAGGTTGCGGCAGGAGCAAGAAGGCCGAGTCAGCTGTTCAGGTTTTTCTCGGATCCACAAATTCTATCTGTTTACCCCCACACCGAAATCAGCGGTAACAGATTGGCGCCGTCTGTGGGAAACACCACACGAACAGTCTCAGCCCATTCTCCGCCGTCCTCTGCAGCCATGCCACCGAAGAAGAACAGATCCAGAGGGTCGAACCGTGGGGGCAACCCCACCGACCCGGCAAATGAAGCTCCGGTCAATCCTGTCCTTCAGTCCGACCTCCCTCCGCTGACCCAGCAGGTCCCTCCTCCTCCTCCTCCCAAGCAGCAGCCCAACAACGGTCCGTCCGGTCACAACGGTCGGAAGGAGAAGCAGCCTCTCAATCCGGGCCACGTCTCAGTCCATAATGGGTCCTCGGACTCGATGGCTTCTCATCACCCCGACCTCCGCATCACACTCCAAAACCGCCATAAGGACGACGACCTCCGTACCCATCTGGACGAGAGGCGAGCCCGAGAGGGAGCCTCCCACCAGCGTCAAGGTGAGCGGTCGCCACGTCGTCGGGATGGCAGAAGGTCCCCGGAACGCAGAGGCCGAGCGGCGTTCCCCTGAGCGCCGAAGGAGGAGGTCCCGGTCCCCCAGGGATCGGCACCATCCGAGGGACCGAGATATGCCCATCAGCCGAGCCGAGTTCCTCCAGTTTCAAGAGACCGTTCTGCAGGCCCTCAATCTCCGACAGAACGCCCAGAATGCTCAGAGGGTTCCGACGCCCCCCAGGGATCCTAGTCCCCGGCGCCGAACCCGGAGTCCTTCCCCGGCTCCCAGCAGACAGCAGCGGCAACAGAGCCCTCGGCGGTCCCAGGAGTACCGGCGCCGCAGTCCACGCTCCCCCTCCTATGAAGAGGAGTCTGGGGGATCGTATGATTACCAGCGGAGGGACGACGCCCTCATCCGCCGCATCCACGAGGTGGAAAGACGCATCGGCCGCATGGACAGGGAGGATGAGTCCCGAGCGGGAACCTTCCATCCTAGCCGACCGCCCTTCTCACGATCGATCATGGAGGCCCACATACCGACGAGTTTCAAACCGCCACAGTTTGAAACATACTCTGGGGAATCCGACCCGGTCGACCATGTCGAGAGCTTCAAGACCCTGATGTTGATCCACCAAGCTTCTGACGCGGTGCTCTGCAGGACCTTCCCTGCCACCCTCCGGGGGTCGGCTCGGGAATGGTACTCCAGGCTCGCCCCTTCGTCCATCTTCTCTTTCGAATAGTTTGAGACACTGTTCATTACTCACTTCGTGAGTAGCCGGCGAGCCGAGAAGACGAGTCTTTCCCTACTGAACCTGCGGCAGGAGAAGGAAGAAAAGCTGCGGGACTATGTGAAAAGGTTTACCGCGGAAGTCAGGTCAATTGCTTCCTTAGACCAGTCTGTGGCCACCGTGGCGTTCCAGTCGAACGTCCTTAACGCCAACCTCCGATCATCCCTAGCCAAAAAGCCCCCCCAAGACTTCGCCGACCTCCTCCTGAGGTGCGAAAAGTACATCCGGGCAGAGGAGGCCGAAGCCCTTCCAAACTTCGGGGGGCCCTCCGCAGGGTCGAAGAGGAAGGCGACAGGGGAAGAAGGGTCCAAGAAAGCTCAGAAGGACATGGGCGGTCAGCGCCGCCCTCCCCCCAGGTTCGAGAAGTTCACTCCCCTCACCACAAATGTCTCTACTATCCTCATGGAGGTGGAGAAGGAGGGAATCATCCCTCCGGCCCCGAGGATGCACACCCAGGCGAAGAGGAGAAACAAAGATAAGTGGTGTCGTTACCACTGAGACCATGGGCACGACACGAATGACTGCCGGGCTCTGAGAGATGAGATTGAAGCCCTCATTCGGAGGGGGCAGTTGGCCAAGTTCGTGAAAGCTAACGATCGAACAGATCGGAACTCTCCTCCCCCTCGGGGGGCTAACAAGCGCTCCGAGCGGCACGAGGAGACACTCGAGTTCGAGGAAGAACGGGTTCTGCACCTGATCCACGGAGGCCCAATGGGGGGCTCCTCTAATTCCTCTCGAAATGCCTTCGTCCGGGAAGTCAACTCGGTCCACAGTGCCCCTCCCCCTAAGGGTCTCGGCGTCCCTGTGTCTTTCTCCGATGCCGACCTCGAAGGAGTCCGAACCCCCCATTGCGATGCCCTCGTCATCGACCTCCGCATGGCCAACTTCAAGGTGCAGAGGATTTTGGTGGACAATGGGAGTTCGGTCAACATCCTATTCCTCTCGGCCTTCCAAGGCCTGCAGCTGTCCCGAGACCGTCTCAAGCCGGCCGGTTACACTCTCCACGGGTTCACGGGGGTCCCGGTAACCGTCGAAGGGGTGATAACCCTAGACGTTACTGCGGGAAGCACCCCTACTACCCGGACCGAGCCGATGGACTTCATGGTCGTCGACGTCCCGGCAGCATACAATGTCATCCTAGGCCGTCCCGGCCTAGCCGCTCTGGAGGCTGTCCCCTCGGCATACCACTTGAAGATGAAGTTCCCCACTCGCTCGGGAGTAGGGGAAGTCAGGGGGAGCCAGGAAACAGCTCGGAAGTGCTACATGACTTCCACCGGGGGGCCAGTGCTCTCGCTCGAGACACTAGAGACCCCCGAGCCGAAGGCTCGCCCAACGTCCGAGCCAGCGGACGAGTTAGAAGAAGTACTCTTCTCCGACGAGGATCCGAGCCGAAAATTCCTCGTCAGCAAGTCCTTGCCGACCATGCTGTTCACCGACTTGGTGAGGTGCATCCGGGATAACCGCGACCTATTTGCTTGGTCGGCCGCGGATATGCCCGGCATCTCCGAGGACTTGCTCGTCCATCGCCTAAGCATCGAACCGGGGTGCAAACCGGTTCAGCAGAAGAGGCGAAAGTTCGCTCCCGAGCGACAGCAGGCAATCAAGGAGGAAGTGGATAAGCTGCTGAAGGCCAAGTTCATCCAGGAGGTAAATTATCCCGAGTGGCTGTCGAATGTCGTAATGGTCAAGAAGTCCAATGGCTCGTGGAGGATATGCATCGACTTTACCGACCTCAACAAGGCGTGTCCGAAGGATCCCTTCCCTCTCCCGAACATCGACACGCTTATCGACGCCACCTCGGGCCATGAGCTCCTCAGCTTCATGGACGCCTTCTCGGGGTACAATCAAATCCGGATGTTTCCTCCGGACATCCCGAAGACCTCCTTCGTCACCGACCAAGGCCTCTACTGCTACCGAGTAATGCCGTTCGGCTTGAAGAACGCAGGCGCCACCTACCAGCGCCTCGTCAACAAGGTTTTCCAGCATCAGATCGGCCGAAACATGGAGGTGTACGTTGATGACATGCTCGTCAAGAGCATCCGCGGCACTGACCACGTAGCCGACCTCCAGGAGGCCTTCGGTGTGTTGAGGAAGTACAACATGCGGCTAAACCCGAACAAGTGTGCGTTCGGAGTCTCCTCTGGCAAGTTCCTCGGTTTCATGGTGAGCCAGCGGGGAATTGAAGCTAACCCCGAGAAGATTAAAGCCATATTAGACATGGCTCCGCCTCGGAACGTCAAGGAGGTGCAGAAGCTCACTGGTCGGCTCGCAGCCATCGGTCGGTTCCTCTCCAAGTCAGGGGAAAAGTGCCTCCCCTTCTTCAAAGCACTCCGGGGGGCTAAGGGATTTGAATGGGGCCAAGCACAGCAGGAGTCGTTTGACCAGCTGAAAGCCTATCTGGTGAACCCCCCTCTGCTCAGTAAGCCAGTCCCGGGCGAGCCTCTCTTCATCTACTTGGCCGCTTCCGAGCAGACCTTGAGTGCTGTTTTGGTAAGAGAAGAAGACCGGACCCAAAGGCCCATTTACTACGTGAGCAAGGTTCTTCGGGACGCCGAGCTCCGCTATCCGAGGATAGAGAAGATAGCCTACGCACTGGTCATGGCAGCGAGAAAGCTTCGGCCCTACTTCCAATCTCACTCGGTCGTTGTCCTCACCGATCAACCCCTAAAGCAGATCCTCCACAAGCCAGAGACCTCGGGTCGGCTGATGAAATGGTCCGTAGAGCTGAGTCAGCACGATATCTCCTATCAGCCTCGGACGGCAATTAAGGCACAGGCTCTCGCCGACTTCATCGTAGAGTCCACCATCCCTGAGGTCGGCCACGCCCCGAATGGGCCCCCCATTTGGACAGTCTTCGTGGACGGGTCCTCTTGCAGCGAAGGGAGCGGCGCCGGCATCATCCTGAACGGCCCTGACAGCTTCGTCCTGCAGTATGCGATCCGCATGAACTTCAAGGCCTCGAACAACGAGGCAGAGTACGAGGCACTCATAGCTGGTCTCGGACTCGCACGAAGTGCTGGGGCGCAGCGCCTTCAGATTCACAGCGATTCCCAGCTAGTCGTGAACCAGGTCTTGGGCGAATATGAGGCCCGGGACGAGCGAATGGCGAAGTACCTCGCCAAAGTCCGGGATCTCATGAGCCGATTCGAAGAAGCCATCATCCAACGGGTCCCCCGGGAGGAGAACTCACAAGCCGACGCTCTCTCCAAGTTAGCCTCGTCTTCTCTACAAGGTCTCGAACAGACCGTACTGATTGAAGTACTCTCTAAGCCGAGCATCGAAGACGAGACACCTGGCTCGGTGGAGTCATTGCCGGTCATGCTGCAGGACAATTGGATGAAGCCACTAATAGAATTCTTGAGGGATGGAGTCCTGCCCTCGGATCCCCAAGAAGCACGCCGAGTCAGAACTCGGGTCGAGCGCTATGTCTTGATCGAGGGCGTCTTATACAAACGCTCCTTCTCTCAAATAGATGGCCGACCTTATCTAAGGTGCCTCTCTCCGGAACAGGCCGAATATGCCCTACAGGAGCTTCATGAGGGCATCGGAGGGGCACACTCCGGATTCAGGTCTTTGGCCCGGAAAGCTTTGAACTATGGGTACTTCTGGCCGACCCTTCTTCGGGATGCCGAGCGACATGTTCGGCAGTGCAGCTCCTGCCAGAGACACTCCAGCATCCGACGCCTCCCTCAGGCCAACCTCACCTCCCTATCGAGCCCCATCCCCTTCGCGATGTGGGGAATGGACTTACTAGGGCCTTTCCCACCGGCTCCGGGTCAGCTCAAGTTTTTAGTCGTAGCCATCGACTACTTCTCGAAGTGGGTCGAGGCCGAGCCCCTCGCCACGATAACCGAGAGCAAAGTAGTGCAGTTCTTCTGGAAGAACATCATATGCAGATTCGGCGTCCCCCGCGTCCTCGTGACGGACAATGGGACTCAGTTCACTGGCACGGCATTCCGAGCCCTATGCGACGACCTCGTCATTCAACAGCGCTTCTCGTCCGTCTCACACCCTCAGTCGAACGGGCAGGCCGAGAACGCTAATAAGCAGATCCTCGCGGGAATCAAGAAGAGGTTGGACAAGTGCTCCAAAGGATTGTGGGTCGACCAACTCCCTAATGTGTTGTGGAACTACCGCACGAGCAAGCGGACACCCACCGGAGAGTCCCCTTTCAACCTTACTTATGGGGGCGAGGCCGTGATACCCCTCGAGGTCGGAATACCTTCCCCTCGGCTCGTGGCCTATGACGAAGCGCAGAATGCCAGGGACCTCAGAGGAAACTTGGACCTGATAGATGAACTGAGGGAAAGGGCATCGATTCGGCAGCAGAATTACAAAAGGAGGGTCGAGCTAGCGTACAACAAGAAGGTCCGACCCGCCAACCTTGAGCAAGGAGATTTGGTATTGAGAAAGCTAGCCATATCCCTCCCCAGTCAGAGGAGCAAGCTAGCTCCGAATTGGGAAGGGCCGTACCGGATCACAAGAGTTGTTCGGCCTGGGGCATACCGACTTGAAGATATGGATGGCAGAGAGCTTCCGAGGACCTGGAATGCCGACCACCTCCTGAAATACCAAGAGAGCGCTCCGGCGCCTCTCTAAGTAGTCCGAGGTGTCGAACCATTCCTCTCCAACTTGTAACCCATTTTTTCTCAAATTGTATAATGTAAAACGGTTCGCCGTCAAGTATCAATAAAGAAAGCTCTGTTATGTTTATGAATATGCATGTCGCTCTCCCCTCTTATCACCTACATTTTATGTTGCGATCTCAACCAATGGTTCGGAGTCCACGTTCGGTTCGGCCTCAATCCCTCAGTTCGCCTCCGGGCGGACTAAAGGTAGATCGCCGTTCGGAATTGCTCCCACAGCCGTTGAACTATACCGATGGTTCGGAGTCCAACACTCGGCTCGACTTTACCTCCTCGGCTCGTCTCCGGACGAACCAGGGGTAGATCGCCGTTCGGAATTGCTCCCACAGCCGTTGAACTATACCGATGGTTCGGAGTCCAACACTCGGCTCGACTTTACCTCCTTAGCTCGTCTCCGGACGAACCAGGGGTAGATCGCCGTTCGGAATTGCTCCCACAGCCGTTGAACTATACCGATGGTTCGGAGTCCAACACTCGGCTCGACTTTACCTCCTCGGCTCGTCTCCGGACGAACCAGGGGTAGATCGCCGTTCGGAATTACTCCCAAAACCGTCGAACTCCGCGACAACCCCGAGGGCAAACACTTGGTTAAATTCCTGACCTAAAGATTGCCTTCCGGAAATCCCCTACGTTGTGGCGAGCGCTCGGCTTACATTCAGTCCGATCCTCGTCACGGAAACGGGGGAAATAAGGAGGATGGACCTATCCTTCGGTCGGAATCCGAGCAAGTGCCTTTCCGAGCTCGTAAACGGAGAAAATCCCCCTTCTCCTCAATTTTCGCGCTTGATCTCAATCAGACGGCCCAGATCTCGCTCAGAGCACTAAAAGACAAGATAGTGTTTTCTTGGGAGCTACGCCCGTCTCGAGATGCGCGTCTTCATCCAGCGGTCCGTGTCGCGCCACATCGCTCGACTCATTAAAGTTCCCTACCTTCGGTCGGCGTCCGAGCAAGTGCCTTCCCGAGCTCGTAAACGGAGAAAATCCCCCTTCTCCTCAATTTTCGCGCTTGATCTCAATCAGACGGCCCAGATCTCGCTCAGAGCACTAAAAGACAAGATAGTGTTTTCTTGGGAGATACGCCCGTCTCGAGATGCGCGTCTTCATCCAGCGGTCCGTGTCGCGCCACATCGCTCGACTCATTAAAGTTCCCTACCTTCGGTCGGCGTCCGAGCAAGTGCCTTCCCGAGCTCGTAAACGGAGAAAATCCCCCTTCTCCTCAATTTTCGCGCTTGATCTCAATCAGACGGCACGGATCTCGCCACCTGCGCAAAACGACAAGATAGCATTTTCTCGGGAGCTGAGCCGCCTCGAGATCCGTGCTTACAATCAGCGGCTCAGATCTTGCCACCTACGCTAAACGACAATATAGCACTTTCTTAGAAACAGAGCCGCCTGGGAGTTCGTGCCGCACCACGTCAGAGTCGCTAAACGACAGAATGATACACGTATAGTGGCCAGTTCAGTCCAACGACCTCGCCGACGAAACCGACATGCTCGGTTCCAAGGCCTCGGCGCAAAAGACACAGTCATAAACGAGACAAAAGCACAGAGCAATAAAAAATATTTTATTAAACAGCCAGGCCGAAATACAAAGCACATCCGTCCCATAGTTACAAAGTGTTCGCAAACAAGATACAATTCTGACCAACAACACTTAGTGTTCAAAAAGAAGTATCTTCGCTGAACTCTTCGGCCGACCGCTCGTCCTCCTCGGCTGATAGCTCCTCTGCATTCCCCCGGAGCTTCGCCATTACAGCCTGCAAGTACCGCATCTCCGAGAGCAAGTCATCCCGCTCGGCAATAATCTTCGACTGGATGTGCCGAATGCTTTTGACCCGACGAGCGTTGCTGAATGCGGTCTGCGAGTCGTCATCCTCTCCTGTGGGGCTCAGCTCGACGATCTTATTCTCCAAGCGTTGGACCTCGGCTTCCCGGAGACTGAGGACCAACGAAAGGTGATCCCACTCACTCTCGGCTCGGCGTAACTTCAGATCGGCGCTCCTGGGGCTCAGAACCACCGTTCCAGAGGTGCCCCCGGATTCGGCGCCATCATTTGAACGGTCAGAGTCCGAGCTATGGATCGTCACGATGAGCTGAAAAGAAGGGAAAAAGAATAACGCAAGTTCAATACGCCGCCGAAGTCCAACACACTTTCAAAACGTTCTAAGGAAACTTTCAAAATTCACATTCAGATGTAGTGGTGTTACAAATGGCCGAACCGACCCTACAATTGAACTTTACAACAATCAACGGAAGTAAAAAACAACAAGGTCAAGATCTCCTCGGAAGGGGAATGCTTCGGTTTAGGGATACGCGAGAACGACGAGGTCTGCCCTCCGAGCTCGATCCTAAACCAACGAAGCGCGACCCCCCTTCGCTGCTAGCCCTGACCACGGCACCTGCCGAGGCCCCGCTCGACGAGACAGCCGCGCTGCTCTGCGCGTCAGCCGGACTCCGCCTGGTCATAGGCGAGCGTGTCGCAAGCTCATAAAACGTAATCCCCTTCTCACTTTCTTCGCGGGTGCACGAAGTACTGCGAACGTTAGCCCTCTCCGGCGCAGGCTTGAGCGACGCGATCTCCTCCTCCAATTCGACAATCCTGTCTCTAAGAACGTCGTCCCTCGCCGACTTCATCGGGCGAGAAGGCCTTGACGAGCCGGAGGCATTAGCACCTTCGGCAGCGAGCCGACGGAAGTGGGTGACCTCAATTCCCCTATCTATCGTGATCCTTCTGAGCCTGTCGACGTCGGCCACTAGCCTCTTGCGCTCGGCCAACGCCTTCTCCAGCTCGGAGGCCAGCTTCACTGCTTCCGCCGAGCGTTCCCTCTCCGCCAATTCCAAGTGTCGGACCTCTACCAGAAGATCGGCATTCCTCTGCTCGGCGGCGGTTAGCTCCCTGCGGAGCCGCTCGACTTCCCCTTCGGGACAAGGGGCTGGGTAGTGCTTCCGCAGCTGATACAGCTCGCGGCACTGCCTCCGTAGAATTGCCTTCACCTCCTCCGCCTGGCCGAGCAGAAGAAACCGCCTCTGTCGGCTTTCCTTGAGCTCACGTTTCATTTTGGCCAACTCCTTCCGGAGGCAGACGAGCTCCGTGACCGGACCGAACTTCACCTGAAAAGTAGAGATAAATCCGATACCCAACACTCGGAAACATCTATGGCTAGTCACACACAAATCCGAAGCTCAACACTTGGACAAATTTTGGCCGAACAAAATATTTTCATTTCAAAATCAAAGTGAAAGCTTTACACTAGCGGTGGCCAGTCCGCAGTTAGGCTTACAAAAGAAAAAAGACAAAAAAGAAGACAACCGAGTCAGGGGTCGACCTTTTTGCCGCTCGGGTCCGTCGACCCCTCGGTCTTTTCCTCGTCACCGCCCTCGCCTTCGCCCTCGCTCCAGCTCTCCTCCTCGGAGCCGTCCACCTTCTCCCCCTCGGCCTCGGACCCCGCAGGACCCTCGACGACTTCCGTCTCACCCGCAGGCCCGAGCATCCCCTCGGGCACGCCCTCCTCCCCTTCCACGGGGTCGTAAAAGTGGTAGGAGGAGATGTCGAAGCCCGGGTTCCTGGCGGCTATGTGGGTCAGCGCTCGACCATAGGCTTCCTCTATGTTCTGGAGCATATGCTGAGCAGCCTCCTCCTGCACGGCCTTTTTCACCCTCTTCACCTTCTTCTGGTGCTTGGCCTGGGTCCTCTCGGCCCTCTTCTGGGCCTTCTCCGCCTCCGACCGAGCGGTGGCCAAGGCCTCCTCCAGTTCGGCGACCTCCTTCTCCGCGGCCTCAAGTTTAGCCGCCGTGTCCTTCGACAGCTGAATGGATTTGGCCAGCTGCCCCTCCAACCCCTTCACCTCATCAGCCCTCTTCGTCGAGAGGAGCTGCTCGGCATCGAGCCGCTGCGTAACCTTGACGTGCTCCGCCCTCTCCCGTTCCTTCTCCTGCTCCTTGCTCGCCATCTCCTCGACCAGGAAGTTGAAGTGGCAGAGGGTCTGGAAAAGAGCGACGGATTAAAATCCGAACCCAAATACTTGGTACAAAAAAAAGGGGGGGGAAGAAGAGCTCAAGGGAAGAAAAGCCAAAGAGAAAGAGCCCGACCAACTTACCGACATAGTGTTCCGAGCGATCTGCATCACGGCGTCCCCTGCTTGCCCGGCTTTCAGGGTCGCCCTGTCCTTCGGGGTCGGCAGGTGCTTCACGGCCTCCATACAGATGTTGCCATCGCCCAAGAAGCCGTCGACCTGCATGACTTGCCAGTCGGGGACGAAGATCTGTTTGTGACGCTCGGTCAGGATCTTCTCCGCCTCGGCAGTCAGGGGCGGAACTTGGAGGGACAACACCTCCGTCACGCCGAACATGCCGATCGACGGACCGGGAGCGTCCCCCTTCGGGGTCGGTGTCGGTGCATCCGGGGCGGGCGGGTCGAGGACCTGGACCTCCGCAGGGTCAGGGACCATGACCTTCGGCTGCTCGGCGGTCTTCGCGACCGAAGGCTTCTTCGCTGGCCGGCTCTCCTGAGTCTCCGCCGCCGACCTCTTCTTCTTCTCCTGCTCCGAACGACCCTTCGCCATCAGAGCCCTGTAGTCCATCTTCATCGTCTCTGCAAAAGCCGAATGAAAGAACTTAGATAAATTTTCATGAGCTTTAAACAATAAGTGTAAATACCAGAAGCGTACGAGGGTCGATCGGATTGAGACCCCCACGGAACAGATCCTCCTCTGTAATATCTTTCCAACTCATGGTTGGCAAGGCGAGGAGCCTCCTCCGGACCTCGGCCTCTCCCTCATTCAGTGGCACCTCCTTCTTGGTGCGCTTGGGCAGGCCCTCCGTCTCCCAAACCGCCGGTATCACCCACGGTGTCAGGGATCGGACGAGGAAGTACTTTGTCTTCCAGTGTTTGATCGAGTCCGGATTCTCGATCAGTTTCACACCCGGCCGGGGCGACAGGTAAAACCTCTGTTCTTCTTTCCTCGGCTGGCAGGGTCGGTAAAGATTACGGAAGAGGAACATGCTCGGCTTAGCGCCAACCTCTTGGCATCGAAGGACGAAGGCTGTAACGTGCCTCCATGTGTTCGGCGCCAGCTGAGCAGGACTCAAACCGTAGAAGACCAAGACCTCGACCACGAACGGATGGAGGGGAAAGCGGAGTCCGGCGATAAGGGAATCGACCGGGAAAACACACACGTCCGGCGAACAGCTCGTGTTTGCTCGAAAACCCGGACCAGGGAGAAGCAGGACATACTCTAGCGGGATCCGGAATCCCTCTCGGATCATCCGAAGGTCATCCTCGGTGAGCGACGAGATAGCATGGTCCACCTCGGAAACTTCCCTCGGCTCATTCTCCTCCACCAGTGGGGCCGTACCCTGAGTCACTTTCTCCAGGACGTCATCAGCGTAGTTCCGAACGCCGCCCACACTCGACAAGACGATGGGTTGCCGACCGAACGCCCCCGCCCTCTTCGGCGTCTCCACAATGGTGACCACGACCTTGCCTTTCCGAGACGGGGCCTCAACCTCCCTAGGCCGCTCGGCCACATCGCCTTCTCTATCCGGGCGAACGACCTCCTGCTCGCTCGGCTCAGCCACACCCTTCCCTTTATCCCCTCGGCCAACGGTTTGTTCCGAGGCGGGGGTCTCAGTGATCTTAACCATTTCAAAGAGAGAAGGGATAGAAACTGACCTTGAAGTGACGTGTACGGTCGGAGAGTTCACCGGAGTCTACAAACGCTACCGCGACAGCCAGCAACCCCGCCAGAGAGCAGAAAACTTCGCAGCAAAGTAAAAACTGAGGAGAGAGAGTAAAAACGAAAAGTGAGACTTGGTCTAAGGGGGGGGTGAAGATTTATAGTGAAAACGGGACGTCCCTTGGACTCCCAAAGTGACTTTTGGGCCGCTCTCGAAACATCGCGAAGGCCCACAACCGCTGTCCCCATCACCAAGTCAGCTAGCTCGGCACCAGGGGATCTGAATCCGAGCTGTAAGCGAAACTCACATTACGGCTACAGGGTCCAGTCGGAATCCGTGCAAGTGCCTTTCCGAGCGCGTAAACGGAGAAAACTTACTTTCTCCTCAATACTCGTGTGTGATTTCAATCAGACGGCCCAGATCTCGTCGAGAACACTACACGACAAGATAGTGTTTTCTTGGGAGCTGCGCCCGTCTCGAGATACGCGCCAACATCCGACGACTCTAATTACGCCACGCCGCTCGGACGATCGAACCTTCGGATGCCTCACCTACGTCCAAGGAAGGCAGTAAAATTTTGATTCAGTTTTGAGGCGCCGCCTTCGGCAAGCGCCCCCCAGGTCCCGTGGCTCGGCTGGTATCCTACCGACCCACGGGCCCCGGTCAGAAACAGACCAGCACTCCTCTCGTCTCTAACTCCCCCGGGCTGATGCCCATCAGAAGCCATCAGCCCGGAAGGAAGACAGAGATGAGAAGGGACCCATCCACACTCAGGGATCGGGAGACACGCACCATTCCGAGCCAGTTGTTTGCAACTGGAAGGCGCGGCTTGCCAGAAGGGCTCTAACCGCAGCGCCTTCACAGTTGCTAACAACAGGCTCGGACGGTCCAAAAGCCCGAGCTGCAACAAACCGGCTCGGATGGCCCGGAGATCGGCATTGGACATGGATCGCCACTCTCTCGCCAAGACCTCCGCTCACTCCGACGCTCGCTTCGGAGCCACCAAAGAAAGCAGAAGATCTTGGTGAGAGAACGACCACCCGTCCTTCCGAAGAGGCCCACACCCCGGGTCCGGACTATTGCCGTCGACCCTACTGTCTTATTGCTCCCCGCTCCTAACACCCCCATTCGGAGCAGTGAGGAATGGGGAAACAACAAGACAACAAGGCGACCGCCCGTCCTTCCGAAGTAAATCCTCCCTCGGATCCGAACTACGGTCGTCACCACTACTACCTCGTTCCCCCCTCGCTCCTGACATCCACTTTGGGGCCGTCAAGAACAAAGGAAAAACCAGGTAGAAGGGCGACCACCTCCCCGGACCTCGAGAGAGAAACTACCCAAGGCTAAGTGCCCCCGAGGTCTGAGACTCTATGTTGATTGTGACAGAAATGGCAAAGAGAGTGGAGTACTTATAGCCAACCTTCAAGAACCAGTCATTATGACCCTCAGAAGTTGAAACGCCGCATATTAATTAAGGAGCTTATCCTTAATGACATTGGGAAGGCAGAACGCCGCGCAAGTCCCAGAGCACAATTAATACCATTGAGAACAGAACCATCCCGGATTGTCAGAAACCACAGGTCCTCGGTCGGCGTCCGAGCAAGTGCCTTTCCGAGCTCGTAAACGGGGAAAAACCACTTTCCCCTCAACTTTCGCGTCTGATCTCAATCAGACGGCCCAGATTGCGCCACGCGCGCTAAAAGACAAGATAGTGTTTTCTTGGGAGCTGCGCCCGTCTCGAGATACGCGCCAACATCCGACGGCTCAGATAACGCCACGTCGCTCGACCTGCCGAACACCGCTGCCTTCGGTCGGCGTCCGAGCAAGTGCCTTGCCGAGCTCGTAAATGGAGGAAAAACGCCACCGATCAATCGCGACCGTTCGATCTCTCAGAAATTCGTGCTCCTGACGATGAATGGTCCAGATTGCGCCACGTGCGCTAAAAGACAAGATAGCGTTTTCTTGAAAAATGCGCCACCATCCGATGGCTCAGATTGCGCCACGTCGTTCGGAACGCCGAACCCCCTAGTCTCCGGTCGGCAGCCGAGCAAGTGCCTTTCCGAGCTCGAAAATGGAGAGAAACGCTGCCGAGCTACAACAGCCGTCAGATCCTTCCGAAATTGGTGCTCGCCCATGATCAATGGCTCAGATCAAGCCATGCCGTTAATCGGTATTTAAATCATTTTTTATTTATTTTAATCGTTTTATTTGTTTAAAATTCGCGAAAAAATTGCTAAAAATTCGGGAAAATTAGCTAAAAATTCTGGGAAATGATTGAAAATTCGGGGACACGCTTTCGAACCCCGGAGCAAACAATTATTACCCCGAATGCACCGCTAAAGTCCCCGAACGATTAGCAAACACATCGCAGAATTAAACAAGTACTTCGAAAAAAGTAGATAAAAGACTATCAGATACCCGACTCAGCTCAAGAGCAGCTCACCGCATCAAAAATTACCTCATCACCCCCTTTCTAGATTCGAAATCCCACATTTGGACTCCGATACAACTCCACCAGCCATTGAGACAGCTGAACTACTCCTCAAAGTCTGATCACGCTCAGCCTTTAGGAGTGGGGGGCTCGTGATATGGCTAAAAATGGGGTTAAATCGGGACCGTCCAGATCGAGCACGAATCCCGAAGCATGGGGGTAAAAAAGTAATTTCACATGCAGATGGATCCAAAACGGGTATTGGGCCTCCTTCTCATAGGACCAACCACCCGCGAACAGATCCGCTTCAACCGGGCATGGGTCCCGACCTGATACAAGCCCGATCCACCAAGAGAGGAGAATCAGGCCACTGATTTGATCAAATCAAATCAAGAAACCTGATTGGCTCTCACCAGGGAATCAGGGGCTAACTTCCCAAAAACAGAATAAGAGGATTTTCCTCCTAACTGTTAGGCAGGAAATCAGGCCCCAAATCATTCCAAAGGCGACTATAAATACAACCCCTCTACCACCAAGACCAGGTTAATCACTTTTTCACCACTTAAGCTCTTTCTCAATCTTTTGCTGATTACTGACAAGAGCGTCGGAGGGTGCGTCGCCGGAATCAACCCCGGTGTCTCGCACTTCCTTGCAGGTTGTGGCAGGAGCAAGAAGGCCGAGTCAGCTGTTCAGGTTTTCCTCGGATCCACAAATTCTATCTGTTTACCCCCACACCGAAATCAGCGGTAACAGATACCTAGGGTGAATATCTCAAGGAACTTAGATCTAGAGATAAACCCTAATTCCCAATTGTTAATTTCTCACAAAACCTAACAATCTTGAGATATTGTTAATCAATTTGTGAGATCAATGAAATCACCGTTTGTCGGGATTCGATCGACGCCGTCGTTGCCGCCACTGCCGTGTGCCGTCGTCACTAGCACTGGTATTATAACCCGAAACCCGGACCCGACCCGGACCCGACGTTTGACCGGAACCGACCCGATCTAATTTGGGTAGAGTACGGGTCCAAAAAACATACCCGTTGAAATTTCGGGTCGGGTCCGGGTCCACTAAAATTAGACCCGACCCGGACCCGGACCCGGACCCGCATTAAAGAATTAATACAAAATATTAGTGGACCCGACCCGGACCCGACCCGTTACCCGTAATACAAATACACCCGGACCCGATGCTAGCAACTTAGGACAAGTAAACTGAACAAGAAAGGTCAGACTAAGGAAACGAAAGAATGAAACAATATAAAAGACTATAATGCAACTCTAGAGAAGACAGACCAAGCTAACTAATGATTCTCTGTTAATAATAGATCGGATCTAAAATAAGCGGCTACCATATTGACGGCTAGTAGTGCACAAACACGCACAAAGCAAATAGTCAATGAAAAAATAGAGAAAAAAATGATTAAAGGACCCTGTGAAGATGGGTTTCAATTTGGCCACCTAATGTATATCATGCTTTAGAGTTGAAAACTTCTGCCAAATTTTTACAGCATCCCAGCTGATCGAGGATGAAGATCTTTTCTAGTGCATGGAAAAGTTAGGTGGTTAGTTTTTACTACAAAATGCATATAGTCTACAAGACCCAATCGTAGGATGCCTTCACAATCCATTCCGATTTATAACCATCAGGGCTAGGCCTTACAAGCAATTTGGAAGGTGGTTGGTAACATTGGTAATTAGCTCAGAGAGTAGATTGGGATTATACTTGTTAGGAACTTAGGTGGTAACAAAACCCGAACTGGACCCGTGACAAGAAACAAGACCCGAACCGGACCCGGACCCGAAAGGGGACGGGTAACAATTTTTGTGGGGAACCGGAACCGGACCCGGACCCGAATTTCATGGGTCTAAGTCCGGGTCCAGAATTTGGACCCGTCATTGACCGGGTCCGGGTCCGGGTATTGAGGTACCCGACCCGAACCGACCCGTTACCAGTGCTAGTCGTCACCATCGTGGTCGATTTGAGACGAAGTCACCATTGTGGTCTTCTTCTTGCTTTTGGTTGGGTCTGTTTGTCAGCCTGGTAGCCAATCACGTCGACACCCTCACGGGCGCCGGCGCTGCCCAGGCCAGCCACCGACTTCTTCGCTGTCCAACGTTCCACCCCACCGCAGCCACTACACGTCACCGCATCGGCACTGCCACTGGGCATCGCATCTGGCACCGCGCCGGCGCCGCCCAGGCCAGCCACCGACTTCTTCGCTGTCCAACGTTCCACCCCACCGCAGCCACTGCACGTCGCCGCATCTGGCGTCGCCACTGGGCATCGCATCTGGCACCGTGCCGCTGGACACAGCCTCTGGCGTCGCGCCGCTGCACACAGCCTCTAGCACCGACGTCGCTGGCCACCTTCGCCGCCTCAATGCCGGAGTCGCCGGATGCCACCATGAGCGATCTCTTTCTCCATCGATCTGTGATCTTCGTGAGATCAAGTCAGTGGACTCAGATCCAAAAAATCTAATTTTTTCGATTAATGGATTTTGGTGTTGCATGTTCAGGCAAGAAACCAGATCTCTGTGTGAGAGAAAGATCTGATTTTTGATAGGGAATCTCATTGGTTGAGTCCGGTGTTGTGTGTTCGGGTTGTTGGAGCAGATCCAGATTCAGATCCAGTCCAACAGTTGCTCTATTGGTTGGAGATTGCTGTTTGGTGTTTGGACTGTTGGATCAGATCCAGATCCAGTCAAAAAGAATTAGATATGGATCTAACCAGTTGAGACAATCCATTGTGTATTATTTTGTATTCCGTGTTTGGGGAGAAGACTGGATCTACTGCAATGTACTTCCAATTCAGATCTAAATTAAAGATAAGTTCATCACCTAATTTAAACTGTTACTTAATTATTTGTTTGAATTTTGTTGCTGAGTGCTAAAGTTCACAACCGTATTAAGCATTGTTTAATTAAATACGAATCTGAATAAGTGCTTTTCATACGTGCTATGGATCAAATATTTATTTTGATAAATCATAGGCTTTGACTATAAAATTGAATCTCCAATTAAATTGTTGTGAATTAGATTGTGCTAATAATTTGTTTAATTGGCTAATTTTTAATGATTTGATGAATGTAGGACCTTCAAAGTTACTTACAAACTGTGTGTATTGGAGACGATGGATTTACATCACGGTATGATAAGTCTGCACCACGCAAGCTTCTCCATCTAATTTGGAAAACACTTCTAACTTGAAGTGTCGGTATGATCTACTCTAATTTTCTTAGTATTTTTCATGTGATGAATGTGTTAACGTTTTGTGTGTTTGATCATATGATTGAGAGTTTTAGATCATAGTTATTCTCGCTTTGGAAAACTAGCATGTTTAGGGTTGTTAAGTGTTTTATCATACTATGTGTATAGATATTTTGACAAATCCATTTGTTTGCAGTTTGTGTGAGATTACATACTTGCTTCTCTAAAAATTTAAAAATAAAATAAAAATTGTATAAGATGTATAACAAATGTATGTAACTTAGGAGAGAGCATCTCTTAATATAGAATATGACTCTACTAGTTACGTTTTGTTCTTTCTCGTTCATTGTACTATGCGTATAAAGTTAAATTATAATATGTTAGTATCATTATCTCATTTAGCGTTATAAAGATGATGAAGAACGAATAAAGGAAAGAACTCTTCGCACAATGTGTTTGAGCAAGTGGACATTGTTAGAACCATTAAAGAAAGCAAATAATTTTTGTAAAATGTGATAGATTAATTTTGTGTTAACTCTTATAAAGTGCATATATTGTCAATCGTATGTATAAGTTAAGTTTAACAAATGAGACAATTAATAATAATAGTTCTAATTGTGTTCTTAAACATAACATAATTGACTAGGATTTGAGAACTACATATTCAATTGTTTATGAGAAAATGTGATCTAATTATCAAAACTGTGGGGAAATGGAGTTAAAAGCTATTGAGTCAAAGCTTTAACATCCAAGTTGTTTTGAAATTTAGAATCACTATGAACTATATATTAAATTGTTTGTTCTTGTTAAAACTCATAACTCTGCTAAATGACGCTCCATTAAAATATGACAAATATGAAATTTGTGCTCAGATTATAATCACTAGAAAATCATTTAGTATGGTCTCTAAGAGCACACAACTTCTTGAGTCAATACATTCTGATATTTGTGATCTCAGTAGCTTTGTGACTAGATGAGACGATTGTTGGTCAGAAGTATTTAATCGCTTTTGTAGATGATTAATATAAGTCTGTCATATATATGAAGAATGAAGCACTTGTTACTCTTAATGTAATACCCTGATTTTTCAAATATATGAAAGATTATTTATTTTTATATATGGGGTGCTTGTGTAATATGTTGACTATTATTTTCAACATGATGAATAAGAATATTGTTTCCTATAAAGCATTTTTTTTTACCAAAGCCCAAGTGTTAATTTACTTATTTACTTCTACAAAATAACTATTTTGGCCCAATTAATTTTAAGCCCATGAAATTAATCTTTTATTATTTTCTACAACTTGTATGTGTAACATTTCTTTTAAAGAGACTTATTATTTTATGTACAAGTTCTTGTAGGGGTGATTTGTGCATGCACGTGCATTTCACATACACGTGCATTGAGCACTATTCTTGGTCGGACTTGAAGTAGAGAAGTGGGTGTGAGTCATGGGTAGTTATGTGAGGTGTGGGTAGTTTTCACAACTCCCTAGTCCATCCTAGCCCTTGATCCCATAACTATCTACTAAATCCTAGCCCTCCATCTACTCAAATTTGTGTATAAATACCCCCTCTCATTCATTATTTCTTTTACACTAGAATCATATTGTAAGAGAGGTATTTTTGTGAGAGAGTGGTGTGTGCCTTTTTGTGGAGGCCGAGCAGCATTTCTGAAGGCTTCGGTGTGGAACAAGGAGCAAGGAGCAAGGAGTTGTCCACTGCAGTAAAGAGCTTTTGCTGGATTCGATTACTTCGTCAAATAAGGTGGGTGTTTCTCAGGACTTCTAATGTCGGAATTATACCACGATTATGATATTTGTTACCATGTTTCTGAAAAGTAAATTCAACATATTAGAATTTGCCTGAGTATGTTTATGATGATAATCATGAAGGACAAATGGCGAAATAATGACACTGTAAATAAGAATGAATTGGGTCTGTACAGTCGACTGTCTTTTGGATGAGTCGACTGGTACGAGACGTATATTCTCATATTTTGATAGAAAGTTTCGTGATGTATATGTGTATGGACTAAAATGAAACAGAAATGCCATTTTGTATCTTCTATGTCGCATATGACTGAGAGGACATGAACATGTGGAAAGAAACTAGTGATATTAGAAAAATTGAGATTGGGTCGGTACAGTCGACTGTCGATGGATAAGTCGACTGGTACGAGACATCCGTTACATATTTTGTTAGAAGGTTTTCGTTGACATACATGTGTACAATTAAAATGAAATAGTAAAGCTAAACTCATATTCTTCATGGTATATATGAATGAGGAGCCATGAGCCTGTGGAAAAAAAACTAGTGATGATTAACAAAACTAAGAATGATCTGTGCAGTCGACTGGTGATATGAACAGTCGACCGATGCTTTGCTTAAACTATGAATAATCCAGTAGTTTCATGAAATGTAGTATCTTTCCATTGTGTTATTTTAATGTAATGGTTTGAGATTAATATTTTCATCTCTGCAATGCATGTTTAAAACATTTCCTCAAAGAAAAGACAATATTAGTAACTTGAAATTCCATGTTGCGATGTTACTGAACAGTAAGAAACTCCGTGTTTATGAACATGAATGTATGTAGACTGTAAATTGACAGCATGATGCAAGTGTACGTAAGAACTGTAAGAAAGATAATCCCTCAAATTGAAATATGAATCTGTCCAGTCGACTTAATGCGAGTAGCAAGTCGACTGAGCTGAACATAGAAATGTACTGTTAAGAACCCCAGGACAGACGATTGATGGAATAACAGTCGACTGTCATATGAATGATTTTTGAACATAGAAAGCTGCGGAACAGCCGACTGGCCATGTGTAGCAGTCGACTCTCCCGAGTGTTTATAAAGAACTTGTATTGACTGTATAAGTCGACTGGTCCTTTCCAAGTCGACTGTACAGAGTAGATTTTGATATGTCTGAGATTTCATTTTGATTACTGCTAAGAGTTGTGAACTTTATGATTGGTGTTAATGAACTCTTTCTATTGCTGTATGAATTTATATGAAATGAATCATAGTTTGAATTGAGAAATTTACATGAAATGAATCATAGTTTTGGATTGGGAATTACATGAATATAAAAGTTAAGAACATGATATGCTGAGGCAATGAAAAATGAATTCATGAGTTAGAAATGCTCAAATTGGAAATTGTGAATTATAAATTGAAACGAAGAGTAGCTAAGTCTCCCCCGGCAGTGAAATGAATGAAATGAAATGAAATTGAAAAGAAGACCAAGGTTGGTCATGTATAAATGAAATGATAAGTCCGGTTTGGTGGAGAGGCTAACTCTAGAGCTTTGATTTTTATTCATGATTCTAATGATTTTAGTACATAGTGAAGAGGTGATGAAAGTGAGAGAAAACATAAGTATGAGAACTAGAATTTACGGTGCGGGTGTGTGAGCCACAGAATGCATGCTTGATGAGTCAAGACATGGCGTGGGCACAACTCAGAATGATCGGACTTTAGCCACGCTTGTGGGATGTTTGGTGACTGCAAGAGGATCGTGTTCAGGGAGGAGGCTAAATTACCACAGAATGCATGCTTGATGAGTCAAGACATGGTATGGGGTTTCCCTCCAGGGTCTAGGATACGTGCTTGTACTCATAGATCATCTAGGATACTCACTGTAATTACAGAAGTAGAGTAAGTCATGGCGAGGGATTGAATCCTACAAAAATAAAGAATGGTTAAGAGGCTTGCCCTCGGACCTATGTAGTATGGGATGCATAAAATCCGAACAAGTACACATTAGTGTCATGTAAATTAAGTAATTGCATTAAGGATTAAGTGCACGATCACGACACGACATCATTAAGATTTTCCACCTTACTTTAATTGTTATGTGAACAAGTTTATGATCTGTTAAGAAATGAGATTCGTTATACTGTTTCTGGCATAGAGAGGATGGCCATGTATAATTATCGTCGGTTGAATAAACTGACGTACCCACAGTTTTGTATGCAGGATAAATTACATGTTAAAGAGGAATGGATGCATAAAGATTTTATCATGTTGTTGTACATTTATATAAATGTTGTATATTTTTACTTCCGCTGTGCAAATGAAAAGTGTAAAATATGATGTAAACTCTGATGTAAAGTGAAAAGTTTAAATTCCTTGTAAAATTGTACTGAAGAAAGTGAAAAGATCCTGTAGAACATCTCGAATTCAGTGTATTTGGGATTCGGGGCGTTACAGAGTTGTATCAGAGCCAGGGTTTCTACGCTTTCACACTTGTACAAATTTATAGGGAACGACACCCTAGAAGTGGACATTAGAGTGTGTGTTTGAGTTTAGAGATTTAAATGTAAGTGACTTACATTGTGTGTTGCTCTATGACTTATGCTTCTTCCTCTCTATTCTAAGATGGCTGATCATTTCGACCCTGCTGGAAACGACAACTGGCATATCATTGAGGAAGAGTACCATCCTGGACAGGCTGATTCCGAGGACGAGTATCACCCTGGGCAAGCAGATTCTGATGAGGAGGAGTGGCCTGAATCTCGAGAGATTACCCCACCTCCAGACTCGTCTGACGATTCTTCTTCCGATGAAGAAGAGGGACCAGCTCTGAGTAGCACTTTGGCTTCTCTTCAGAGGTAGGTGGAAACACTGCGAGAGAGAGTTGGATTATTGGAGGCTCAACTGGCGAAGCGAAAGGACGACTTTTCAGTTCTCAGTCACCGAGTATGGGAACTTGAGAAGAGGAAGAACTTGACAGATGTGCTAAAGGATGAAGTTGATGAACTACGGGAAGAACTTCGAGCAGCGAAGAGGACCCGTAGGAGTTAGATTGCTGTAGCTTCTATTTTCTTCCATTCTGATGTCAAAAATGTTTTTAATTCGAATGTTTAAACTTTGGAATTCAATGAAATGCAAGTTGATTTAAGTTCTTGTCTTATACTTCGAATTTAATGGATCTTTTGCATCAGAATATGTCGAGAAGAGGAGTTAGGAATGGGAAAGGTTTGGATCTGGAGACCGAGCTTGCAAGGGTCTACCAGACGCTGAATGCAGTGGCTATGAACCAAGGAAGGGGGCCTGCGAATCCAGTGCCCGAGGCGATTAAGCTAGTGGAGTCATTCAAGAGAATGAAGCCACCTGTATTCGAGGGAAGGTCAGACCCAGATGCAGCTGACAACTGGATTCGGCAAGTGGAGACAATCTTTGAGGTGTTGGAGACACCGGAGGGCAGCAAGGTCAAATTGGCGACTTTGCAACTGGAGAAGGATGCGGCTGTTTGGTGGCAGTCGATGAAGAGGACCATGGGAGGCATGTTGCTTGGCTGGGAGGAATTTCTGGAAGAATTCCGCAGTCACTATTTTCCCTCCGATGTTCAAGAGAAGAAGGCAATGGAGTTTCTGTCACTTCAGCAAGGCAGCATGTCAGTGAGGGAGTATGAGACTAAGTTTACTCAGCTCTCCAGGTATGCCCCAGAACTGGTGATGGATGAGGCGAAGAAGGCCCATAAGTTCGAGCATGGACTGAGACCAAGCTTGAGATCCCGGATGATACCTCCTGGTATCAGGCGATTTGACAAGTTGGTCAAGAGGGCGGCAGCGACGGAGGCGGATATGGAGCAGTTCCATGTTGTTCAGAACCGGAAGAACAACTGGCAGTCCGGGAAGAGGCCTGCAAATCCTGGGTGTTTCAAGGGCCAACCTTCTGCACAGAGGTTCAAACCGACAGGAGCGAACGCTATCAGTGTAACTGGAGGACCTGGGAACAATGTGGGGAGACCTTCTGCAGTAACTTGCTACAACTGTGGTGAAATGGGACATTACCAATCTCGATGTCTCAAACCACGGGCTGGCAATCACAATGTGCCAATACAGCAGACTGAGAAGAGGCCGTACCAACCAGGGCGAGTATTTGCCTTGACGGAAGCTGATGCTGAGGAGGCAGATCAGGTCATCTCTGGTACGAGGACTGATGTTTAGTGGTTTTTGTCATTTCTTCTTCCCGTTTATATTGTGAAACTGTTATGTAATGGTGTGTATTATGTAACAGGCGAACTTTATCTTAATGGAATGAAAGCTGTTGTATTGTTCGATACTGGATCCTCTCATACATTTGTGTCTCCTAGATTTGCTAAAATGTTGGGAGTTGAACCGAAGACTTTTCCAGGCAAGATCTTAGCAGTAGCTACTCCATCAGGGAAAACTTTGACCACTGATCGGTATTATGCTAATTGCGAGATTGTAATTGGAGATCGAATCTTTGGCATTGATCTGATCGAGCTGACTATCTTGGAAGTCGATGTTATCATTGGCATTAATTGGATGTCGGTGTACAGTGCAAGCATCGAGTGTAAGACCAAGACGGTAACAGTGAAGGCTCCAGGAGGACCTGAAGTCACTTTCCAAGGGAAGCAGAAATGTTCTAAGCTGGTGGCAACTATCCACAAGGAAGAGACTCCTGTGGAATTGCAAGGGATTCCTGTGGTTCGGGACTATCCGACTGTGTTCTTGGAAGATTTTCCTGGGTTACCCCCGCATCGTGATGTATAGTTCAGCATCACTGTTCAACCGGGAAGTGCACCCATTTCTAAGGCACCGTATAGGATGGCTCCAGTGGAACAGGATGAGGTGAAACGGCAGATTGAGGAACTGTTGGAGAAAGGCTTTATTCAACCTAGTGCGTCACCTTGGGGAGCACCAGTGCTTTTGGTAAAGAAGAAGGATGGATCGATGAGAATGTGTATCGATTACCGGGAGCTGAATAAGGTCACTGTTCAGAATAAGTATCCGATTCCTCGAATTGATGATTTGTTCGATCGTCTACAAGGAGCAGCTGTATTCTCCAAAATAGATCTTCGATCAGGATATCACCAAGTGCGAGTGAAAGCTGAGGATGTGCACAAAACTGTATTTAGAATTCGACATGGGCATTACGAATTCTTAGTTATGCCATTTGGAGTGACGAATGCACTCGCAATCTTCATGGATTTGATGAACAGAGTTCTGAGGCCGTTCATTGATTCTTTTGCCGTGGTGTTTATCGACGATATTCTCGTGTACTCCAAGTCAGAGGCGGAACATACCGAGCATCTGGCAGCAGTTTTGCAGAAGTTGGTAGAGCAGAAGTTGTATGCCAAGTGTTATCCAAGTGTGATTTCTGAAGTGGCATTCCTAGGTCACATCCTTTCTAAGGAGGGAGTGGCAACTGACCCTCAGAAGATAGAGGCAGTGAGAGATTGGGCTAGGCCTACTACAGTGAAGGAAGTCAGAAGTTTTCTTGGGATGACTGGATATTACCGGAGATTCATTCAAGGTTATGCTCAGATAGCTGTGCCGCTTACTGGACTGACCAAGAAGAATGTGAGCTTCAAGTAGACCGAGCAATGTGAGGCGAGCTTTCCGGAGTTGAGGGAGAAGCTGACTACTGCACCTATTTTGGCTCTTCCTAGAGCAGGTGTTGAGTATGATGTCTATAGCGATGCTTCACATCGTGGGCTTGGTTGTGTCTTAATGCAAGAAGGAAGAGTAATCGCTTATGGGTCTAGGCAACTACGACCACATGAGAAGAATTACCCGACTCATGATCTGGAGTTGGCTGCGATTATCTTTGCTCTGAAGCAATGGAGGCACTATGTGTACGGTCAGAAGTTGAATATGTACACGGACAACAAGAGCTTGAAGTATATATATCAGCAGAGGGATCTGAATCTGAGACAGTGAAGATGGTTGGAAGTGCTCGAGGACATGCGACCTGAGATCAAGTATCATCCTGGAAAAGCTAATGTTGTTGCTGATGCACTTAGTCGCAAGAGAAGTTTGGCCAGTTTGATTACAACTCAGAGGCATCTGATTGAGGAGTTGGATCGAGCAGGTATTGAGGTTGTCTTGCAAGGATTGGGAGCATATTTGGCTCAGTTGGGGCTTCAGTCTACTCTGAATGCAAGGATCATTGCAAGTCAAGAGGTTGATGCTGATATCTTGGAGATGATGGCGCAGGTTGGTGCTGGCAGGTTGCCCGGATTTCAAACCAGGGATGGAGTGCTGTGGTTCGGAGATAGGCTGTGTGTTCCAAATCAGGTGGACCTGAAAGAGAGTATTCTTTAGGAGGCGCATGCTACTCTTCTGTCTGTACATCCTGGAAGTACTAAGATGTACAAAGACATCAAACAGCATTTCTGGTGGTCAGGTTTGAAGCGGGATGTGGCTGAATTTGTTGCGAAGTGTGAGGTTTGTCAGCAAGTCAAAGCCGAAAATCAGAGACCCGGAGGTCTATTACAGCCGTTACCTATTCCGGAATGGAAGTGGGATAACATCAGTATGGATTTCATCACGGGATTGCCTAAGAGTCCTAAAGGCAATGATGCGATTTGGGTTATAGTCGATCGACTGACCAAGTCCGCTCACTTTTTGGCGATGAAACTCACTGCTTCGATGGACAAGTTGGCTGAGTTGTATGTTGGTGAGATTGTCCAACTTCATGGTGTTCCGTCAACTATTGTGTCTGATCGAGATGCGCGGTTTACTTCGCATTTCTGGAGGAGTCTTCAGACAGCTTTGGGTACCAAGTCAGATTTCAGCACTGCTTTTCATCCGCAAACCGATGGGCAGACCGAGAGAGTCAACTGTATTCTTGAGGATATGCTTCGGTGTTGTATACTAGACTTTGGAGGCAGTTAGGAAAGGCATTTACCTTTGGTAGAGTTTGCCTACAACAACAGTTTTCAGGCTAGCATCGGGATGGCGCCGTACGAAGCTTTGTATGGCAGGAAGTGCAGGACTCCTGTTTGTTGGTATGAGGTTGGGGAGCGTCAGTTGTTTGGTCCTGAGCTTGTGCAGCAAACTTCTGAGAAGATTGTTCTGATCAGGAAAAGGTTGGTGGAAGCTCAGAGCAGGCAGAAAAGCTATGTAGACAACCGGAGAAGGGACTTTGAGTTTGAGGTTGGTGACTTCGTCTTTCTGAAGGTATCACCCAGTAAAGGTGTGGTTCGATTTGGCAAAGGCGGGAAGTTAGCCCCGAGGTTTATAAGCCCGTATAAGATATTGAAAAGGATCAGAAAAACTGCTTACCAGGCTTGAATTACTGGAAGAGTTGTCTCAGGTGCACAATGTCTTCCATGTGTCTATGCTGAGAGGTTATATTCCAGATCCGAGTCATCATTTGCCTGAAGTGCCGGAAGGTTTGCAGTTGGATCTGAATTACATCGAGTCTCCTGTCGAGATTGTTGACCGTAGGGAGAAAGTCTTGAGAAATAAGACGATACCGATGGTCAAGGTGGTCTGGAGAAACCATTTGGTTGAAGAGGCTACTTGGGAATCTGAGGAGAGGATGTTGAAGGACTATCCTGAGCTTTTTGCTTGATTGTATCTTTGTATCTTTTTGCTCTTGTTGTTGTGTTTTCAGTTTTCTCGCTCTTGACTGTAGTTCCGGGGACGGAACTATTCTAAGGAGGGAGTGATGTAATACCCTGATTTTTCAAATATATGAAAGATTATTTATTTTTATATATGGTGTGCTTGTGTAATATGTTGACTATTATTTTCAGCATGATGAATAAGAATATTATTTCCTATAAAGCATTTTTTTACCAAAGCCCAAGTGTTAATTTACTTATTTACTTCTACAAAATAATTATTTTGGCCCAATTAATTTTAAGCCCATGAAATTAATCTTTTATTATTTTCTACAACTTATATGTGTAACATTTCTTTTAAAGAGACTTATTATTTTATGTACAAGTTCTTGTAGGGGTGATTTGTGCATGCACGTGCATTTCACATACACGTGCATTGAGCACTATTCTTGGCCGGACTTGAGGTAGAGAAGTGGGTGTGAGTCATGGGTAGTTATGTGAGGTGTGGGTAGTTTTCACAACTCCCTAGTCCATCCTAGCCCTTGATCCCATAACTATCTACTAAATCCTAGCCCTCCATCTACTCAAATTTGTGTATAAATACCCCCTCTCATTCATTATTTCTTTTACACTAGAATCATATTGTAAGAGAGGTATTTTGTGAGAGAGTGGTGTGTGCTTTTCTGTGGAGGCCGAGCAGCATTTCTGAAGGCTTCGGTTTGGAACAAGAAGCAAGGAGCAAGGAGTCGTCCACTGCAGTAAGGAGCTCTTGCTGGATTCGATTACTTCGTCAAATAAGGTGGGTGTTTCTCAGGACTTCTAATGTAGGAATTATACCATGATTATGATATTTGTTACCATGTTTCTGAAAAGTAAATTCAACATATTAGAATTTGCCTGAGTATGTTTATGACGATAATGATGAAGGACAAATGGCGAAATAATGACACTGTAAATAAGAATGAATTGGGTCTGTACAGTCGACTGTCTTTTGGATGAGTCGACTGGTACGAGACGTATATTCTCATATTTTGATAGAAAGTTTCGTGATGTATATGTGTATGGACTAAAATGAAACAGAAATGCCATTTTGTATCTTCTATGTCGCATATGACTGAGAGGACATGAACATGTGGAAAGAAACTAGTGATATTAGAAAAATTGAGATTGGGTCGGTATAGTCGACTGTTGATGGATAAGTCGACTGGTACGAGACATCCGTTACATATTTTGTTAGAAGGTTTTCGTTGACATACATGTGTACAATTAAAATGAAATAGTAAGGCTAAACTCATATTCTTCATGGTATATATGAATGAGGAGCCATGAGCCTGTGGAAAAAAAAAAGAACTATTGATGATTAACAAAACTAAGAATGATCTGTGCAGTCGACTGGTGATATGAATAGTCGACCGATGCTTTGCTTAAACTATGAATAATCCAGTAGTTTCATGAAATGAAGTATCTTTCCATTGTGTTATTTTAGTGTAATGGTTTGAGATTAATATTTTCATCTCTGCAATGCATGTTTGAAACATTTCCTCGAAGAAAAGACAATATTAGTAACTTGAAATTCCATGTTGCGATGTTACTGAACAGTAAGAAACTCCGTGTTTATGAACATGAATGTATGTAGACTGTAAATTGACAGCATGATGCAAGTGTATGTAAGAACTGTAAGAAAGATAATCCCTCAAATTGAAATATGAATCTGTCCAGTCGACTTAATGCGAGTAGCAAGTCGACTGAGCTGAACATAGAAATGTACTGTTAAGAACCCCCAGGACAGACGACTGACGGAATAACAGTCGACTGTCATATGAATGATTTTTGAACATAGAAAGCTGCGGAACAGCCAACTGGCCATGTGTAGCAGTCGACTCTCCCGAGTGTTTATGAAGAACTTGTATTGACTGTATAAGTCGACTGGTCCTTTCCAAGTCGACTGTACAGAGTAGATTTTGATATGTCTGAGATTTCATTTTGATTACTGCTAAGAGTTGTGAACTTTATGATTGGTGTTAATGAACTCTTTCTATTGCTGTATGAATTTATATGAAATGAATCATAGTTTGAATTGAGAAATTTACATGAAATGAATCATAGTTTTGGATTGGGAATTACATGAATATAAAAGTTAAGAACATGATATGCTGAGGCAATGAAAAATGAATTCATGAGTTAGAAATGCTCAAATTGGAAATTGTGAATTGTAAATTGAAACGAAGAGTAGCTAAGTCTCCCCCGGTAGTGAAATGAATGAAATGAAATGTAATTGAAAAGAAGACCAAGGTTTGTAACGCCCCGATCTCCCCGTTGCTGGGAAACCGAGACACATGCCAAGATCTTTCCTTCAATTAGTCTCGAGACACAGAAAAACTGGGAAATTTAAAAACTTTTCTTCAACACAGAGTTACTACGCAGTAATTACAATTATCAGTTTGTAATACCAAACTGTACTGCCTGCCCCTTTTCTTTTCCTTTTTGACTCCAAAATCAATTCTTCCAATTTCTATATCACTTTAAACATAAACTAAAATGGTTATGTTTCAAAGAAAAATTGGGCAGAGTCTCCTTTGTATTTTTTGCCCAAAACACAGAAAAGCTTACGGAATTTTGCTCTAAATTCCGTAGCTTACATCACAGGCAATAAAAATACGGGCTCCCCAGGCCAAAATGAGCATCATCACACAGGCAATATATATATATGCTCTGGGGGCCAAACTCATAACGGTATAACAATTATCAAACAAAAACCATAAATTCCTTATGAAAACGTAGCAAGTTTTTAGAAATTTACCTGTAAAAACCTACCATGACGCCTGGCACTCCACACGAAATGGTTACGGGTCAAAACCATATCCTGCTGCCTCACACTATACTTTTCATCATCATGCTCATACTTATACATCAAAAATACAATTTTAAGCATAAATCTTTACTATTTACAAATAAAACATAACAACAATTTATGACTGGAGCTCCACTCCACGGAACCTGTACCTACACCTCACCTCTGCACTGCTGAGGACCTGTAACAGTAGGGACCTAGGGTAGTCCAGGGACTCCCTAACCCCCAAACACTAAGGGGTTAGCCATTTCTGGTGTGAGTATAATTTATTAAATAAATAAATAAATTAAACTTACAAGTAAAAACATAACGAACTCACAATTTCCAAGATAAACAAATCTTACTTGACATCTGAATGTGTAAACATCATAAATGGGATTTCACATCAAATACTCTCTGAGTCATCACCTGTATGTATATCTATACCCGCTCATAACATACTTATATTTAGTAACCATTTGAATAACCACTCATAATACAATAATGATTTTACTTCCTTATATCACGTATCACCTCAATAGACATATGCCTTCATTCTCATACTACCTCATTCATTCATGTCCAACCTAACATCTCATTTCACCTTACCATTTACTTGCAATTTATCACAATGTACCCCATATCCCAACATAGTTTTGGCAATAACATATCACACGCCAAGCCGATAGCTTGGGTAATAATCACGCACATCCCAAGCCCGACTTGGGTAATATCACATCACATCCCAAGCCCATAGCTTGGTTATTAATTTACTTTACTATCACCCTCGCAATTCATCTCGAATGGAAAAGACATGTGTACCTATAATTTGTGCATGTGTACCTTATGACTTAAACTCTAATGCAAAACTACCAATACAATGATGCTCTTATTTTAATGCAAGATTTACTAATGCGATGATGCTCTTATTCTAATGCCAGCAAGTCTCCGAAGCAACATGCAGCCCATAAATACATGCGCCCATCTCAAGCCGTTTCTCCATATATAGGGATTTGAACCCGCGCTATGAATTTCTAATTGTACACAACCTGTTCCTGACAATACCACGTGACTAGTGAGGTTGCAGACGTGGTCAGTGCTACCAAGGCAGTACGCTCATGGTGTCTATGTTGCCACTACCACCCTGCTAACCGAACCTCATTCCAAAATCCAAAATCATAGGGTCTCGCAAGCGCAGGGTAGCGCGAAGCCTACCCTGTGGCACCCCCGGGGTCTCGCAAGCGCAGGACTGCACATTGCATCCTGTGGCACCCCAGCCACGGTATTTCAGGAATTAACAGACGAGATACGCAACCGTGCTCCCAACTCGTGAGACGCCACCGTACGTATCCCTTTGACGGGAAGGTACAACCCAATATCACCACCTAAGGCCTGCCTCGAGGGACAAGTTGGTCGTAAGGCGCCCCCTACAACCGACTCCTCTCTTTTCGGCAAGGGTCTAAGTAAAATGATCTTTATAAGTCACTACTTTAATGATGTGCCTGACTCGAACAATCCTAGGGATGACAATAGTATAAACACAATATGCTAGGCCTTAAATTAGACCTCGCAAGATAACTCTACTAGGCTGCTCAACCTAGACTCACCAGAATCCCTCAGGATCTGGTTCATGGCCTATCGACCCAAGACCCCGGCAATACGAACGCATTCGCATGCTACTACCTGAACTTGGATTTCGTCACACTCCGGTCCGCAATCAACCAACGGTTAAGATCTGACGGCACCCGCGAAGTGACTCGTCCACAGTCCCTTAGGAGTAAGCTAAACACACGTCTTGATGGTCGATAGCCCTAGGGCAATGATATCACCCTAGACGAGCACAACAAACTGCGTATTAGCTAAGAAGCTACATACGAGTGACCAAAAACGCATACGAGCTAAACAGCTACGTATGGGTCCAACAGCTACATACGGGCCAGTCGAGCCGCGTATGAGACAATAACATGCATACGAGCCAAATAAGCTCCGTATGAGACCAACATCTACATACGGGCCAGTCGAGCCGCGTATGAGACAACAACACACATACGAGCCAAATAAGCTCCGTATGAGACCAGCATCTACATATGGGCCAGTCGAGCCGCGTATGAGACAACAACACACACAACCAACCATACAGGTAATCAAACCTAGAAGCAACCAACTGTGCTTACTAGCAAACTCGATCTTCTATAATTAGAAGCAACAAAAGAATCTACTATAATCAACTTAGCATGGGTTTCTTCTAAAATCAACTCATCATGGCATACCTACTATAATCGACTCAAACATGAGTTTCTTTCTAAAATCGACCCAAACATGATATTCTACTACAACTTAACCATGGGTTTCTTTCTACAACAATTCAAGCATGGATCTAATACAACTCAAGCATGGTAGTCCTACTTACTAACTCAACATGATAAGTCAACTAGAATGTCACATAGCATGAATGGGTTCCTCTTTTTTTTTTGACATAGACAACACTCATCTTTATGCTATTTTCTCAAGTTCTACCATTCATACTTTTTATAGGATCCCTTTGATCCATAAATTTATATATCAATACTTTAGTTTACTCGAACTTCTTCAAAACATCGAAATACGTATATAAACCATACACCCATATTTTGATATCATCATCTAAATATAACTCATCCATTATATGGATTTTTATATGCTCAAGAATGGTTAAATTCACCATATTTTTACAATCACAAAATACGTAAATAAATCGATACTTACTTATTTCTTTAAACCACAAAATACATAAATGGATTAATACTCACGTATTCTTAACCACAAAATACGTAGATAAATTTATACTCACCATGTTTTGATATCCCCATATACATATACGTTATTCAAATATCTTTAAGCATCAATACATACATAAATCATACTCACATATATCTTTAAACCACGAAAATATATAAATAATATAACTCTCCATTATCTTTAAACCACGAAAATATATAAATAATATAACTCCCCACATTTTTCTTAAATCACAAAATACATAGATAAATTAATACTCACATATTCATCAACCCACAAAATATATAAATATACTAACTCACACATATCTTTAAACCATAAAATACACAAATATATAAACAAACTAACTCACATATTCATCAAACTACAAAAATATATATAATAAACCAACTCACTTATTTCTTAAACCACACAAAATATATAAAGATACTAACTCACATAATACATATGATAAATCATACTCACATAATTTTTAACACACCAAAAACACATAATAAATTAACTCACATATTTCTTAGCACACAAAAATACATAATAAGTCATACTCACCTATTTTGCGAAGATCCAAGCGCCGTGCCACCTCGCGTCCAAGGTTGTGAATGTATCCTAACATCAATTTCAAGCAATTAAAACTCAAATAATTCAAACCAATTATAAAAGCTAATAACACTATCCCCAAATATCACACAAGCGTTTACTGAACGCTTGGGATATACACGTGCGATGCACGTGATAATCTAATGCTTACGGTATTTTTATTCCCAATTAATTACTAAAATCACCCCCAAATAATACTAATAGTCCAACTATAATTTTTCCTACTATACGAGAATTAATTCGTATCCATACAATTCTCTTTTACAAATCCAACACCCTATTTTATTAACAACTTGAAATCTCTCTAAAAAGAACCGCTAATTTCTCACATCCACAATTTCCAATATCTCTAAATCTCTCTACCCTAACATTCCTACTCAATAAAATTAACCCAACTAAATTTTATACAATAAAATAGTTAGGGTTTATACCTTCCGAAATCCAATCGAAAATCCGACAACACCACCATGTAGAGAATCCCTCCATTAATCCAACCCTCAACTTAATTCGAAATTGACGAAGGAATGGAGGTGGATTTTGAGGTGGGGAAGCATCGTCGACTGGGTTCTTGTTGGCATCGGGATGGAGAACAGGACGGGATAGAAGAAGAAGGAAGAAGGGAGATGGTGGGGGGTTCTTTTGGCTGGGTGCGAATCGGAGAAGAAGGAGAGGGAGAGGAGAAGGGTGGTCGGGTTCCTTCGATTTTGGCTGGGACGAACGGGAGGAGGAGGATGGTCGGGGTTCCTTTTGGGTTCGGCATCGAACAAGAAGGGGAAGAAGAAGGGAAGGAGTAGAAGAAGATGTCGGGGCTTCTTTTCGATCGGTTGGGGCGAACGGGAGAGGGAGGAAGGGAGAGGAGGTCGGGGCTTCTTTGGGGTTCGTTTTTTTTTTGGGGTTCTTCGATCGGAAAGAAGAAGAAGGACGAAGGAGGAAGAAGTAGGGTGGGGTCGGGGTTTCTTCGATCGATCGGCGCGGACGGGGAGGAGGAAGGAAGGTCGGGGTTTCCATGGGTCGGTTTGGGAAGCGATCGAACGGAAGGAGAAGAAGAAGGGAAGAAGAAGGAGAAGAAGGAGAGAGAAAGAAGGGGTTTTTTGTAAAAGATGGGGAATAGAAAATAATAGATAGAAAATATCTAAGGGAATGTTTCGTATAAGCCCTCTAGCTTTACTACATTTCCAAATAAAGCCCAACTTTCTATTTTAACATTCTACACAATACAAAAATACATTATACTGCTTCGTAGATAATCCGTATAAAAATAATTTAATACGAAAATAATAATAAAATCGACAATATATCTTATATTTCTCAATTAAGATAATTTTTATCAGAAAATCCATGATCTCGCGAAATCCTCAATCGCGCACACATTTCGATGCAAAATAGCCATATGCTATTTTTCGGGTCGTTACATCACTCCCTCCTTAGAATCGTTCTGTCCTCAGAACGCTACTAGTGGAGAGGAAGACAACCACAAACATCAATGCTTCACGAGATATTTCCCTGAACCATCTTCAGTTCCTCGAGTGATATTCTCGAAAACTGGTCTTCTACCAAGTTGAACTATTGTCCTTCCGCCTCTTGGACAGGCCCTCCATGAATTTGATGGTGACATTCTTCTGCTCCTGCTCTAGAGTAGACAGCGGCTGCATTACCTTGCTCTATCCTTGTCTACAAGTGATGTTGATTCACTCCTTGATTACGACTCCTGTTGGTTGGTGACCACTCCCTCCTTAGAAAGGACGAAGTCACACATTGCCGCTTCAGTGCTTAAATCCCTGCATTTCCTGCCTAAGCCTTCTGACTTGCTCACTTGGACTCAGTTGCTGCTCCCGTCGTGCCAAAACTGAGTTCTAAACTTGAGTAATCACTCGATTACTGGCTTGCTGGATCTCGTCATCTAGCTTCTTGCTTTCTTCACGGTCTTGGCTGAGGTCAATCCTTCACTTATCTCGATCCTTTGCAGTTGAGTAGCCACTCCCTCTTTAGAATAGGGCATGGCCCACGATTATTACTTCAAACTTCCAGGATTCTCTCCTGTAATTTGCTCGAAGCTGATGCTCCAGATGGTGTATTAAACAAAACCAAATCTGGAGTTTCCTCCCGCACACATCTCGACTCTTGAAAAATAATTCCGACAAAAGAATGTGATGAACCACAATTGAACAAAACAGTTGCATGGCTTCCATATATATATATAAATCCAGCTGGTTACGAAAGTGTTTCATCATACCTTACTTCCTCGTCCAAAAATAACTTTCAAAAATACAACTTTTAGTTGCAGTTCTATATGCACATACCGGTACTAGCACTCCTGCCTTGTACAATTTGCTGGTAGTAAGTGCGAACTCTACCCTTGTGGTCGTGGACAGACTGATTTCTTGTGCCTGACTCTCTCACAAGGGCTGCATACTACAAACTTGGTGGTCTCTGGGATTTGCTCCCATTCATTTTGTAATCGTGCCAATTTGCTAGGCCTTCTAATATAGCTCCGAAGGCATCACCCAGTTTCTTAGCTTGACGACCCTTCCTAACCATGTACTTCCTAAGCTTTCTCATTTCCCGATGTATGCTGGCTGCCGCCGGTGTGTGTTGATCCACACTTAGTCCTTACGGTGGTGAAGCCTCCTTGGCTCCTCGCT
The DNA here is from genome assembly GCA_017893485.1 of Hemerocallis citrina. Taxonomy (NCBI): domain Eukaryota; kingdom Viridiplantae; phylum Streptophyta; class Magnoliopsida; order Asparagales; family Asphodelaceae; genus Hemerocallis; species Hemerocallis citrina. The sequence continues at coordinate 20,815,964 of CM030366.1, forward strand.
CAAGATTATCGGATCACCCATCGATATCGGTTCACTATCTTCCATCAACACCTCCTTGGTTAGGACATCCTCGAACATCATTCACATGTTTAAAGGATGGTAACACATACACTGGGATTAGTTCAGATATAGAAAAATTATAAAACATAAGTTGAAAGAACTAACAATATGAATTATAACTATCTACAACTAGCTAAATCCCGACTCCTAAAGGCATTCCAAGTTTAATTTTCCTACTGTGTTGGACTGTAAATTGAAGTCAGCTCTGATACCATCTGTAACGCCCCGATCTCCCCGTTGCTGGGAAACCGAGACACATGCCAAGATCTTTCCTTCAATTAGTCTCGAGACACAGAAAAACTGGGAAATTTAAAAACTTTTCTTCAACACAGAGTTACTACGCAGTAATTACAATTATCAGTTTGTAATACCAAACTGTACTGCCTGCCCCTTTTCTTTTCCTTTTTGACTCCAAAATCAATTCTTCCAATTTCTATATCACTTTAAACATAAACTAAAATGGTTATGTTTCAAAGAAAAATTGGGCAGAGTCTCCTTTGTATTTTTTGCCCAAAACACAGAAAAGCTTACGGAATTTTGCTCTAAATTCCGTAGCTTACATCACAGGCAATAAAAATACGGGCTCCCCAGGCCAAAATGAGCATCATCACACAGGCAATATATATATATGCTCTGGGGGCCAAACTCATAACGGTATAACAATTATCAAACAAAAACCATAAATTCCTTATGAAAACGTAGTAAGTTTTTAGAAATTTACCTGTAAAAACCTACCATGACGCCTGGCACTCCACACGAAATGGTTACGGGTCAAAACCATATCCTGCTGCCTCACACTATACTTTTCATCATCATGCTCATACTTATACATCAAAAATACAATTTTAAGCATAAATCTTTACTATTTACAAATAAAACATAACAACAATTTATGACTGGAGCTCCACTCCACGGAACCTGTACCTACACCTCACCTCTGCACTGCTGAGGACCTGTAACAGTAGGGACCTAGGGTAGTCCAGGGACTCCCTAACCCCCAAACACTAAGGGGTTAGCCATTTCTGGTGTGAGTATAATTTATTAAATAAGTAAATAAATTAAACTTACAAGTAAAAACATAACAAACTCACAATTTCCAAGATAAACAAATCTTACTTGACATCTGAATATGTAAACATCATAAATGAGATTTTACATCAAATACTCTCCAAGTCATCACCTGTATGTATATCTATACCCGCTCGTAACATACTTATACTTAGTAACCATTTGAATAACCACTTATAATACAATATTGATTTTACTTCCTTATATCACGTATCACCTCATAGACATATGCCTTCATTCTCATACTACCTCATTCATTCATGTCCAACCTAACATCTCATTTCACCTTACCATTTACTTGCAATTTATCACAATGTACCCCATATCCCAACATAGTTTTGGCAATAACATATCACACGCCAAGCCGATAGCTTGGGTAATAATCACGCACATCCCAAGCCCGACTTGGGTAATATCACATCACATCCCAAGCCCATAGCTTGGTTATTAATTTACTTTACTATCACCCTCGCAATTCATCTCGAATGGAAAAGACATGTGTACCTATAATTTGTGCCTGTGTACCTTATGACTTAAACTCTAATGCAAAACTACCAATACAATGATGCTCTTATTTTAATGCAAGATTTACTAATGCGATGATGCTCTTATTCTAATGCCAGCAAGTCTCCGAAGCAACATGCAGCCCATAAATACATGCGCCCATCTCAAGCCGTTTCTCCATATATAGGGATTTGAACCCGCGCTATGAATTTCTAATTGTACACAACCTGTTCCTGACAATACCACGTGACTAGTGAGGTTGCAGACGTGGTCAGTGCTACCAAGGCAGTACGCTCATGGTGTCTATGTTGCCACTACCACCCTGCTAACCGAACCTCATTCCAAAATCCAAAATCATAGGGTCTCGCAAGCGCAGGGTAGCGCGAAGCCTACCCTGTGGCACCCCCGGGGTCTCGCAAGCGCAGGACTGCACATTGCATCCTGTGGCACCCCAGCCACGGTATTTCAGGAATTAACAGACGAGATACGCAACCGTGCTCCCAACTCGTGAGACGCCACCGTACGTATCCCTTTGACGGGAAGGTACAACCCAATATCACCACCTAAGGCCTGCCTCGAGGGACAAGTTGGTCGTAAGGCGCCCCCTACAACCGACTCCTCTCTTTTCGGCAAGGGTCTAAGTAAAATGATCTTTATAAGTCACTACTTTAATGATGTGCCTGACTCGAACAATCCTAGGGATGACAATAGTATAAACACAATATGCTAGGCCTTAAATTAGACCTCGCAAGATAACTCTACTAGGCTGCTCAACCTAGACTCACCAGAATCCCTCAGGATCTGGTTCATGGCCTATCGACCCAAGACCCCGGCAATACGAACGCATTCGCATGCTACTACCTGAACTTGGATTTCGTCACACTCCGGTCCGCAATCAACCAACGGTTAAGATCTGACGGCACCCGCGAAGTGACTCGTCCACAGTCCCTTAGGAGTAAGCTAAACACACGTCTTGATGGTCGATAGCCCTAGGGCAATGATATCACCCTAGACGAGCACAACAAACTGCGTATTAGCTAAGAAGCTACATACGAGTGACCAAAAAAGCATACGAGCTAAACAGCTACGTATGGGTCCAACAGCTACATACGGGCCAGTCGAGCCGCGTATGAGACAATAACATGCATACGAGCCAAATAAGCTCCGTATGAGACCAACATCTACATACGGGCCAGTCGAGCCGCGTATGAGACAACAACACACATACGAGCCAAATAAGCTCCGTATGAGACCAGCATCTACATATGGGCCAGTCGAGCCGCGTATGAGACAACAACACACACAACCAACCATACAGGTAATCAAACCTAGAAGCAACCAACTGTGCTTACTAGCAAACTCGATCTTCTATAATTAGAAGCAACAAAAGAATCTACTATAATCAACTTAGCATGGGTTTCTTCTAAAATCAACTCATCATGGCATACCTACTATAATCGACTCAAACATGAGTTTCTTTCTAAAATCGACCCAAACATGATATTCTACTACAACTTAACCATGGGTTTCTTTCTACAACAATTCAAGCATGGATCTAATACAACTCAAGCATGGTAGTCCTACTTACTAACTCAACATGATAAGTCAACTAGAATGTCACATAGCATGAATGGGTTCCTCTTTTTTTTTTGACATAGACAACACTCATCTTTATGCTATTTTCTCAAGTTCTACCATTCATACTTTTTATAGGATCCCTTTGATCCATAAATTTATATATCAATACTTTAGTTTACTCGAACTTCTTCAAAACATCGAAATACGTATATAAACCATACACCCATATTTTGATATCATCATCTAAATATAACTCATCCATTATATGGATTTTTATATGCTCAAGAATGGTTAAATTCACCATATTTTTACAATCACAAAATACGTAAATAAATCGATACTTACTTATTTCTTTAAACCACAAAATACATAAATGGATTAATACTCACGTATTCTTAACCACAAAATACGTAGATAAATTTATACTCACCATGTTTTGATATCCCCATATACATATACGTTATTCAAATATCTTTAAGCATCAATACATACATAAATCATACTCACATATATCTTTAAACCACGAAAATATATAAATAATATAACTCTCCATTATCTTTAAACCACGAAAATATATAAATAATATAACTCCCCACATTTTTCTTAAATCACAAAATACATAGATAAATTAATACTCACATATTCATCAACCCACAAAATATATAAATATACTAACTCACACATATCTTTAAACCATAAAATACACAAATATATAAACAAACTAACTCACATATTCATCAAACTACAAAAATATATATAATAAACCAACTCACTTATTTCTTAAACCACACAAAATATATAAAAATACTAACTCACATAATACATATGATAAATCATACTCACATAATTTTTAACACACCAAAAACACATAATAAATTAACTCACATATTTCTTAGCACACAAAAATACATAATAAGTCATACTCACTTATTTTGCGAAGATCCAAGCGCCGTGCCACCTCGCGTCCAAGGTTGTGAATGTATCCTAACATCAATTTCAAGCAATTAAAACTCAAATAATTCAAACCAATTATAAAAGCTAATAACACTATCCCCAAATATCACACAAGCGTTTACTGAACGCTTGGGATATACACGTGCGATGCACGTGATAATCTAATGCTTACGGTATTTTTATTCCCAATTAATTACTAAAATCACCCCCAAATAATACTAATAGTCCAACTATAATTTTTCCTACTATACGAGAATTAATTCGTATCCATACAATTCTCTTTTACAAATCCAACACCCTATTTTATTAACAACTTGAAATCTCTCTAAAAAGAACCGCTAATTTCTCACATCCACAATTTCCAATATCTCTAAATCTCTCTACCCTAACATTCCTACTCAATAAAATTAACCCAACTAAATTTTATACAATAAAATAGTTAGGGTTTATACCTTCCGAAATCCAATCGAAAATCCGACAACACCACCATGTAGAGAATCCCTCCATTAATCCAACCCTCAACTTAATTCGAAATTGACGAAGGAATGGAGGTGGATTTTGAGGTGGGGAAGCATCGTCGACTGGGTTCTTGTTGGCATCGGGATGGAGAACAGGACGGGATAGAAGAAGAAGGAAGAAGGGAGATGGTGGGGGGTTCTTTTGGCTGGGTGCGAATCGGAGAAGAAGGAGAGGGAGAGGAGAAGGGTGGTCGGGTTCCTTCGATTTTGGCTGGGACGAACGGGAGGAGGAGGATGGTCGGGGTTCCTTTTGGGTTCGGCATCGAACAAGAAGGGGAAGAAGAAGGGAAGGAGTAGAAGAAGATGTCGGGGCTTCTTTTCGATCGGTTGGGGCGAACGGGAGAGGGAGGAAGGGAGAGGAGGTCGGGGCTTCTTTGGGGTTCGTTTTTTTTTTGGGGTTCTTCGATCGGAAAGAAGAAGAAGGACGAAGGAGGAAGAAGTAGGGTGGGGTCGGGGTTTCTTCGATCGATCGGCGCGGACGGGGAGGAGGAAGGAAGGTCGGGGTTTCCATGGGTCGGTTTGGGAAGCGATCGAACGGAAGGAGAAGAAGAAGGGAAGAAGAAGGAGAAGAAGGAGAGAGAAAGAAGGGGTTTTTTGTAAAAGATGGGGAATAGAAAATAATAGATAGAAAATATCTAAGGGAATGTTTCGTATAAGCCCTCTAGCTTTACTACATTTCCAAATAAAGCCCAACTTTCTATTTTAACATTCTACACAATACAAAAATACATTATACTGCTTCGTAGATAATCCGTATAAAAATAATTTAATACGAAAATAATAATAAAATCGACAATATATCTTATATTTCTCAATTAAGATAATTTTTATCAGAAAATCCATGATCTCGCGAAATCCTCAATCGCGCACACATTTCGATGCAAAATAGCCATATGCTATTTTTCGGGTCGTTACAAGGTTGGTCATGTATAAATGAAATGATAAGTCCGGTTTGGTGGAGAGGCTAACTCTATAGCTTTGATTTTTATTCATGATTCTAATGATTTTAGTACATAGTGAAGAGGTGATGAAAGTGAGAGAAACCATAAGTATGAGAACTAGAGTTTACGGTGCGGGTGTGTGAGCCACAGAATGCATGCTTGATGAGTCAAGACATGGCGTGGGCACAACTCGGAATGATTGGACTTTAGCCACGCTTGTGGGATGTTTGGTGACTGCAAGAGGATCGTGTTCAGGGAGGAGGCTGAATTGCCACAGAATGCATGCTTGATGAGTCAAGACATGGCGTGGGGTTCCCCTCCAGGGTCCAGGATACGTGCTTGTACTCATAGATCATCTAGGATACTCACTGTAATTACAGAAGTAGAGTAAGTCATGGCGAGGGATTGAACCCTACAAAAATGTAGAACGGTTAAGAGGCTTGCCCTCGGACCTATGTAGTATGGGATGCATAGAATCCGAACAAGTGCGCATTAGTGTCATGTAAATTAAGTAATTGCATTAAGGATTAAGTGCACGATCACGACACGACATCATTAAGATTTTCCACCTTACTTTAATTGTTATGTGAACAAGTTTATGATCTGTTAAGAAATGAGATTCGTTATACTGTTTCTGGCATAGAGAGGATGGCCATGTATAATTATCGTCGGTTGAATAAACTGATGTACCCACAGTTTTGTATGCAGGATAAATTACATGTTAAAGAGGAATGGATGCATAAAGATTTTACCATGTTGTTGTACATTTATGTAAATGTTGTATATTTTTACTTCCGCTGTGCAAATGAAAAGTGTAAAATATGATGTAAACTCTGATGTAAAGTGAAAAGTTTAAATTCCTTGTAAAATTGTACTGAAGAAAGTGAAAAGATCCTGTAGAACATCTCGAATTCAGTGTATTTGGGATTCGGGGCGTTACACTTAATGAATTAAAAATTATAGTTAAATGCTGAAAATCAAGGGTTCAGGTTTGATAGAGGTGGTGAATATGTTTTAACAACTTTAGAGAAGTTTGCATTGGGCATAATCTCTAGTACACTCTACTTACAACAGGTAAACGGTATTGATAAAAGTTAGAATCAAACATTTAGTGAAATGTTGAATTCTATATTATTGACTGCTGTTTGTCTTGTGTAATTATGAGTGATGTTGTATTGTTAATCATATCTCTAATGTGTTACTATACTCTAAATTGAATACACCTTGTAAATCATGGCATGAAAACACAAATAATTTTGTTAAAGTGAAAATTTGTGTTGTGATACATTTGTTAGAGTACATGACCCTAGTAGGCATAAAGTATGACCTACAATAAATATTTGTGAGTTTAGATAGTGCAGAATGTAGCTCTGTGGATAGATGTTGGATCTATCTGATTTGTGTTAGAAGAATCTAGACTTGCAAAGTTCTTTGCGGATATGTTCATCAAAGATCAATGTATGAAATAATCTAGTCCTACAAACACGTTCAATGATTCACAGTTGGAATCAAGAACCAGCCTTACTGACACTTGAAAACCTGAATGACAAATGAGCTTAGAAGAGTCTTTAGTAGACAATGAGATAATTTTGTGTCATACAATAATACTTTAATTTAGTTGATCTGCCGAAAGGGGCTAAAACTATAGTTAGTAAGTGGGGTTTTGTAGAAAAAACTTAATTTTGATTGTTTAGTAGCAATTTTAATGCTTTTTAGTAGCTAACAGATTGACTCAGAAAAATGTGGTATATTTTTTTGATGTCTACTCACATGTTTGTCATATTGCTACAATAAGTATTCTTCTTATCCTTACATCTATTGAAAATTTTGTCATTCATAGAGGATATTTAAAAGGCTTTGTACCGAACAGTTTTGTACTGGAAAGTTTTGAACTAATATGTTTAGTGAACAAGATTTACAATTTAGTAAAATCATTGTATGTTCTTAAAACATGTATAGCCAACGAATAAATAATTTGACAAATTTTTGAAAGAGCCTAGTATATGAATCAAGTAATTCAGATCAGTACCTTCAACTTTGTGGTGTGTCAAATATAGTGGCTATTATTTACTTGTTCTGTTGATATGCATGTTCTTGGAAGTGACCTCTCTATTACAAATGAAGTTAAAATTATGCTATCCAAAGAATTCAACGTGAAAACCTAGGTACTGTGGGCTATAAGGGTGAGTTTTCAGTTGGCAAGGGATAACTCTTAGTCAAACTCATCAAATCAAAATGTGTTTCAAAAGTGGGGATATAGTGATTGAAAGTGTGTTTTGAAATACTTTATGATTATGATAAAAGGTTGACACCTGATGATGGTGCAACTATGAGACAGGTAGATCATTCTAAAGGAATTGACAGTCTCATGTATACAAAGATCTGTACTAGAATAGACATAGCCTTTGAGGTAGGTATGATCTGCAGATTCACTAATATTCCCATACACATTTGAGTGCCCTTAAGAGGCTATTGAGATACCTGAGTGGTATTCAAGAGTTTGCTTTGTGCTACTCTAGTTATTCTTTGAATGAATGGATGATCTGATGCATTATGATGCTCAGAATTTAGTGAAAGTCAATAACTAGTAGATATGTGTTTACACTAGGAGAAACAGAAATATTATGGAAATAAAAAAGCAAACAAGCATTGTGCTATCATCCATGAAATCAAACTTCTATGTGTAATCCTCTGCAGGGGAAAAGGCTGAGTGGATTGAAGAAATTGTTGCTAGTTATCCATTAAGAAGTTTAAGTAACTCTCTAATTCTGTTATGCGACTATCAAGCTACAATGCACTGTGGCTCATAACTCACTCTATAATAGTAAGAGGAGTATATTAAGGCTGAAAGAAGCCTAGTTGAACTTTCTCATAGATAAAGTGCAATTGCGACAAGTATGGCTAATGCTCTTGCTAAGAGACTTGAAAGTGATCTAATTATCAAAACTGTGGGGGAAATGGAGTTGAAAGCTATTGAGTAAAAAAGCTTTCACATCCTAATTTTTTTGAAATTTAGAATCCAATTGGAGCCATAGAGAAGTTCAAACTTAAGCATCAATTTTAGGCAGTTGACATGTTTTAGATAATTTTGATGATTCCACATAAATTCCACAAATATATAATGTCATTCCAATTTTGATGGTATTATATATCTAGGGAATTTACTTAGAATAATCATATTATTCCAATACGAAACATGAAAACTTATCAGTGTGTTTTCGATAATTAAATTGTCTTAAATATTATTCCAATTTTGATGATATGTCTTGTATGGATACATGTTTCATTCCAATTTTGATGATTCAATGTTAAACCATGATTGAAACGGCAGTCTTTTGATTCCAATATGAAACATAGTATGGTTCTTGTGTAAAAACTATAAAGTTCATGTATTTTATTTATTAAAGATACTTGATTGTGATGCTTGCGTTACATTTTTGCTAAGCTAATTATGAATTGTACTAAGTTCTTTTGTGGAACTAGACACTTTGTTAAATTCGTTGGAATTCTTAGAGATGTGTCTCTTGATTTTCTTATTTTCTATAAGCTAGCAAAGATGGAGGAGTTGAATCTGTCAACATAGATTTCAAAAATAATGATTTGCTCAAAATGGAGGAGTAAACATAAATCAGTGTGCAAGGATAATGTTTCAGTTTATTTCTTTCGAGAATAAATTAGTTACTTGCTTAGTAAAACTTCTGTTAAGTTTAATACTCTTGTGTTCATGAGCTTAAAACTCATATTTTGTTCTTGAAGTTTATTTGCTTTGTTTGATTTTGAAACTATGACAGATTATTCCAGTTGGTTTAGTCTTTGTGAACTATTCTGAATTGGTTATGGTTTGGAACTAGTTAATTATATTGGTTTAGTTTTGATTGAACTATTCAGTTTTATAATTCTATTGGTTCTTACGAAACTATACCTTTATGATGCTTTTCTTTTATGAACTGCTATCAGCAGTCAGTTTTATACTGAACTGATGAGATAATCCTGTACTTTATATATTGAGAATATAGGAGAAGATTGTTGGATATATTGGTATATTCTCTCTATATAAATATTACATGTGCATATGAGTAACACGTGTATTGAACGTACAATTGAATGGATATTGGAACGCGGGTTTGTGGGCTTATAACCCGATATCCAAACCAGTATTTAGAGATAAATACTGACTTGTGATAGCAGTCTAGGTATTCCAATCTTGATACCTAGGGTGAATATCACAAGCAACTTAAATCTAGAGATAAACCATAATTCTCAATTGTTAATTTCTCACAAAACCTAACCGCAACTTCCTGGAAAACCGATTATACTCAAGTGGCCACTACCAACAATAATAATGTCATCTAAATAGCCATCAAAAGCAAGAATCCATGTAGATCCTCGTCTCACAGATAACTGTTGACCCACTGTGAGAGGATCAATTTGTGCAGGACTAGTCGAACTAAGCATAAAAGACTGCTTGATGCTGAATATTGATTTCTTGAAGTTGCATGCAAGGTACTCCCCCTTACTCTTAAAAGGGGGAGGAAACAAGGAGGCTGTTGCATGTTCAGATATTCCTACAAATCACCATTAAGGAATGTTTTTTAGCAACAACTTGAGAAAATGGCAAGATTCGCCCATAGCCAGAGAGGCAAAGACCCAAAGAGCAGTAAATTTGGCTGGTGAAGGGTCTCATCATAATCAAGCCCATACCCTTTAGCAATTTAGTGGAAGATATTTAATTTTGCTATAAGAGTTATGCTAAACAGCCTACTGTTTTCTTACCACGAGGTAGTATAACCAATTTCCCCCTATTATTGAAATGGATATACCATATATCCACTTTTATAGAACCCACCATCCTCAATGTTCAAGGCTTCAAGCGTTACTCGTACAAACAAAAGAACGCAAATTGAAGATAGTTGGGCAGTAGGAAAAAAAAACCAAAAAAATGGATAGTACATTTACCAGAAAAATAAATAAATTGCTACGAGAAATGGTAGGCTTACCAGACTCACTCGGAAGGTTGTAGCATGAAAGAGAGGTGTATATTTGGAGAGTACTAGGAGTACCTACCACGATATATCTTCAGAACATATACATATATATGTTAGACTCAACAAGAGCATCCAACCTGCTGACCATAGGTCAAAGAAAGTAAGTAGGTGCGTCAGACGATGATGAAGAAGAAAAGTACAATTTCTATTCAAACAATATAATTGAGTAACCAGTATAAGGCATTGCAAAAGATATACATCAAAGAGCAACCAGTATAAGAAATTCTTTACATCCAAACCTGTAAATAGGATGAGGTGCCCAAACTACATACTTAATAGAGCAACCAGTGGGGTTAGAAGACGAAGGAGATACAGAAAAACCAGAGGTTACTCCAGAGTCAATACCCTAGTGAGCAGAGTGAGACAAACAAGTAAAAACCAATCTGAACATGAGGCATTAGAAATATCGAGCAAAAAGCAAAGTACTCTTCACCAATCAACACAACATGGTTAGAGGTAGAAGGTATTATAGAATTATCAGCAGAGATGACATGGAGTGGTAGTGGCGGATCTTAGTGACGACCGGTGTTGACTCTTAGTTTGGTGTGCACAAAACGTGCTCATTAATACTAATGAGTTTAAAGTTAGTTGTTCAGATCTTCAGGATCAAATAATATCAGCAAGAGATCCAAGAGAGATTCAAGAATATTCAAATAAGGAAAGCAATAAAGAATGATTACAAATATAAGCAAAAGAGGAAGATATTAAAAAAGAGTTCGTGATTAATTGGTCTACAAGCAATAGAAGAAAATATTTCAAAAAGAGTTCATGATTAATTGGTCTACAAGCAAAAGAGGAAGATATCAAGACCTGAATTTTTCCTTCTATTTTCGTGAGATTTTAATTGTATAAGATTGATTAGTTTATGGTAAGAAAACAGGGTGGATTCGGAATATACACCGCGAAACCGGTCGACCGTACTTCATGACCGGTTGACCGCATCATAGTCGACCGCAACCTTGAGTTGTTTGACAAGAGGTCGACCTTTCACCTATCTACTTTACATCAGAGAGCCGAACAGTCCACCGCACCAATATGACGGTCGACCGCACTTTGCGTTGTATATATTCTTTGAAAGTATCGTTTCTATTTTTGATCGATACACTTCCTGGTCTATTAATATTGAACAAATCCACCATGTATTCTTAACCGTATTAATTCTGATAAAATTCTTCTAAACTAATCTTTTGAAAATCAATCAGAATATGAGCGATAATTTTTCTGTATTCTTCAGTCATGATCATTAAACGATCTTGAGTTTTGGTTTTTCTTTCTTTTCCACTTCGGTGAGATTGACGAGACTTGTATTGGAAGTCCTATGGGTGTAATATGTCTCTCGGCCTGAATCCGATAATCACTGTACAAAGGGTTTTAAGTATAGTGGAACGCTTGTGGTGGAGAATTGCTACAAGTAGGTGGTGTGGACATAGACCTGGGGATCGAACCACGTTATATCGCTACTCTTAACTCTTATACTTACCTTGCACTTTATTTTATTAATTTTTATATTCCGCACAATCACCCTATTCACCCCCCAAGGTGATTTACAGTGGTTTCAGAGTGAGGTGCGTATCAAAAAGCTTAAAAGCTTAAGCAAAAGGTCCAATGGCCGAAATCCCTCCTTCCGATAACTCGTACTCATCGGAGCCATTTATCTCCAATGGGACAAGCCTTACACGATCACCATTTTTGATGAAAATTGCTATGACGTCTGGAAAGTTCGTATGTCACACCCCGCTTTCCAAAAGAGAATACGGAATACGGATACGCGACAAAAGTCCAGCGAATGATTTTCATCATCCATAAGCTGTTCAAGAATCTTTACAATATTTCACAAGAATAATCAGAGTCGGAAGCAAAAGAATCAACCAAGCATGCACATATGATCCAAAATACCAACAAGAATACTTGAAATCAAAATATATTAATCTCAAATAATCCATATCTGAATAAGTCAAATATCCTGGGTCACATCCCCCAAATACAAATAAATCCAAGTACAAGATACAATTGTTCAAAGCTAGAAACAAGAATAATAATAGCAAAATCCAGAACTAATATTTCATATCACCAACACCATCTGGTACCTGTTCTCTAAAATCTGTAATTTAACAATTGCAGAAATAGGAAAAAGAAAACAAACTCCCGTCAATACAAGTTACGAGCCACTTGTAATGCAGAATACAAGTATATGGGGAAACTAACTAATAACATGGAATATGCATGATATCATGTATAACAACTAGCATGGGAGGTGAACAAGTATAAGTAGCATGTATCAAGTATCGAGTGAACAAGTATCATGTAAACAAGTAACAAGTATCAAGTATCATGTGATCATGTAGCAAGTGATATGTATCAAGTTTTATGTATCATGTAGTCAAGTTTCAAGTAAGCATGTATCATGTTCAAGTGTCATGTATCAAGTCTTGTAGTTATTACTATCTAGATAGCACTTCATGCAGCCCATACTACATGGTTGCTACAACGATCAATTTTGCTTTAGATTTCATAGTGGACCATGGCAGTGTACTCAGGGACAAGTATCAAGTAATCAAGCTCCAGGCTCCAAGTATCATGTATCACGTGTCAAGTTATGCAAGTGGTAAGTAATCACGTATCTTGCGTGCAAGTGTCAAGTAATCACGTGTCAAGTATCATGTATCAAGTAATCACGTAGGATCAGTGGATCCCCTTCCGAGTATACGTTTCTGAATTATCCACTATTAGATCTTTCTCTTAAACCCCGGCTTGATTATTTATTATTAGTGTCAAACAAGCATATAGTGTGCAAAACATATCAAGAATAACATTTCATGATCATGTAACAAGTTCAAGTTGCAAGATAAACATGTACGGGTGCAAGATAACACATAAAAAAATAAAATAACCAAATTTCTAGTTCAGGACAGCAAGACCCAACTACAGTAAAACTGAGATTTCTGTTGTTACCAACATGCAAACCTGAATCGGTCAAAAGGTCTAGAAAATAGACTCCCAATCGACTTCAGAGAATACAAATAAGTCATATAGTATTTCACAAGAACATAACTCAAAACTGAATTGAAACCAGAAAATATGTTCAGCCAGAAATCAAAAGATTGGATTCAAGAACAGGAAAACAGCATGAAAACTCACAAATTAAATCCACGAAAAATCTGAGGTATTTCCCTATATGTGTGGTAACAGGAAAACAAGTTTCATAATTTTTCAATATAAATAGAGCAGTCAAGTAAAATCAGAAAACATCATGATACAATAGTTTTGTAAATCTGAAATCACAAACACTGCAATCGAAAACAGCAATATCTTACAAACCATAAATCCAAATCCAAATCCGCCAAATGGTTAATAAAATAGATGCAGTAGGATGACTTTCATATTCAGAAATAATTTAGAAACAACAAGTAGAAACAGGTCGAAAATCAAGTTCTTTACTGAACAGTAGTAAAATTCTGAATGTAAAATATTTATTTGCAAGCATGAAAAGGTTTGTAAAACTATTCAAATAAATCCACCAAAATTCTGGGTAGACCCCAATCAAGTCAAGAAGTACTGAGCAAAATTTCAGATCAAAATAATAATTTTAATACCATAATAAAAATAGATTACTCTTCAGAATTCATGGAAAACAAATCTGGAAACCTTTCGACACTACTGTAGTAAAATCGACATAACTCACAAACCGTAAAACGAAACTGAGATCCGTCAAAAGGGTTGGAAGATAGACAGAATTTTCTACAAACCATGTTCACAAAATGTTTTCAAATACTGACCTTAATAGGGTCTAAAATACTGATCAAAACAGAAAAGCGAGCAAAACTGAAAATATCTCATATGCACAAAATCCGAAACTGAGATCCGTCAAAAGGGTTGGAAGATAGACAGAATTTTCTACAAACCATGTTCACAAAATATTTTCAAATACTGACCTTAATAGGGTCTAAAATACTGATCAAAACAGAAAAGCGAGCAAAACTGAAAATATCTCATATGTACAAAATCCACTAGTTCGCATAGAATTCATCCAAAACTCAACCAAACATGAGATAGAGTATACTAAATGTCCAATAAATATGATATAGGGTATTTCACAAGTCCAAAATAAATCTACCATGAATAATACGAACGAGCACATGATAATATATGAACAACACACATATATGCAACAAGATGTGGTCAATCCTAAGTTATATCATGTCATATATGTCGTGAAGTAACTATGGTCAAATCATCACTATAGAAACAATATAACAAGGAGATTCATACACAAATTATCTCTAGAACCCAACTACACTACAAGCGGTATTTAGTACTTGTATTTAACAAGGAAATTTAATACAAGTTACTTGCCTTAACCGATGATGCAAACGACTCCAAGCAAGAATAACGGGAACGGATTCCCGGCCAATGAACATAATGAACGGATCACGAACCAGTCACGAACACACTCCAACGAACGGATCACGATGATGATCAAGATCAAATCAGATTGGACGGCTGAGATCAAGAGATCAAGATGATCGGATCAGATCGGACGGTCAGATTTCCCTGAGGATGAAGATAATGATGAAGATCAAGATTGATCGATCGAATGGCTGCGATCAAAGGAAATTGAAGATCATCATGATCGTTATGATTAAGAAGAGATTGGACGACTAGGATCTAATCGGATGATCAAGAGGAGATCGACGGTCCACATCCAATCAAGCATGATGATCAAGATCCAATGAACGGCCAGAATCAAACCATCAAGATCAAGATCAAGAGATCAAGGTCTGATCAAACGGACGGCCCACATCCAAAGAAGACGCAAACTCAAACAAACAGCAACCCAATCAATGGCTCTTGGCTTGGCTGGACTGGTGGCTGGCCTGGCTGTCAATGGATGGTGCTCAGGGCAGTGTCGACGAGGCAGGCGGTGACGACCAGGGAGGTGGCGCACAGCGAGAAGCGGCGCTGCACTGGAGTAGGCTGCTGCAGGGGCTGAAGACGGCAGGGCCATAGGGCCAGCACAGGGGGAAGGTCGCGACTGGAGCTATTGTCACGAGGTGGTCGCGACAGGGAGCACGACACAGGAGGGCGCACATGGGTCTTCAATGGTCGTCTAGGTGCTGCTGCTTCGCTAGGAGGAGGAGAGGAGACGGGGGTTGTCGCAGTGTCTCCCTGGCTATGGTTGCGACAACACAGGGGAGAGGGCGAAGCACTGGGCGATGGGGTGGATGAAGAGGAGGACCGGGAGGAGGAAGGTGGCTAATGGGTTAAGGGAGATCGTGTAACGCCCCGATTTCCATACACTGGGAAACCGTGACATAAGCCAAAATCTTTTCTTCAATTAGCCATAATACATAGAAAAATATGAAAATTTAAACTTTTTATTCAACACAAATGTATTACAAGTCCGAATGTTACAAAATTGCAATACGTTATAACAGTGTTACAATAATACCTTTACAATTCCAAGTGTTACAACTTTCAACAAATTACATCAGAGTACAATGAATAAAGAACAACACTTGGTATTTTACTTGGATGCTTTCCCAACAATAAAAAAATTACAATAATGAATAAATTACAATAATTGTTACAAATGAAATTACAATATATATTACAGCGGAAACTTAAATAAAGTTGACTCCTTGCTTCTCTAGCCTCGCGTCCTCCTGAATCATGTGCCTGTACTTCTGTAATCCAGTACCTGTACTTCTGCAATTCAATACCTATTGAAATGGGGACGTCAGTACATATACTGACGCTTAAGACTGATAACTAGTAGCGAATCTCAGCTATAACAAACAGATTGATGAAAAGAGAAACGTGTATATATATATGATGTGTCAGTGTATACTTTTTACAAAGGTAAGAATATCTACCACAACTCTCTAGTGGAACACTATTTCAGATTCTATAAGGAATCCAAAATCCGGTCCATTGAACACATGCAAACATTTTACCCAAACTATAGATTTTCAACAAAAAGCTGAAACTTTGCAAGCTGTTAACTTTTGCTCTACTCTTCGAAATCTAAAGAAATTGGGCAATTTGAAAAGGTTGGAACATCTACTACAACTCCTTAGTTGACCACTTCCTCAGATTCCATAAGGAATTCCAAATTCTTGACCCTCGAACATATGCAAACAGTTACCAAACTACCGATTTTCAATAAAAAGATTAAACTTCAGTAGCTTGTAACTTTTGCTCTACTCGTCGAAATCTAACGAAACTGGACAATTTGAAAAGGTAGGAACATCTACTAAAACTTCCTAGTTGACCACTTCCTCAGATTCCATAAGCAATTCCAAATTTCTGACCTCGAACATACGCAAACAATTACCAAACTACATATTTTCAATAAAAAGATGAAACTTCTGTAGCTTGTAACTTTTGCTCTACTTATCGGAATCTAACGAAACTGGACAATTTGAAAATGTGGGAACATCTACTAAAACTTCACAGTTGACCACTTTCTTAGATTCCAGAAGGAATTCCAAATTCTTGACCTCGAACATACGCAAACAATTACCAAACTACAGATTTTTAATAAAAAGATGAATCTTCTGTAGCTTGTAACTTTTGCTCTACTCGTCAGAATCTAACGAAACTGGATAATTTGAAAAGGCGGGAACATCTACTACAACTCCCTAGTTGACCATTTTCTCAGATTCCGTACGGAATTTCAAATTCCTACCCATCGAACACACGCAAACGGTAAGAAAACAGCAGTTTTAACAAAGGAAAGCTGAAACTTTGGAAGCCTATAACTTTTGTTCCACTTATCGAAATTTAACCCAAGAGGGCAATTCGGAAAGGTGAGAACGTCTACTACATCTTCCTAGTTGGTCGGCTCCTCAGATTCAGCGAGTAAGACACTCAAAAACTATAAGGAATCAAGACAGATACAATTCCAACCCACCAAATACACAGCCAAGCTGAAAACTTTCAAAGTCCATAACTTCTACTATGCTTGTCGGAATTTAATCCGAGAGGTCAATTCGGAAAGGGAAGAGTCTCTAATACAACTTCCTAGTTGGTCTCCACTTCAGATTCAACCACTAAGTCACTCAAAAACATCAAAGAGTCAAAACAGCAAGCACACTCAGCTCAAAGCTGGCTGCTGCATCTTCCAAATACCATAAATCCTATTCCGCTTATCGGAATCTAGCCCGAGAGGCCAATTCGGAAAGGGGAGAATGTCTACTACAACTTCCTAGTTGGTCTCCATTTCTGATTCAACAGGTAAGATAGTCTAAAACTTCAAAGAAGCAAAACAGCAAAAATCCAGTCAAGACAGCTAGTTGCTGTACTTTGCAAATGGCATTACTCCTACTCCGCTTATCGAAATTTAACCCGAAATGTCAATTCGGAAAGGGGAGAGTCTCTACTAAAACTCACTAGTTGGCCCAAACCTCCGATTCATCAAGTAAAACCCTCAAAAATGACAAAGAATCAAAATAGCAAGCATCCTGTCAAATAGCTAGTTACTGTATTTTTCCAAGACCATAATTCGTACTCCGCTTATCGGAATTTAGCCCGAGAGGCCAATTAGGAAAGGGGAGAGTCTATACTACAACTCCCTAGTTGGTCCGAACCTCATATTCAACCAGTAAAATCCTAAAAATTGACAAAGAATCAAAACAGCAAGTATCCTGTCAAACATCTAGTTGCTGTATTTTTCCAAGACCATAACTCCTACTCCGATTATTGGAATTTAACCGGAGTGGTCAATTCGAAAAGGGGAGTCTCTACTACAATTTCCTAGTTGGTCCGAACCTGAGATTCAATCAGTAAGACACTCTAAAACATCAAAGAAGCAAAATAGCAAGTTTCCAGTGCAATCTGGCTGCTGTGTTTTGTAAAAAGCACAACTCCTACTCCTCTTATCGGAATTTAACCCGAGAGGTTAATTTGGAAAGGGGAGGACGTCTACTACAACTACCTAGTTGGTCTGAACCTCAAATTCCGCAAGAAAACCCAAGTTCTAGCTCCTCGAAGCTACTGCGACGCTAACACCACTGTTTTGACTTGAGACTCGCTGTTTTGGGGGAAATGCTCGTTTCACCCATCAAAATGACTCCAAAAAATCTATAAAAATTACAGCATGATACTAACACCTAGGAGAACCTCTCACATAAATTTCGGGTCAAAATTCCATCTTTAACCTAGTTAAATAAAATCAACCCTACAACAACCAAAACCGAATCTTTATGGTTCTAATTTGTGTTCTACCACTTCAAACTTTGCATACACTTTATTCTAACCCATATACACATGAAATTAGTTTAATACTAAAATATACAACCATAATAGTCCTAAAATAACTAAAAATACATGAGATGAAAAACCCTCACATTGATTTTGTGTAGGAAGGACTTGCTTGCAACTTCTCCTCCTTGCTCCTTGTTCTTGATCTCAAGAACAACCTTCATGAAAGAAACCCACAAAATCCACTCACTCTCTTTTGATTTTGATCCCCTCTTTTATTTCTTTCTCAATCTTTTCTAAAACAAAAACTGAGTAGAAGTAGAAGATCTAGTAGAATAGGAGAAGGGATTGAGTGAGATGTGATTGGAAATGGGAACACACACACATGGAAAGGGTTTCTAACCCAAGAAGAAGGTGTGGCCGGCCAAAAATGGAAAGGGGGGTTTGGGGGTGTTTTATAAGGAAATGGTAAGAGTTAGTGGTGGAGAAGAGGTCCAAGTGTCATTTACACTTGTGGTTCACAACAATTGGTGTTCTAATTGCAAATAACATTACAATCACCCCCTAATTCAATCCAAACCTTCCATCTCATCATGATGGATCAAAAAATAAAATATAATTTTCCAAATCACATACTACATGATTTGTATAAATGCACAAAATCGACACGATTCAAATATGTGCATATATCTGAATATACAGATATTTTTCGTTCGTGAAAACAAAAAAATCAGTACAAAAATAATTTAATTTCGAGAAATAAAAATAAAATAATTTTATTATGGCTCGGAAGATTCCAGTAACAATTTGATACAAAACAGATACATACAGAATAATATATATATATATATATATATATATATATATATATATATATATATATATATATATATATATATATATATAATGTTTATTAACAAAACCAGGTGATATCCACCAAAAATATTTCAATTCTGGAAATAAAAATAAAATAATAATTTTTAATATCTGGCCGGTATTTTCCAGACATTTTTCTCAAAAATGCATTTTTCAAGATTTTGTACAAGTGTACAAAACTAGTACAATACCTGTATATACTTACTAGTATATATGTCCAAGTAACTTTTTATTTGAAAAAAACCAAGTAATTTCCATTAAAAAAATATTTTAATTTTAAAAAATAATAATTTACAAATATAATATCCGTCCGGGATATTACAGATCAGGATGGGTGCATGGGAGGAAGACGAGGGGGAGAGAGGGAGAGGATGAACCAGCGGGTTCTGATGAAGGTGAAAAGGCATGTGCATATAAATATGTAGATAGGATTAGAGTTAAAGCAGAGTAGGGTTTCGGGTTGGGGAAAACATGGGTTTCGGGTCTGCATGGTGGATAGGTTAGACTAATGGGTATGGGTAGTTTAATTGAATGGGTTTAAAACGGGTTATAGGGTATAAAATGGACAATGGGTAATCCAATAAGATAATAGGGAAAAATATATATAAATAAAAATAGGATATAGGGTTTATAAATGCATATAGGCTTTTATAGAAATAATAATAATAATAAAAAAAACAATAACAATAACAATAATAATAATAACAGTATTAAAAATAATTACAGTAATAATAATAATAAGAGTAATAATAATAAGAATTGTATTTCAATATAAAAATCATAGAAATAGTTACAAATAAAATTATTAATCGAAAACATATTTTAATAGGAGATACAACAATACATTATAACAAAATAATTTAAAAGCGGAAAACTAATTTACAAAAATCAAAAATCCGAAAATATACAAAAAATACGTTTTTGGGAAAACAGGGGTTACATCGTATGTCTCATTTCTTACAGATTGTCACGCCCCGCTTTCCAAAAATACGGAATGCAAGCACGTGACACGGCCCAGCAAATGACTTGCGCCATTCATAGACTGTCATCGATTCAACTCAACAATATAAAATAAGAAGTAAAACAACCATGCATGCAATGAAAGAATAATTACATAAATAACAACATTGGAAATTAAGCATAAAAAAATAACCCAACATCTGGAATTTAACAAACAACATTCGGGGTCAAAGCCCACAATATAAAGAAAACAACATTTGTTCAATTTATTAAAGTTTTCAAATAAAGCAATATTTATTTAAGCGACGCAGCAAAACATCTCCTTTGCCATTATTGCTTCCCTAGTCCGTCAGGTAAATCTCCTTGATTAACTGTAAGCTGTTCATCTAAAGAGAGAAAAAATATCCTTAGAACAAGTCGCGGAAAGCAAGTAAAGAAACAGAGAACAATGACAATAACGGTATAACGATGAATTCAATGAACGATGAAATCAATAGTGTTGAACAGTGACAAAACGATAACAGTACAATATGCAATAACGATAATTTATAACGATAACGATAAACAAAAATAATAATGGTAACAATAGCGATAACATTGTTCAATAAAGATGATAATATGCAATGACAATGTGATGAAAGTCTTAAGTCTATTATTCATTTTTAATCCAAGCTAATGCACGTAATACTGTATCCCATTCTACTGGTTCCATGCATACAATCAATTTCGTTTATACTAAGGTGGTAGATTCTATAGTTCATGTACTAGGTATGATGACGATAACGGTAATAACACTGGACATGTGTAATTTCTTACACGATGCCGATAACGGTAAAACACTGGATATGTGTAATTTCTTACACGATGCCGATAACGGTAAAACACTAGATATGTGTAATTTCTTACACGATGCCGATAACGGTAAAACACTGGACATGTGTAATTTCTTACACGATGTCGATAACAATAATAATCACTGACCATCATCCGAGTACAGTCACTATATCGTCAGCTACCCTGGTCAACCCTTAACCCCGGCTTGATTAACATTCTTTATTCAATTAACATACAATAATGCAATTAATAAGGGATACTAGAGATATGACAAAACAATCCTAAGATCATGCAATATACTCTATACAAATAAATGCACCAAATATATCACTATAGATTCAATTCCATATTATTAAACATAGGAAATTCTGGATAGCAGTAGGTTTCTGTACCAAAATAAGAATTCCCATTGCTACGAGATAACAAATGTGGATCCGTCAGATGGTCTAGAAACTATACTCCTTCCCGGTTCCAACGCATATAATTAAGGTACATAAAAGTTGTGGTAACATATGTCAAAACTGTAATACCCCGATTTTTCCTAATGAATGAAGATTATTTATTTTGTTGCACGTGGTATGCACGTGTAATATTTTGGCTATTATTTTCAACATGATGAGTAAGAGCATTGTTTTTATAAAGGATTTTTCCCTAAAAGCCCAAGTGTTAATTTATTTATCTCTTCTACAAAATAATTATTTTGGCCCAATTAATTTTAGCCCATGAATTTAAACCCTATTATTATTTTCTACAAATGTGTAACATCTTTTCTTTTTATTTACCGGGTATTTGATGTACAAATTTTGTAGAGTGGTTTGAGTGTACACGTGCACTCAATGTACACGTGCACAAGGCACAAAAGCTTGGCCGGATTGTGGTGAGTGGGTGTGAGATCATGGGCGGTTAATGTGAGGTGTGGGTAGTCTTCACAACTTCCTAGTCCATCCTAGCCCTTGATCTTCCAACTCCCTAGTGCATCCTAACCCTCCATCTCACTCTAATTTGTGTATAAATACCCCCTCTCATTCTCTATTTCTTTTACACTAGATTATTATTTCAAGAGAAGTATTTGTGAGAGTTGTGTGTGTGTGTGCTTTTCTGTGGGGGACCGAGTAGCATTCTGAAGGCTTCGATGTGGAACAAGGAGCAAGGAGCAAGGAGTGCTGCATTGCATTGAGGAACTTTGCTGGATTCGATTACTTCGTCAAATAAGGTGGGTGTTTCTCAGGACTTCTAATGTAGGAATTATACCATGATTGTTATAATTGCTGCCATGTTATGAAAAGTAAATTTAATGTATTAGAAATTGCCTGAGCATGCTGTTGATAATAATAACGAATGAGTCGGTACAGTCGACTGTCGCATGAACCAGTCGACTGGTACGAGACAATTATTTTTCATGATGTGGTAATAAACATATGTGCAAATAGACGTAATAGTGTGATCACTAATTTTATATTTTCCCTATGACACATATGATGGAGGGAAGGTGAATGGATGAAAAGAACTAGCGATGATTGACAAAACTAAGAACTGTCGGTGCAGTCGACTGACAAGGTATTCAGCCGACTGGTGCATCGATTTAAGTATGGTTATTCGGCAATTCCATGAAATGAGATATTCCATTATGTTGACCTAGTATAATGACTTGAGATTTATATCTTCATCTTCGTAAAGAAGTTATGAATAGTGTGAATGCATGTTTAAAGTATTTTTCCTTAAAGAAAAGAACATATTAGTAACTTGAAATTCCATGCTACGATGTTAATGAACAAGTAAGAAGTGTGGTGTTTATGAAATGTGAATGTATGTATGCTGTAATGAAAATGCATGTGAGAACGGTTGAAAAGATAATTTCTGTTTTTGAATTATGAAACTGTCCAGTCGACTTAGTGCGTGTAGCCAGTCGACTGAGCTGAACTTAGAAATGTGCTGTTAAAAATCCCAGGACAGACGACTGGTGGCTGAACAGTCGACTGTCACGTGGATGACTCTGTGAACATGAAAAGTTGCGGGACAGCCGACTGACCGTGTGCAGCAGTCGACTATCCCGAGAATTTATGATGAACCTGTATTGACTGTATGAGTCGACTGGTGTCCTTCCAAGTCGACTGTACAGAGTGGACTTTGATATGTACGAGATTTCATTTTATTTATTGCTGTTGGAAGTTGTGAACTTTATGATTGAAGTCTATGAACTCTTTTTATGACTGTATGGATTTATGAAAAATGAATCATAGATGGGAACTGAGAATTAAATGAACATGAAAGGCTAAGATCATGATAAGGAAGTCTGTGAGACTCTAAAATGAATTATGAGCTGAGAATGCTCAATTGGAAATTGTGAATTTGAAATTGAACAAAAGAGTAGCTAAGTCTCCCCCGGCAGTGAAATGAAATGATATTGAAAAGAAGACCAAGGTTGGTCATGTGTAAATAAAATGATAAGTCCGGTTTGGTGGAGAGGCTAACTCTAGAGCTTTGATTTTGATTCATGATTCTAATAATTTTAGTACATAGTGAGGAGGTGATGAAAGTGAGAGAAAAACATGAGTATGAGAACTAGAGTTTACGGTGCGGGTGTGTGAGCCGCAGAATGCATGCTTGATGAGTCAAGACATGGCGCGGGCACAACTCAGAATGATCGGACTCTAGTCACGCTTGTGGGATGTTTGGTGACTGCAAGAGGATCGTGTTCAGGGAGGAGGCTTGAATTGCCACAGAATGCATGCTTGATGAGTCAAGACATGGCGTGGGGTTCCCCTCCAGGGTCCAGTGCACGAGCTTGTACTCATAGACCATTTAGGATACTCACCGTAATTACAGAAGTAGAGTAAATCATGGCGAGGGATTGAACCCTACAAAATTGAAGAACGAATAAGAGGCTTGCCCTCGGACCTATGTAGTATGGGATGCATAGAATCCGAACAAGTGCGCATTAGTGTCATGTAAACTAAATAATTGCATTAAGGATTAAGTGCACAATCACGACACGACATCATTAATAGTTCCCCTTTTGATTTATATTCTTATTATGAACAAGTTTGTGATTTGTTAAGAAATGAGATTCGTTATACTGTTTCTGGCATAGAGAGGATGGCCATGTATAATCATCGTCGGTTGAATAAACTGACGTACCCAAAGTTTTGTATGCAGGATAAATTACATGTAAAGAGGAATGGATGCATAAAGATTTTATCATGTTGTTGTACATTATGTAAATATTGTATATTTTTACTTCCGCTGTGCAAATGTAAATGTAATATGATGTAAACTCTGATGTAAAAAGAAAAGTTTGAATTTCCTTGTAAAATTGTACTCAAAGAAAGTGAAAAGATCCTGTAGAACATCTCGAATTCAGTGATTTGGGATTCGGGGCGTTACAAAAACAGCAAACTATATAGGATTTGTGTTCAACAAGAATTTGTGAAATTGTGTTTATACATATGGAACATGACTGAAATAGTATTAATTAATTCCAGGAAAATTAGAAAATGTTCTCTAATGTGTCTACTACCAGCATGTAAAATTTTGAGTCATTACCTTATAGGTAGCATGGTTAAATTAATTGTGAATCAAAGTGTGACAGTAGTTTTTAGGCTCTGGAATTGTACGACATAGCAGCAGTAAAAACTGTAATATCTCTCAAACCGTAACTCAGAATTTAAAAATTCTGAATGCTATTGGCAACCAGACACTTGGAGCTACATTTCGTATTCAGGAAGTTACTGATTTTAACGACATTAACTAGGTCGAAACAGCAAGATAATATTCAGGTCAGCGTAAATTTTCAGGGTGTCAACATATTCTTTTTGAATAAAACGATTAAAATGTTAAGAACAATGAGTTGGGGATTAACAATCATAAATCACAGCAACCATACCTATGTGAACATGGTGTTAATATGTGAAATGTCCATAATCTTACTAATCACAAACAACTCATGTAAAGAGGAATGGATGCATAAAGATTTTATCATGTTGTTGTACATTATGTAAATGTTGTATATTTTGACTTCCGCTGTGCAAATGTAAATGTAATATGATGTAAACTCTGATGTAAAAAAGAAAAGTTTGAATTTTCTTGTAAAATTGTACTCAAAGAAAGTGAAAAGATCCTGTAGAACATCTCGAATTCAGTGATTTGGGATTCGGGGCGTTACAGAGTGGTATCAGAGCCACGCTTTCACACTTGTACAAATTTATAAGGAACGACACCCTAGAAGTGGACATTAGAGTGTGTGTTTGAGTTTAGAGATTTAAATGTAAGTGACTTGCATTTGGGTTGCTCTATGGTTTATGCTTCTTCCTCTCTATTCTAAGATGGCTGATCACTTCGACCCTGCTGGAGGCGACGACTGGCATATTATTGAGGAAGAGTACCATCCTGGACAGGCTGATTCTGAGGACGAGTATCACCTTGGGCAAGCAGATTCTGATGATGAGGAGTGGCCTGAATCTCGAGAGATTACCCCACCTCCAGATTCATCTGACGATTCTTCTTCCGATGAAGAAGAGGGACCAGCTCTGAGTGGCACTGTGGCTTCTCTTCAGAGGCAAGTGGAGACCCTGAAGGAGAGAGTTGGAGTTTTGGAAGCTCAGCTGGCGCAGCGGAAGGAAGATTTCTCTGTTCTCAGTCACCGAGTGTGGGAACTTGAGAAGAGAAAGAACCTGACGGATGTGCTGAAAGATGAAGTGGATGAACTGCGGGAAGAACTTCGAGCAGCGAAGAGGACCCGTAGGAGTTAGATTGTTGTAGCTTCTATTTTCTTCATTTCTGATGTCAAAAATGTTTTTAATTCGAATGTATACACTTTGGAATTCAATGAAATGCAAGTTGGTTTAAATTCTTATCTTATACTTCGAATTTAATGGGTCTTTTGCATCAGAATATGTCGAGAAGAGGGGCTAGGAATGGTGAAGGATTGGATCTGGAGACCGAACTTGCAAGGGTTTACCAGACGCTGAATGCAGTGACTGTGAACCAAGGAAGGGGGCCGGCGAATCCAGTGCCCGAGGCGATTAAGCTAGTGGAATCATTCAAGAGAATGAAACCACCAGTGTTCGAGGGAAAGTCAGACCCAGATGCGGCTGACAATTGGATTCGGCAAGTGGAGACGATCTTCGAGGTGTTGGAAACACCAGAGGGCAGCAAGGTCAAGTTGGCGACTTTGCAGTTGGAGAAGGATGCGGCTTTTTGGTGGCAGTCGATGAAGAGGACCATGGGAGGCTTGTTGCTCGGCTGGGAGGAATTTTTGGAAGAATTCCGCAGCCACTATTTCCCCTCCGACGTCCAGGAGAAGAAGGCTCGCAAATTCGAGCATGGGTTGAGGCCAAGCTTGAGATCCCGGATGATACCCCTTGGTATCAGGCAATTTGACAAGCTGGTGAAGAGGGCAGCAGCAACGGAGGCGGATATGGAGCAATTCCATGTTGTTCAGAACCGGAGGAACAACTGGCAGTCCGGGAAGAGGCCTGCACAATCGGGGAGTTTCAAGGGGCAACCATCTGCACAGAGGTTCAAACCGACAGGAGCGAACGCTATCAATGTAGCTAGAGGACCTGGAAACAATATGGGGAGACCTTCTGCAGTCACTTGTTACAACTGTGGGGAAGTGGGACATTACCAATCTCAATGTCTCAAACTATGGGCTGGCAATCACAATGTGCCAATACAGCAGACTGGGAAGAGGCCGTACCAATCAGGGCGAGTATTTACTTTGACGGAAGCTGATGCTGATGAGGCAGATCAGGTCATCTCTGGTACGAGGGCTGATATTTAGTGGTTTTGTCATTTCTTCTTCCCGTTTACATTGTGAAACTGTTATGTAATGGTGTGTATTATGTAACAGGCAAACTCTATCTTAATGGAAAGAAAGCTGTTGTATTGTTCGATACTGGATCCTCTCATACTTTTGTGTCTCCTAGATTTGCTAAAGTGTTGGGAGTGGAACCGAAGATTTTTCCAGGCAAGATCTTGGCAGTAGCTACTCCATCAGGGGAAACTTTGACCACTGATCGGTATTATGCTGATTGCGAGATTGTGATTGGGGATAGAACCTTTGGCATTGATCTGATCGAACTGACTATCTTGGGATTCGATGTTATCATTGGCATTGATTGGATGTCGGTGTACAGTGCAAGCATCGAGTGTAAGACCAAGACGGTAACAGTGAAGGCTCCAGGTGGACCTGAAGTCACTTTCCAAGGGAAGCAGAAGTGTTCTAAGCTGGTGGCAACTATCCGCAAGGAAGAGACTCCTGTAGAAGTGCAAGGGATTCCTGTGGTTCGGGACTATCCGACCGTGTTCTTGGAAGATTTTCCTGGGTTACCTCCGCATCGTGATGTAGAGTTCAGCATCACTGTTCAACCGGGAAGTGCGCCCATCTCTAAGGCACCGTATAGTATGGCTCCAGTGGAACAGGATGAGGTAAAACGGCAGATTGAGGAACTATTGGGAAAAGGCTTTATTCAACCTAGTGCATCACCTTGGGGAGCACCAGTGCTTTTGGTAAAGAAGAAGGATGGATCGATGAGAATGTGTATCGATTACCGGGAGCTGAATAAGGTCACTGTTCAGAATAAGTATCCTATTCCTCGAATTGATGACTTGTTCGATCGTCTACAAGGAGCAGCTGTATTCTCCAAAGTAGATCTTCGATCAGGATATCACCAAGTGCGAGTGAAAGCTGAAGATGTGCACAAAACTGCATTTAGAACTCGGCATGGGCATTACGAATTCTTAGTTATGCCATTCGGAGTGACGAATGCACCCGCAATCTTCATGGATCTGATGAACAGAGTTCTGAGGCCGTTTATTGATTCTTTCGTTGTAGTGTTTATCGACGATATTCTCGTGTACTCCAAGTCAGAGGAGGAGCACACCGAGCATCTAGTAGCAGTTTTGCGGAAGCTGGAAGAGCAGAGGTTGTATGCCAAGTTATCCAAGTGTGATTTCTGGAAATCTGAAGTGGCATTCCTAGGTCACATCCTTTCTAAGGAGGGAGTGGCAACTGACCCTCAGAAGATAGAGGCAGTGAGAGATTGGGCTAGGCCTACTACAGTGAAGGAAGTCAGAAGTTTCCTTGGGATGACTGGATACTACAGGAGATTCATTCAAGGTTATGCTCAGATAGCTGTACCGCTTACTGGACTGACCAAGAAGAATGTGAGCTTCAAATGGACTGAGCAATGTGAGGCGAGCTTTCAGGAGTTGAAAGATAGGCTGACTACTGCACCTATTTTGGCTTTGCCGAGAGCGGGTGTTGAGTATGATGTTTATAGCGATGCTTCACATCGGGGGCTTGGTTGTGTCTTAATGCAAGAAGGTAGAGTAATCGCTTATGGGTCTAGGCAACTACGACCGCATGAGAAGAATTATCCGACTCATGATCTGGAGTTGGCTGTGATTATCTTTGCTTTGAAGCAATGGAGGCACTATGTGTACGGTGAGAAGTTGAACATGTACACAGATCACAAAAGCTTGAAGTATATATATCAGCAGAGGGATCTCAATCTGAGGCAGCGGAGATGGTTGGAAGTGCTCGAGGATATGCGACCTGAGATCAAGTATCATCCTGGAAAGGCTAATGTTGTTGCTGATGCACTTAGTCGCAAGAGTAGTTTGGCCAGTTTGATTACAACTCAGAGGCATTTGATTAAGGAGTTGAATCGAGCAGGTATTGAAGTTGTCTTGCAAGGATTGGGAGCATCTTTGGCTCAGTTGAGGCTTCAGCCTACTTTGAATGCAAAGATCATTGCAAGTCAGGAGGTTGATGCTGATATCTTGGAGATGAAGGAGCAGGTTGGTGCTGGCAGGTTTCCCGGATTTCAAATCAGGGATGGAGTGTTGTGGTTCGGAGATAGGCTGTGTGTTCCAAATCAGGTGGACCTGAAAGAGAGTATTCTTCAGGAGGCGCATGCTACTCTTTTGTCGGTACATCCTGGGAGTACTAAGATGTACAAAGACATCAAACAGCATTTCTGGTGGTCAGGTTTGAAGCGGGATGTGGCTGATTTTGTTGCGAAGTGCGAGGTTTGTCAGCAAGTCAAAGCCGAAAATCAGAGACCCGGAGGTCTATTACAGCCGTTACCTATTCCGGAATGGAAGTGGGATAACATCAGTATGGATTTCATTACGGGATTGCCTAAGAGTCCTAAAGGCAATGATGCGATTTGGGTTATAGTCGATCGACTGACCAAGTCCGCCCACTTTTTGGCGATGAAACTCACTGCTTCGATGGACAAGTTGGCTGAGCTGTATGTCGGTGAGATTGTCCGACTTCATGGTGTTCCCTCAACGATTGTGTCTGATCGAGATGCGCGGTTTACTTCGCATTTCTGGAGGAGTCTTCAGGCAGCTTTGGGTACCAAGACAGATTTCAGCACTGCTTTTCATCCGCAAACCGATGGGCAGACCAAGAGAGTCAATCGTATTCTTGAGGACATGCTTCGGTGTTGTATACTAGACTTTGGAGGCAGTTGGGAAAGGCATTTACCTTTGGTAGAGTTTGCCTACAACAACAGTTTTCAGGCTAGGATCGGGAAAGCGCCGTATGAAGCTTTGTATGGTAGGAAGTGCAGGACTCCTGTTTGTTGGTATGAAGTTGGGGAGCGGCAGTTGTTTGGTCCTGAGCTTGTACAGCTGACTTCTGAGAAGATTGATCTGATCAAGAAAAGGTTGGTAGAAGCTCAGAGCAGGCAGAAAAGCTATGCAGACAACCGGAGAAGGGACCTTGAGTTTGAGGCTGGTGACTTCGTCTTTCTGAAGGTATCGCCCAGTAAAGGTGTGGTTCGATTTGGCAAAGGCGGGAAGTTAGCCCCGAGGTTTATAGGCCCATATAAGATATTGAAAAGGATCGGGAAAACTGCTTACCGGCTTGAATTACCGGGAGAGTTGTCTCAGGTGCACAATGTCTTCCATGTGTCTAGGCTGAGAGGTTATATTCCAAACCCGAGTCATCATTTGCCTGAGGTGCCGGAAGGTTTGCAGTTAGACCTGAATTACATCGAGACTCCTGTCGAGATTGTTGACCGTAGGGAGAAGGTCTTGAGGAATAAGACTATAACGATGGTCAAAGTAGTCTGGAGAAACCACTTGGTTGAAGAGGCTACTTGGGAATCTGAGGAGAGGATGTTGAAGGACTATCCTGAGCTTTTTGCTTGATTGTATCTTTGTATCTTTGTATCTTTGTATCTTTTGTTTTGTTGTTGTGTTGTATTTTCTGTTTTCTCGCTCTTGACTGTAGTTCCGGGGACGGAACTATTCTAAGGAGGGAGTGATGTAATACCCCGATTTTTCCTAATGAATGAAGATTATTTATTTTGTTGCACGTGGTATGCACGTGTAATATTTTGGCTATTATTTTCAACATGATGAGTAAGAGCATTGTTTTTATAAAGGATTTTTCCCTAAAAGCCCAAGTGTTAATTTATTTATCTCTTCTACAAAATAATTATTTTGGCCCAATTAATTTTAGCCCATGAATTTAAACCCTATTATTATTTTCTACAAATGTGTAGCATCTTTTCTTTTTATTTACCGGGTATTTGATGTACAAATTTTGTAGAGTGGTTTGTGTGTACACGTGCACTCAATGTACACGTGCACAAGGCACAAAAGCTTGGCCGGATTGTGGTGAGTGGGTGTGAGATCATGGGCGGTTAATGTGAGGTGTGGGTAGTCTTCACAACTTCCTAGTCCATCCTAGCCCTTGATCTTCCAACTCCTAGTGCATCCTAACCCTCCATCTCACTCTAATTTGTGTATAAATACCCCCTCTCATTCTCTATTTCTTTTACACTAGATTATTATTTCAAGAGAAGTATTTGTGAGAGTTGTGTGTGTGTGTGCTTTTCTGTGGGGGACCGAGTAGCATTCTGAAGGCTTCGGTGTGGAACAAGGAGCAAGGAGCAAGGAGTGCTGCATTGCATTGAGGAACTTTGCTGGATTCGATTACTTCGTCAAATAAGGTGGGTGTTTCTCAGGACTTCTAATGTAGGAATTATACCATGATTGTTATAATTGCTACCATGTTATGAAAAGTAAATTTAATGTATTAGAAATTGCCTGAGCATGCTGTTGATAATAATAACGAATGAGTCGGTACAGTCGACTGTCGCATGAACCAGTCGACTGGTACGAGACAATTATTTTTCATGATGTGGTAATAAACATATGTGCAAATAGACGTAATAGTGTGATCACTAATTTTATATTTTCCCTATGACACATATGATGGAGGGAAGGTGAATGGATGAAAAGAACTAGCGATGATTGACAAAACTAAGAACTGTCGGTGCAGTCGACTGACAAGGTATTCAGCCGACTGGTGCATCGATTTAAGTATGGTTATTCGGAAATTCCATGAAATGAGATATTCCATTATGTTGACCTAGTATAATGACTTGAGATTTATATCTTCATCTTCGTAAAGAAGTTATGAATAGTGTGAATGCATGTTTAAAGTATTTTTCCTTAAAGAAAAGAACATATTAGTAACTTGAAATTCCATGCTACGATGTTAATGAACAAGTAAGAAGTGTGGTGTTTATGAAATGTGAATGTATGTATGCTGTAATGAAAATGCATGTGAGAACGGTTGAAAAGATAATTTCTGTTTTTGAATTATGAAACTGTCCAGTCGACTTAGTGCGTGTAG
This sequence comes from Hemerocallis citrina, assembly GCA_017893485.1. Classification (NCBI taxonomy): domain Eukaryota; kingdom Viridiplantae; phylum Streptophyta; class Magnoliopsida; order Asparagales; family Asphodelaceae; genus Hemerocallis; species Hemerocallis citrina. Next base: position 20,848,164 of record CM030366.1, read on the forward strand.
CCAGTCGACTGAGCTGAACTTAGAAATGTGCTGTTAAAAATCCCAGGACAGACGACTGGTGGCTGAACAGTCGACTGTCACGTGGATGACTCTGTGAACATGAAAAGTTGCGGGACAGCCGACTGACCGTGTGCAGCAGTCGACTATCCCGAGAATTTATGATGAACCTGTATTGACTGTATGAGTCGACTGGTGTCCTTCCAAGTCGACTGTACAGAGTGGACTTTGATATGTACGAGATTTCATTTTATTTATTGCTGTTGGAAGTTGTGAACTTTATGATTGAAGTCTATGAACTCTTTTTATGACTGTATGGATTTATGAAAAATGAATCATAGATGGGAACTGAGAATTAAATGAACATGAAAGGCTAAGATCATGATAAGGAAGTCTGTGAGACTCTAAAATGAATTATGAGCTGAGAATGCTCAATTGGAAATTGTGAATTTGAAATTGAACAAAAGAGTAGCTAAGTCTCCCCCGGCAGTGAAATGAAATGATATTGAAAAGAAGACCAAGGTTGGTCATGTGTAAATAAAATGATAAGTCCGGTTTGGTGGAGAGGCTAACTCTAGAGCTTTGATTTTGATTCATGATTCTAATAATTTTAGTACATAGTGAGGAGGTGATGAAAGTGAGAGAAAAACATGAGTATGAGAACTAGAGTTTACGGTGCGGGTGTGTGAGCCGCAGAATGCATGCTTGATGAGTCAAGACATGGCGCGGGCACAACTCAGAATGATCGGACTCTAGTCACGCTTGTGGGATGTTTGGTGACTGCAAGAGGATCGTGTTCAGGGAGGAGGCTTGAATTGCCACAGAATGCATGCTTGATGAGTCAAGACATGGCGTGGGGTTCCCCTCCAGGGTCCAGTGCACGAGCTTGTACTCATAGACCATTTAGGATACTCACCGTAATTACAGAAGTAGAGTAAATCATGGCGAGGGATTGAACCCTACAAAATTGAAGAACGAATAAGAGGCTTGCCCTCGGACCTATGTAGTATGGGATGCATAGAATCCGAACAAGTGCGCATTAGTGTCATGTAAACTAAATAATTGCATTAAGGATTAAGTGCACAATCACGACACGACATCATTAATAGTTCCCCTTTTGATTTATATTCTTATTATGAACAAGTTTGTGATTTGTTAAGAAATGAGATTCGTTATACTGTTTCTGGCATAGAGAGGATGGCCATGTATAATCATCGTCGGTTGAATAAACTGACGTACCCAAAGTTTTGTATGCAGGATAAATTACATGTAAAGAGGAATGGATGCATAAAGATTTTATCATGTTGTTGTACATTATGTAAATATTGTATATTTTTACTTCCGCTGTGCAAATGTAAATGTAATATGATGTAAACTCTGATGTAAAAAGAAAAGTTTGAATTTCCTTGTAAAATTGTACTCAAAGAAAGTGAAAAGATCCTGTAGAACATCTCGAATTCAGTGATTTGGGATTCGGGGCGTTACAAAAACAGCAAACTATATAGGATTTGTGTTCAACAAGAATTTGTGAAATTGTGTTTATACATATGGAACATGACTGAAATAGTATTAATTAATTCCAGGAAAATTAGAAAATGTTCTCTAATGTGTCTACTACCAGCATGTAAAATTTTGAGTCATTACCTTATAGGTAGCATGGTTAAATTAATTGTGAATCAAAGTGTGACAGTAGTTTTTAGGCTCTGGAATTGTACGACATAGCAGCAGTAAAAACTGTAATATCTCTCAAACCGTAACTCAGAATTTAAAAATTCTGAATGCTATTGGCAACCAGACACTTGGAGCTACATTTCGTATTCAGGAAGTTACTGATTTTAACGACATTAACTAGGTCGAAACAGCAAGATAATATTCAGGTCAGCGTAAATTTTCAGGGTGTCAACATATTCTTTTTGAATAAAACGATTAAAATGTTAAGAACAATGAGTTGGGGATTAACAATCATAAATCACAGCAACCATACCTATGTGAACATGGTGTTAATATGTGAAATGTCCATAATCTTACTAATCACAAACAACTCATACACTAACATCAATCATATAGGCCATCAATACTAGTATGCAATGTACAATTGTTATGAGATGTCATGCCATGAAATATAATAATAATTCATATTCCTATATTCAATAACTAACTATATGTATGCATGTAAGATTCTCTATACATTGGAGACAAAGATGGCACGAAGTCAAGACTACTACTTGGATTCGCTCGTGTAAGTCCGTAGTATCCCAACGATAGATAACAATAACCATATATGATAACAATTAGGGATCTACTTGCGGGATTCAATAAAAATCTCGAATATGACACAATAACTATTCGAGAAGAATAACTTGCCTTGAGATGATGATTAGATCCGATAATTTGAGAATAACGGGATCAGAATTCCGGCGACACGGCGACAAGCAAATGAACACGATGATCACGATCGGGCACAAATCTCGTTGATCAGGATGGTAATCAAGATGAAGATCAAGCAAATCCAACTACCGAGATCGAATATAAAACATATAAGAATTAGAAGAGTATCAAAAGAGTAAATATACCATGATTGAAATTTTGGTAAATGAGAACAAAACGTGGATCAAATATTTAACTCACCAAGTAAAAGACGAATGAGACGATCGAGACGATCAAGGGCCGAGATCAAGCATGATCGGTCGATCGGACGGCTGAGATCGAAGATCAAGATCAAGATGATAATCACGATCGCGATGATCAAAAGAGATCTCACGGTCGAGATTAAGATCTTGATGATGATGATCAATGCAAATCCAACGACCAAGATCAACGGATCAAGATGATGATCATCAAAATCGTGATGATCAACGATCGGACGGCCGAGATCAACATTAAACAATAAACAGCCACACAACAGCGGATCAGGATCCCTTCTACTGCCGAACACCAAACACCACAACCCAACTATTCACTTCCACAATGACAAATAGCACACACTACGACAGATCCCTCCCCTTTTCTTCTCCCGAACACCGAACAGCAATGGCAACGGGGAAGAGAGAGGGAGCAGCGGGGATCGCGGCTAGCGGCACTGGCGGTGGCTCGAATGGAAGACGACGGCAGCTAGGCAGCGATTGGTCGAGGGTAGCCCGACCACGGGGCGGCGACGCTGGGCGGAGAGACAACGACAGCAGCGATACGACAAGAAGATGACGACGACAGGGAACAAGGGAGGGGACTGGTCGTTGCAGGGAGGCAGGGGCTGCAGGGGTTGAGCGGCACCGGGATGAGAAGGGAGAGGAAGATCGGAGGGGCCAGGGGGTGCGCGTCGTGGGTAGGCTGCGCGACAGAGGGTGGCTTGAAGGTCGGGGATGACAGGGAGTGAGGTTGGCGGCTAAGTGTTGCGGGGAGGAGGCAGCACAGGGGATGGGTAGGGGACAGGGATGAAGATAGGTGGCTGAGGTATTGTGGCTGTAGGTTAATAGTAGGGTAGAGTTAGAGTTTATAATAGGGTTATATATATAGGTTAATGGTTTTTGGGTAAGCGGGTTGAAATCCAAGAAGAAATTGGGTATTATGGTGTAAACAGTTGGGTCTGGGTGTTAAAATAGATCCAATAGGTAGAATAGGAATTGGGTGTTATATAAAAAGATCCAATAAAATAATTAAGTAATAAAATACTAGATTAATTTAACACTCAACATAATAACATAAAATACAATAGAGTGGCTTACAAAATAATGGCTATCAAAATTTAATAAACAATATATTTAATAATTATAATAATGATAATAATAATAATAATGCTAATAACAATAACAATAATAACATTTGCATTACAATATAAAAAAATTACAGAAAATAGTTACAATAAAATTATTGATCGAAAATAGATTTTAATAGAATATTCAAGAATACATTTTATCAAAAGGAACTTGAAAGCGGAAAACTAATTTACAAAAAATTGAAATACCGAAAATACACAGAAAATACATATTTACGAAAATAGGGGTTACAAATCCTACCCACCTTACAACAAAATTTCGTCCTCGAAATTTGTTTAGACGGTACATAGGACAAGACAAAAGCAAACTTGGGGAAAGATAACAAAACATGAGGTTCAAGGAAAAAGACAAAATAGTGGCAACACCAAAATAAGAAGGGAGTGGATGACAACGATGTCAAATGGAGTGCAGGGAGGAAAATAAATTATATCAAAATGGAAGAAATAACACAAGACAACAAAGTAAAATAGGGAGTAGGTAGAACTGGAATCAGAGAGAGAAAGGACGGGGTAGAATTGAACCAATCAAGGAATCAACAGATGAAGATGAATACAAGGAACAGGGGGAAGCAACAATGCAAGGAAGAAGAAACAGGATAATCCTGGGACCTGTGGGTTATGGGCCCACCACGCTTCCGCTGCGCTATTCCGATGGTGATGTCCCAAGCAACATACATGTCGCTGTAGGCCACATAACACCAATCGACGAACCGAGCAGGAAAACAAGAATGAGACACCAGGATCAAGGAGAGTATGGGCTTAAGATAGATATAATCAATAATGCAAAATGAATATAAAGTTTGGCTTCAATTTAAATAATTAAATGATATACTGTAGGTTAAAACTAATGGGTTTTAACAAAAATAATAATAACAACAAATGTTAATAATAAAAATAATAATATAAAGAATAATAGAATAATAATAATAATAACAATAATAATAATAACAATAATAATAATAACATATATATATATATATATATATATATATATATATATATATATATATATATATAATACTAGTAAGAATAATAATACAAAACAGGATATAATTTGGGTCCAACATTTTTTTTTTGTATGATGGTAATTCAATATTAACAACAATAATAAAATAATGAAAACAACAATAATAATAGCAATGGTAATATCAATAATAATAATGATACCAATAATAATAATGAAACCATAGCAATAATAATAACATTATAAAACAAAATAAGAATTTGGCTTATCAACTCTATAAATAAATCAAACAGGAATATATATAGTCGATCAATTATAAATGGAAAGTGAAGTAAAAAATACACCATTAATCCCCAATCGTAGGAAAATAAGAAGACTATTCACAAAAGTCAAAAGTGAAGAGACAAAACCCAAATATAAAAAGGCTGATAACCATACAAACAATAAGGGAACACAACTTTAAAGGTTATAAAAAAATAGTTTTGGGAAAATAGCCAGTCAAGATACATAGAAATACGAACAAATTTAGCTAAGTAAAGAAACATTAACAATAATGAATGTAAAAGACATATAATAATTAGTAAATATTGACATTATAATCAATACTCGAAAAAACACATTAAAGGGTAACGAGCAAAATAGACCACAATATATATATGCAAAAAAACTTAAAATGAGTTCATTAACTATTACAAAAGTAAGCGTCAAATCATTAATTAGGACGAGGAAACAAAAGTAAGGGAGAAATCTAAAATGTTAAAGAATTGGAAAACGGTGGCAATAAATAGTAACTCACAAAAGAACGAAAACTTAGACCATAGTTGATTTACTCAATCTTAACATAAATGAGAAAAAAAAAATTGTAAACACATAATAGAGTAAAAGCAACTATACCAGTTCAAATTGCATGGAATCATAAAGTGTAATTATATAAACAAAATGTCATAAAGAAAATATTTCTTTACCATTAGTTTCATTATATAAGTAAAAAGTCTTGAAATATCAATTAGCAAATAGGTAGAAAATCTTGCCTCCTTAACATCAAGTTGCATGTTTGCCTTCATGACATCAGGTTGCAGGTTGCCATCTGGATATTCGGTTGCACATTTTGCCTCCCCGACATCCAGTTGCAATTTGCCTCCATTGACATCGAGTTGCATATTTATCATCTCGACATTAGGTTGCACCGAAATGGTGAAATGGAAGATGTAACCTTCCATATGCACAGGGATATGGGACATTCAATTTAAGTATGAATGTTAAGTTTTGAAATTTGTGATATAAAAATAGTAGAAAAGTAAGAAATGGAGTTGAAAGTCATATAATGGAATATCAAAATAGATGTATAGATTATAAATATTAAACAAATAGTACAAAATAGTAGTAGTGAAAACGATTTATTAAAGTAGGGAGAAAACGGAATGAAATACATGCATAAGCACAATACAAATGTGAATGAGAAAATAAATATGCAGTGTAGCAAATTTACACAAGAAATATATCATAAAAATATACGGTAACGTAGAAATTAAATAACCCTATTACCTGTCGTTGAAGAACCAGCGATGCCGATCGACGAACCAAGCGGGAAGAAAGAATGGACGACTCCAGAATCAAAAGAATATGGGCACAAAAGAATAAAATTATACCTAATAAGGAATCAATGAATATGAATGAAGGGAAGAGACGAAACAACTAAGAAATGAAGGAACTGGATATGAAGGAATCAAAAAGTGGATCGAAATGTTGACATCCAGATATATGATGGTTATCAATTATCCATGTGATTCACGCGTGTTGTACATATTGTTGAGTCAAACCGGTTAAACTCAATTAATAAGGGTCCAACCTCAAACTAGTTAGAGTTAAACCTGGATCTAATACCACTAAAAACCTTGTCATGCCCCTTTTTCCAAAAATACGGAATGCAAGCACGTGACACGGCCCAGCGAATGACTTGCGCCATTCATAGGCTGTCATCGATTCAACTCAACAATATAAATAAGAAGTAAAACAACCACGCATGCAATGAAAGAATAATCACATAAATAACAATATTGGAAATTAAGCATAAAAAAATAACCAACATCAAAATAACCCAACATTTGGAATTTAACAAACAACATTCGGGTCAAAGCCCACAATACAAAGAAAACAACATTTGTTCAATTTATTAAAAGTCTCAAATAAAGCAACATCTATTTAAGCGGCACAGCAAAACATCTTCTTTGCCATTGTTGCTCCCCTAGTCCGTCAGGTAAATCTCCTTGATTACCTGTAAGCTGTTCATCTAAAGAGAAGAAAAATTTCTTTAGAGCAAGTCGCGGACAGCAAGTAGAGAAACAAAGAACAATGACAATAACAGTATAACGATGAATTCAATAAACTATGAAATCAATAGTGTTGAACAGTGACAAAATGATAACAGTACAATGTGCAATAACGATAATTTATAATGATAACGATAAACAAAAACAATAATGGTAACAATAGAGATAACACTGTTTAATAAAGATGATAATATGCAATGACAATGTGATGAAAGTCTTAAGTTTATTATTTACTTTTAATCCTAGCTAATGCACGCACTATTGTATCTCATTCTACAGGTTCCATGCATATAATCAATTTCCTTTAGACTAAGATGGTAGATTCTATAGTTCATGTACTGGGTATGATGACGATAACGGTAATAACATTGGACATGTGTAATTTCTTACACGATGCCGATAATGCTAGAACACTGGACATGTGTAATTTCTTACACGATGCCGAAAACGGTAAAACACTAGACATGTGTCATTTCTTAGACGATGCCGATAACAATAAAAATCACTGGTCATCATCCGAGTACAGTCACTGTATCGTCAACTACCCTAGTCAACCCTTAACCCCGGCTTGATTAACTTTCTTTATTCAATTAACATACGATAATTCGATTAATAAGGAATACTAGAGAGATGACAAAACAACTCTAAGATCATACAATATACTCTATACAAATAAATGCACCAAATATATCATTATAGATTCAATTCCATATTATTAAACATAGGAACCCAATTCTGAACAGCAGTAGGTTGTTGTACCAAAATCAGAATTTCTGGTTCTGCGAGATAGCAAATGTGGATCCGTCAGAAGTTCTAGAAACTAGACTCCTTCCCGGTTCCAATGCATATAATTAAGATACATAAAAGTTGTGGTAACATATGTCAAAACAGCAAACTATATAGGATTTGTGCTCAGCTAGATTTTGTGAAATTGTGTTTATACATATGGAACAGGACTGAAACAGCATTAATTAATTCCAGTAAAAATTAGAAATGTTCTCTAATGTGTCTAGTACCAGCATGCAAAATTTTGAGTCATTATCTTACAGGTAGCATGGTCAAATTAATTGTGAATCAAAGTGTGGCAGCAGTTTTTTGGATCTGGAATTGTACGACACAGCAGCAGTAAAACTGCGATATCTATCAAACCGTAACTCAGAATTCAAAAATTCTGGATGTTATTGGCAATTAGACACTTGGGGCTATATTTCATATTCAAGAAGTTACTGATTCTAATGACATGAACTAGGTCGAAACAGCAAGATAATATTCAGGTCGGCGTAAATTTTCAGAGTTTCAACATATTCTTTTTGAATAAAACGATTAAAATGTTAAGGACGATGAGTTGGGGATTAACAATCATAAATCGCAGCAACCATACCTATGTGAACATGGTGTTAAGATGTGAAATGTCCATAATCTTACTAATCACAAACAACTCATACACTAATATCAATCATATAGGCCATCAATACTAGTATGCAATCTACAATTATTGTGAGATGTCATGACAAAAATACAATAATAATTCATATTCTTATATTCAATAACTAACTATATGTATGCATATAAGATTCTCTATAAATTGGAGACAAAGATGGTACGAAGTCAAGACTAATATTTGGATTCGCTCGTGTAAGTCTGTAGTTTCCCAATGATAGATAACAATAACAATATATGATAACAATTAGGGATCTACTTGCGGGATTCAATAAAAATCTCGAATATGATACAATAACTATTTGAGAAGAATGACTTGCCTTGAGATGATGATTAGATCCGATAATTTGAGAATAACGGGATCAGAATCCCGGCAACACGGCGACGAGCAAATGATCACGATGATCACGATCGGGCACAAATCTCGTTGATCAAGATGGTGATCAAGATGAAGATCAAGCGAATCCAACTGCCGAGATCGAATATAAAATATATAAGAATTAGAAGAGTACCAAAAGAGTAAATATACCATGATTGACAATTTGATGAATGAGAACAAAAAGTGGATCAAATGTTTAACTCACCAAGTAGAAGACGAACGAGACGATCAAAGGCCGAGATCAAGCTTGATTGGTCGATTGGACGACTGAGATCGAAGATCAAGATCAAGATGATGATCACGATCGCGATGATCAAAAGAGATCTGACGGTCGAGATTAAGATCTTGATGATGATGATGATGGTGATGATGATCAATGCAAATCCAACGACCAAATGATCATCAAGATCGTGATGATCAACGATCGGACGGCCGAGATCAACATCAAACAACAAATAGCCACACAACAGCGGATCGGGATCCCTTCTATTGCCGAACACCAAACACCATAACCCAACTCTTCACTTCCACAACGGCAAATTGCACACACTACGGTGGATCCCTCCCCTCTTCTTCTCCCGAACACCGAACAGCAATGGCAATAGGGAAGAGAGAGGGAGCAGCGGGGATCACGACTGGTGGCACTGGCGGCAGCTCGAGTGGAAGACGACGGCAGCTAGGTAGCAGCTGGTTGAGGGTAGCCCGACCACAGGGCGACGACGCTGGGCGGAGAGACGACGATAGCAGCGATACGGCAAGAAGACGACGACGATAGGGAACAAGGGATGGGCTTGGTCGCTGCAGGGAGGCAGGCACTGCGGGGTTGAGCGGCACCGGGATAAGAAGGGAGAGGAAGATCGGAGGGAACCAGGGGGTGCGCGTCGCGGGTAGGCGGCGTGGCAGAGGGTGGCTTGGAGGTCGGGGATGACAGGGAGTGAGGTTGGCGGCTGATATGGCTAAAAATGGGGTTAAATCGGAACCGTCCAAATCGGGCACGAATCTTGAAGACCAGGGGTAAAACGGTAATTTCACCTACCAATGGGTCTGAAGCGGGTATGGGTTCTTCTTCTTGAAGACCGACTAACCCGCGAACGGATCCACCTCAACTGGGTTCGGGTTTTAACCTGCAGCAAACCCGGTCCAGAAAGGATAGAATTAGGGTTTCTGATTAAAATCCTAATCAACGGCCCTGATTCATATCTATCCTTTCACTGGAGATTAGGGATTACATTCCTTATCTAACCACATGGATTACATTCCTAATCTGACCCCAGCGGTGCCTATAAATACCTCCCATCCATCTCCATTAAGAGGTAATCAATCTTTTGCCAGTTTTACGTTCATTCATAATCACTTCTGATTACTGACTTGAGCGTCGGAGGGTACGTCGCCGGGAACAACCCCGGTGTCTCGCACTTCTTGCAGGTGAACGGCGGGAGCAACGGTCAAACTCCGGCAGAACAAGTAATAGGTTTGTTATTCAAAGTTTCCCAAGAACGCACAAATACTATCTGTTTTCCCCCACACCAGATTCAGTGGCAATAGCAGCTAAGTGCTGTCGGGAGGAGGCAGCACAGGGGATGGGTAGGGGACAAGGATGAAGATATGAGGCTGAGGTATTGCGGCTGTAGGTTAACAGTAGGGCAGAGAGGGTTTAGAATAGGGTTATATGTATAGGTTAATGGGTTTTGGGTAAGCGAGATGAAATCCAATAAGAAATTGGGTATTAGGGTGTAAACAATTGGGTCTGGGTGTTAAAATAGATCCAATGGTAGAATAGGATTTGGGTGTTAGATAAAAAGATCTAATAAAATAATTAAGTAATAAAATACTAGATTAATTTAACACAACATACTTTAGACTTTAATTGAAAACATTCCAAAAAAATTCTCCCCTTTTTGGAACACACCAAGAGGGATTTAAGTAGAAGAAAAGTGAAAACACGTTAAAAAATTTTTCTAGTGAAAGCACGTGAAAAGAACGAAATGTTACTGAAAACGAGTGGAAGAGAATCTTCTTACATGATACCGTTGAAAGCGAGACTCTTTGCTATACAGTGAGAGCTCTTCATAATATCATAGATTTGAGATCCTACCCAATACAAGTATAATAAAAAATTGAATTTCAAGAATCACAAAAAATGGTTTTAAAAAGAGTTTTTAACAAAGGCCAGAGAGGAGACCGGTCGACCGTACGATCGACCGCAATAGAGATGATTCAAAAAATTTCCCGAGAGCATACTGGTAGACCGCACCTCTTTTGTCAAAAATACAACAGATCATAGAGGGCAAACCGATCGACTGTACGGTCGACCGTTTATTTTGTAAAGACAAAAAAATTTTCCAGAGGATGAGCCGGTCGACCGCACGGCCGACCGCAAATAATAGAAACTAACTTGTTTTAAATAGTGAAAAAAATCCAATTTTTACCGAGAGGAAACCGGTCGACCGTACACCCGTACAGGCGTACAGTCGCCCGTTCAGTGGACTGTAGAATGAAATTTCATGCTGAGATATCAATCACATTTAGTTCCCCTTTTAAAAGTGAAATCGTTTTTCATCTAAAGGTTTTGTAAAAATATCCGCAAGTTGTGAATCAGTAAAAATATATTCAAGTAAAATATTCCCCTTTTGAAAGTGATCTTTGATAAAATGATACCTAATATCATTGTGTTTTGTGCGACTGTGTTGGTCAGAATTTTTGGTCATATGAACAGTGCTAGTGTTGTCACATTTTATTGAAATATGATCAAAGAATACCTTGTAATCTTCGAGAGTATATTTCATCCATAATACCTGCGCACAGTAGGATCCTACTGCGATATATTCAGCTCGGGCAGTAGAGAGAGTTACAGAGTTTTGCTTCTTGGATGCGCACGAGACAAGGCAGTTTCCCAAGAAGTGACATGTATCGCTAGTGCTCTTTCTATCGGTCAGGCTACTGGCATAACCTGCATCAGAATATCCTACAAAAGTGAAATTTCTTTTTTTCGTATACCAAAGTCCAGTATTTGGTGTGCCTTTGAGATATCGGATGATACGCTTAACGACAACCAAATGTGATTCTTTGGGATATGATTGAAAGCGTGCACATAAACAAACACTAAACATAATATCTGGACGAGATGCAGTAATATAGAGTAAACTACCAATCATACCTCAATAAGTGGAGATATCAACATTATTACAAGATTCATCTTCTGAAAGCTTGGTGGTAGTGGCCATAGGTGTTTTGTAAGCATTTGCAGTTTCAAGTCCAAACTTTTTAACTAATTCATTTGCATACTTGGATTTATTGATAAAGATTCCATCCTTTCTTTGTTGTATTTGAAGCCCTAGAAAATAAGTTAGTTCTCCCATCATGGTCATTTCGAATTCATCCCACATTTGCTTTGAGAATTCCTTGCAAAGATTTTCATTAGTGGATCCAAATATAATATCATCAACATATATTTGAAAGATTAAAATGTCTTTAGAAATATATTTTATAAATAGTATAGTGTCTACTTTTCCTTTATAAAAACCTATGTGAACTAGAAATGAACGTAGTCAGTCGTTCATACCAAGCACGAGGGGCTTGCTTCAAACCATACAATGCTTTATCAAGACGAAATACATGGTTTGGGTGTGTGGGATCAGTGAATCCCGTTGGTTGTGCAACATAAACTTTTTCGAAAATAAAACCATTTAAAAATGCACTTTTCACATCCATTTGAAAGAGAGTAAAATCCATAAGCAGCAAATGCATGTAAAATGCGAATGACTTCAAGCCGTGCAACAGGTGCAAAAGTTTCATCAAAATCTACACATTCTTGTTGATTATAACCTTGTTCAACAAGACGGGTCTTATTTCTAGTGATTGATTCGGATTCATCTAACTTGTTCCTAAACACCCACTTAGTTCCAAGTATAGTTCTATTATGCGGTTTAGGAACAAGTCTCCATACTTGATTCCTTTCGAATTGATTAAGTTCTTCTTGCATGGCAACGATCCAGTCATTATCATGCAAGGCCTCCTTAATATTCTTAGGTTCAAGTATGGAAACGAATGCGGAAAAACACATGAAATTTTGAGCTTATGTGCGAGTAGTTACCCATTTGGCATGTCGCGTCGTATAAGAGTTGGTGGATGGCTAGACATAATTTTCATGCGGGGCGTCTTTCACCTGTGGAAATTTGATGTTGTACATGTTCATCTTCCATGGCATCAATTTTTTATGTAGGTATCTCTTCTATTTTTGATTTGGATGCATCTTCATCTTGATGAGATTTTTGATTTTGATCATGTTGATTCTTGATTTTGATAATCACAACACACTGCACATGTATCAATGCTAAACTTACAAGTACTATACACAAAGGACCTACTATTATACAGCTGAACAAATGATCAAGCACAAAAGCTCCAAATAAGAGACAATGGCCAAGCTTCACTCAAAGACTCAAGACTCAAGATTCAGGACTCAAGACTTCAAGCTCAAATGTTTCAAATTGTTGTGTCTTGTAAACATTGTATTTTTACTTTTGTTGAGTCTTAGTCTGATTGTAAAGCCTTGTCGTACACACATACACTCACAATTTCATAATGTGTGTTTTTCAAAAACCTCAAAAAGAGTCAAAACAGTTTGAAGGAATTTAACTGTTGAGTACCAGTCGACTGATACTTCTGGCAGTCGACTGGCAGTACAAAACTGTTTAAATTTATTCAAACTCTGACCAGTCGACTCATATGGCAACCCAGTCGACTGTTTGAGTGCTTTTGACCGTTTTCTGTTTTCAAAATCAAATTTTCAAAATCAAAAGATTTAAGATCCGTTGGTTGACAGTTGGAATAACTGTCTCCCAACGTCCAGGAGATCTAACTCTATAAATAGAGTTCAGATCTCACTGAAAAGTTTTTACAACAACATACTTTTCTAAGATCCGAGCACTCTTTGAGATATTTTAAGTGAAAAGTGAGAAAAAGCTTTCAAGTTCAAAATCTGTGGTTCTCTACACTCAGTCCAGTATAACAACGATTTCGTTCTGGACTGGGTATAGAAGTCGACCTTGTTTTAGCCACGTGCAACAACACAATACACCAACAAGGCTATAGGTTGACTGTAAAGTTTTTCTTGTTTCTTTTGCTCTCGGTTGGAGAGTGGTTTAGACTCTAGGTTGTAGAGTCGGTTTGTTTCACTCTTGGTAGTAGAGTGGGTCTGCTTTCTCTGGTTGAGAGAAAGGACTACGGGTTAGACAAGGTTGTTGTCTTAACGCCGTAGGGTATTCTTGTAAACCTTTTTTCAAGAATAGTGGAAATCTCAAGTGGGTTGCTTGGGGACTGGATATAGGTCGGGAGGACCGAACCAGGATATATCTTGTGTACTCTGTGATTGGTTGTCTTGATTTTGCATTTACTTTTGTTTACTTAAGTTCTGTAAAACTTGTCTGGACAGTCGACTCCTTGCACTATCAGTCGACTGGTCAGCCTCGTATAAGTTGTATTTTCATTGTGTCTTCAGTCGCCTGTCTCATCTATAAGTCGACTGCACAGAGTTGTTGTATTTGCTTTAATTTGGTCATATCAGTCGACTGGTTCACAACCAAGTCGACTGTACCAAAGAAAATTTCCGCAGTTTTTTATTAACACTATTCACCCCCCCCCCTCTAGTGTTTGTTGTCTCGCCTACAGGATCCAACAGATCATTCATATTTGGGTCTTCTTCAACGTGAACCTGTTTCTTTTCAACCCGAACACCTGTCTCATCATCATCAACAACATGCAATATTTCTTTGGTGTAGGGATTAGTTTCATCAAAAATAATATCTATAGATTCCTGAACTGTGCATCTTCTTTTATTAAATACACGATATGCTTTGCTACTAAGAGAATATCCTAAGAAAACACCTTCATCACTTTTTCGATCAAAATTTTCCAAATTATCAAGAGTATTTAAGATAAACACTTTACATCCAAAGACGCGAAAGTAACTTAAGTTGGGAATTTTGCCATAATATAGTTCAAAAGGAGTTTTCTCAAAATATTTTCTAATGATTACTTGGTTAATTGTGTAACATGCTGTATTGACAGCCTCCGCTCAAAATGATTTAAGTAAATCTTTTTTACTAAGCATGGTTCGGGCCATTTCTTGAAGAGGTCGATTTTTTCCTTTCAACAACCCCATTTTGTTGGGGAGTGCGAGGACAAGAGAACTCATGTTTTATTCCCTTTTTGTCAAAAAATGAGGTGAAGAGTTCATTTTGAAATTCTCCACCACGGTCACTACGAATAATGAAAATGGTAAGGCTTTTCTCATTTTCCACTCTTCTACAGAATTTTTAAAATACATACAATGTGTCATCTTTTTGTGGCAAAAAGACAACCCAAGTAAATCTACTATAATTATCAACAATTATAAAGCATATCGTGCACCTCCATTACTACGTGTCCGTGATGGTCCAAAAAGATCCATGTACAAGAGTTCAAGGGGTCTAGAAGTTGATACCATTTTCTTGGGTTTGTGAGAACTTTTAGTTTGCTTACCAAATTGGCATGACACACAGTTTATCTTTCTCAAATTTGATTTTAGGAATCCCCCTTACATGCTCCTTGGTTACGAGTTTGTTGAGATTGTCCATAGCCGTGTGTCCAAGTCTTCTATGCCAAAACCAACCATCCTCATTTCTTGCAACAAAGCACCTCATATTTTCCTGTGCTAATTCATTAGAATTTATAACATAGACATTGTTACATCGATTACCTAGAAGTAAACAAAATTTATTGCTATCTAGTACATTGCATGAATTTTTATTAAAAGTGACTATATAGCTTTTATCACATAATTGGCTGACAATAATTAAATTATGTTTCAAACCTCTTACCAATAGAACATCCTCAATGGAGCATGAGGAACCAAAGTTTATTTTACCTTTACCAATGGTTTGCCCCGTTCTATTATCTCCAAAGATGATGTCCTTTCCTTTTTCCATTGATAGTGATGCAAAATATTTGCTGTCACCTGTCATATGATTTGAGCATCCACTATCAAGGTAACACCGATCTTTAGTCTTGATACGCTGAGGTACCTACACCAAAATTAGTAGGAATAATTTTGCATGCCCAAGTTTGTTTTGAACCTACATTTACATCCTTTCTTACCCACACACAATTAGTATTCCGTTTTAATGGATAGTTAAAAGAAATGTGCCCTAGTCTACAATAATAATAACATGTGATACGACTATGTCTTGAGTCATGCATACTTGCATAGCTTTGAGTTGGTTTATGATTATGTTGGAGTTTGTGCAAGTGTGTATCACATGATGATTTACATTTTTGATGGTGTATTGTCTCTTCGTAACCAAGCCCTCGATTATCATGATAAGATCTTGAATTTTTTGTAATAAGGTAATTGGGCCAATCATATTTTCAACAATCTTTTCAAGCTCAGTTACTCTTTTACATAATATTTTTCTAGTCATCTTATCGTTTTTTGTGTTCCAACGAAGAGTGTATAGTGTAGCATCAAGAATCCTATTTTGTTCAAGAGCTTTATTACATCCTTCCACTACCTCATCAAATTTCTTTTTACATTCTTTTAAATCATTTGTGAGTTTGGCTATATAAACAGATTTCTTATGAATTTCTCTCAAGTGATCATCATGCATTGCTAAAAATTCTCGAATTTGTTGTTTTAAGATTTCATTTTCCTCTAGCAATACATCATGATCTTTTCTAAATGACTCAATTTTTTTCAAGATCAAGACATTCTTATTTTTCAGTTTTTGATTTTTTGTAATACAAGAGTCATGGGTATCATTTGAAATTTGTTTATATTGCCTAAGTTCACGATTTAATTTCTTAGCATAGTCTTTCAAACCATTACACATGTCCACTAGTTCATCATAAGTGGGTTCTTCCATAACCTCTCCTTGAGATGGTGATTTCACCTCACCATGCCCAAGAGCCATGAAGCCGACGTCGTCGTAGCCTTGCTCTCCCTCACTTGAATCAGAATCTAACCATGTTGTCTTTAGCGCCTTCTATTTTAGACTTGGGTTTGAGCGGTAGTAGTCCTTGTTCATCTCTTGTGAGACGGAACAATTTGCACGAATGTCCAGGTTTCTTGCACTTACAGCACACATCATCTTTATCCTTTTCGATTTCTCCTTGGTACCTGCCATATTTCTTATGTTTGAGATACTTATGAAATTGTTTTGTCAATAGAGCAAAGTCCTCGTATGACTCCTCACGATCTGAATCTGCTTTTGATGGTCGGGATTTTTCTGCTTTTAGTGCAATGGTCTTCTCTTCTTGCTCTGGTTCAATCCCAATGTTTTGTCTGTATCTTTTAGTCTCCAACATTTTCATCTCGTACGTCTTCAGCTTTCCTTGGAATGTGTAGTAGTCGAATCCTTTCTTTTCAAGAGTCTCCTTCATTGCAGCGGCCTTTACATCCCATTCTGGCGTGAGACGGCTTATGAGCTTTCCGACCTTTCAGTCATCGTCTAGCCCCTTATCTAAGCTCTCAAGTTCGTGGGCAATGATATCGAACTGGGCGAGCATTTGATCCACATTTTTTCCTAGCAACATGCGAAACACATCAAATTTATATAAACATAAATTAACTTTAGCTTTTACCTCAGAAGCGGTTCCTTCATGCTGCTTCAGCATGTTGTTCCATATCTCGTATGCTGTTTTGCAGTTACGCCCGCATCGCATTAGTTCTTCGTTATTTAATCATGCATAGAGAGCGGTCATGGCTTTGGAATTTGCTATCGTGAGGGCCTACTCTGCTTTGATGTCTTCCCGTCACTAACTGGAATTTCTGTTTTATTGATACACACATTCCATACTTCTTCTCCGAGCATCTGTGTAACCCCTATTTTCGTAAATACGTATTTTCTGTGTATTTTTGGTATTTCAATTTTTTGTAAATTAGTTTTTCGCTTTTAAGTTCCTTTTGTTAAAATGTATTCTTGAATATTTTATTAAAATCTATTTTCGATCAATAATTTTATTGTAACTATTTTCTGTGATTTTTTTTATATATTGAAATACAAATGTTATTATTATTATTATTATTATTATTATTATTATTATTATTATTATTATTATTATTATTATTATTATTACTATTATTAAATATATTGTTTATTAAATTTTGATAGCCATTATTTTGTAAGCCACTATATTGTATTTTATGTTATTATGACATGTTTTCATAAAATATTTTCAAATACTTTACAATGATTCTATGAATATTCTAAACTACAAATATGGTTGCAAAAGTCTTACACTAATCATATATGTTGTAGTTCAGTATAACAGGTGACATTGAATTAAGGGGGAGTATTTACATCTCTCTTAAAGGCTCTTACTTATGAAAATCTATATAACATGATATACTAAACTTAGGGGGAAGTATTTATGTGACCTATTTTAATTTTCAAACATTCCAGCATGTTTTGTTCACAGCAAAAGGGGGAGAATGTTGACTCTTAGTTTGGTGTGCACAAAACGTGCTCATTAATACTAATGAGTTTAAAGTTAATTGTTCAGATCTTCAGGATCAAATAATATCATCAAGAGATCCAAAAGAGATTCAAGAATATTCAAATAAGGAAAGCAATAAAGAATTATTACAAATACATGCAAAAGAGGAAGATATTCAAAAAGAGTTCATGATTAATTGGTCTACAAGCAAAAGAGGAAGATATCAAGACCTGAATTTTTCATTCTATTTTCATGAGATTTTAATTGTATAAGATTGATTAAAGATTGGTTAGTTTATGGTAAGAAAACAGAGTGGATTCGGAATATACAGCGCGATACCGGTCGACCGTATTTCATGACCGGTCGACCGCATCATAGTGGACCGTAACCTTGAGTTGTTTGACAAGTGGTCAACCTTTCAGCTCTCTACTTTACTTCAAAGAGCAGAACGGTCGACTGCACCAATATGACGGTCGACCGCGCTTTGCGCTGTATATATTATTGGAAAGTATCGTTTCTATTTTTGATCGATACACTTCCTGGTCTATTAATATTGAACGAATCCACCATGTATTCTTAACCCTATTACTTCTGATAAAATTCTTCTGAACTAATGTTTCGATAATCAATCCGAGTGTGAGCGATAATTTTTCTGTATTATTCAGTCAGGATCATTAAACGATCTTGAGTTTTGTCGGTGAGATTGACGGGACTTGTATTGGAAGTCCTGTGGGTATAATAGGTCTCTTGGCCTGAATTCGAGAATCACTGTACAAAGGGTTTTAAGTATAGTGGAACGCTTATGGCAGAGAATTGCTATAAGTAGGTAGTGTGTACGTAGACCTGGGGGTCGAACCACGTTATATTGTTGCGTGATCTGTGTTTGCTGCTCTTAACTCTTTTACTTACCTTGCACTTTATTTTATTAATTTTTAAATTCCTCACAATCACCCTATTCACCTTCCAGGGTGATTTACAGCCGGGGCCCCCCAGAATTTTCAAAAACCCCCTTCACGCTATTGAAAATTTTATAAACCCTTCAAAAAATTATAATTTGGCCCCCTTGAAAACTAAGTTTAATTGTTTAGCCTCCTCCCCCCTTCAAAATTATGAAAAAAATCTCTATTTTTTTATATATAGTCATAAAATTTTTTCTTGGCCCTCCCGATAAAATTGTTCTGGTTTCGTCCCTGTGGACTAAAGATATGGGATGAACAGATTAGTGTTGAAGAAAGTGGCGAGCAATACTCTGTAGTAGTGACTGACACCATGACAATAGGTGAAAAAAATTTGTTACAAACCAGAAGACGAAACTACGAGGCTATTCACTCTACTACCACAAGCAGACAAAGGAGCCACACTTAGGGATGGATCTTCCTCTATCTTGCACAGAGACCAATATTCATGTCTTTGAAGAAGTACTAGGCTCTAATTTCGATGTAAGATCATTATTGAGACATGAGACGCATAAGAGACGGTAGGAGACTTATTAATAGTGAAATGTGCAAAAAACCCAGAGGGGTACACTTTTAGAATAGCTAAGGGAAGAACATAGATAAAGAGTCTCTTGTTATCATTCTCCAAACAAAACAAAAAAAGAACACAATCCTGTTATAGTAACTGAAGAACAATATTGGTAAAGACCAGACAATACATCTTCCAAATCCCTTTGCGTAAGATCATTCATCATTGTCCACAATATCTGCCAGTTCGCAGAGGTAACAAGCACAGAAACGTTTCCTCCATTTCTTTATTTTTATCAATGAGATTATAGGTAACTCCAACTGAGGATCCCAAATTTCGAATTCTAGATCTCTTAAAGTCCTCTAGCACAACTTTTACCACCACAATGCTCCTCTGCATGGACTTTTATTATTTACTTTATAAGATAATGATCATTACAGAAACTTCCAAAATTTTACGAAAGCATGCTAAGGTGAAGCTCTTATAATGCAGTTCTTCGGGAGATCTCTATGAATTTGACAAGAAATCTAAGCCATCATGGAAGAAACATATTCAGAGTGAAGAATCAATGGAGGATATTTCTTTGGCACCAGCCAGAGGTTGTGCCTTGCATGGCATATTAGGAGCTCAATCACTGTCTCTTTTCCTTTTAACCACGGTATGACAGATCATTTTCTTACATCATTCACTCCCCTTATATGTGAACTTCCCAACTCACAGCTTATTTGTATTAACCAGGCAAACATAATTTTGCTTGTATGAGAACAGTGTGACACAATTTCATTTTTACATCCTGAGTAATCATCATCATGCAAGCTTGATTCCATTCCAAACGGGTTGTATGCAGCACATTTAAATTTGATGATTATTTGATTATTTTATGATTGGTAGTTTAGAAGGATGATGAATTGGCGTGCCAAATTCCTAACCAAGACAACTATTTCAAGATTGACCTTACAACGAATCAAGACGAGTTGACACAGCAGGAGACCCTGCCTAAATAATCACATACTTAAAACCTCATATAATCGAGGAATAACCATCTACATTACCATAGAACTAGTATCATACACGTGCTGTGCACGTGGAAAAAATTGGGGATAATGAAAAGGGTAAAAAGAAAAAAAATCTACCAGCACGTGTTTTGCACGGGTTGGATTATGGACTAAGGCCTTCTCCCATTATAGAAGTAGAGATATGAAAGCATTCAAAAGGAGAGAAGATAAACCCTAAACATTCTACTCTAGATGAAGCATTTTTCCCCAATATGACCACAATAAAGAGAAGTTGGAAACACACCAATCAAGGTCAAACTATAGCATAGTTGGGCATTGGTACGGGCGAAATTCACTACTCTCTCAGCTTAAAATTATGTATGATCTGCAATTGATGTTTATTTCTTAAATCAGTATGACGAACACTCCAAAATTGATCCATGTTCGTAACAGACGTGCCAGAGACCGACATTGCTTGACATTACAAAACCTAGTCAAGTTCCTCACATGTGCTGACGTGTCTTGGTGGCATGCGGATCCAAGGTGGGCTGGGGTACCCCCAAGCATTTGGCATTTCTTTGTAAATTATTATTATTATTATTTTTTTTATTTTTATTTTTTATTGTATATTAGTGTGAGATGTATGCTTCACTCCCCCAAAATATTTTTTAAAGCTCTTCCTAAATATTTTTTTAAGGGTAAAAGGGATATGAGCAACTTGCTCATTTAGTAAATGAGCAATTGATTATGTGGCATGCATGTGATACATTGGACAACTAACCCTTTTAAGGATTTTCCAATCACATGCATGCCACATCATCAATTGCTTATTTACTAAATAAGCAAGTTGCTCATACCCCTTTTTTCCTTTTTTTAAAGCCCACCCCATATATATTTGAGCATTCTATTTATTTTTTTTGGCCCAAGCCCAACTCTATTCTATCTAGTATCTATGACACCTTTACTCCTCTAGTATCTATAACAACTTGATATATTTTGCATGTTACCTTGTGTGAATTTTTTTTCCCAGCCCCCCTCACTTTTCAATCCTTGATCCGCCTCTGCTAGGTGCGAATGATTATAGAAACATCATTCCGGGTGAGGGTGGAATATAAAAGAGAGGCAAGAAGAGTGACATGAGAGGTTGTCAAAGCATGAGGGGAGTGATTTCGAGTTTAGAAGTTAGAGACGATTATTATAAATTTATATATGTGATACTTAAGAATGCAAATCTAACAGTGCGAACTTACCAACCAAACCAACAACCTGTCATCAAATCATTTATGAAAAATAAACGACGACTATAAATAGACATGTGTACCTATATATACAGGAAGTTGTGGTATCGCCATGTCAGTATCATATCAGTGTCCCTTGTCCATATCCTTGCAACAGAGAATGTGAGAGTCAATCTGATTAAACTAAATATTTATATACCATTTCAATTTGCTCTCTTAATTTATTACCTATCATCACATAAGTAATTGAGATACTTCACATGTGTAGATCATAAAAGCACCTTTGTCATGTCCATAGCCTAAAATACTCCATACATGGGCGGAGCCAATAGAGTTTCCCAACCTCAATTTTTGGAAACCTAAATACTCTTTAAACCAAATCTGAAGCGTGCCTAAGCTAAAAGAATTTTTTGCCTTCCACTCTTAAATAGGTAATACTCCCACTTATAGAGTATATATTTTCTTCCTAAATAATATGCCATGTGCCTATTGGAAAAACAATAAAGATGTCCAACATTCACAATAGCGCCTTAAGGCAAAAATTAGTTATTTTCATTAGTCTTTTATTACTGGAATTCAGTAGACTTTTTGGCCATCCATCACAAAATTAATAGAATAGACATGCACATATTTCATTGCATTGATGGATGTGTGGAAAATGTATTATGAACTAGAAAAAGGTATCATCGAGGTTTTGAATTTACTAGTCATATTATATTGCCTTTGGTATATAGGCATTCTAATTTATGTATTTAAGAAGCTAAATTTAAGGTATAAATATTTCATCAAATACAAAAAAGAAAAAGAAATATACAATATTTTTATATTTCACTCCCAGTCTTTTATTTTATATGATATGATATATATTTTGTCACCTGTCGTTAAAATATGTTTGTTTACCAATGATTTTCTATTACACTTGACTGAATCTAGTGCCTAAGCTAAGTTAAATTTCTGGCTCCGCCCCTGACTCCATAGCTATACAGGATGGATATGTAGTTGAAAGGCGCTTACACAAAAGAAAGTGGAAGTGGAGAGTGCATGGTGCTCCCGAGGGTCATTACTTGAGTGCTATCACTGCAGTCAAACATAATGATAAAAATGAAAAGTCATTGTTTCTTACAACCAGCAGCGGCGGATTGGCGTATGAGTTTCAGTTTCCTAAGTATGAAGGTACGCAAAATCTTCGAACTTCAGTCCATTTCTTGCATAATTCTATCCATTTTGACTATTCGCTCTGATAAATGGCTTCTAAAAATGTCAAAAGTAAATTCTTCCTTTAGCCTACTTATGGAGTACAAATGAAATTTAACCAGCTTGCACTTCAGTTACAACTTTTAGTTTGAACTTGCTGCCAAACCTTTAAGCATTACCACCTCTA
Source organism: Hemerocallis citrina (assembly GCA_017893485.1). Lineage (NCBI taxonomy): Eukaryota > Viridiplantae > Streptophyta > Magnoliopsida > Asparagales > Asphodelaceae > Hemerocallis > Hemerocallis citrina. The sequence continues at coordinate 20,871,598 of CM030366.1, forward strand.
GTTTGAATTTCGGTAGTCAGTTTAGTCATTCAAATAGATGAGCAGGCTTCAACTTGGTATTTGGACTATGCCATCCTCTTAGGTCCTGTTTGGATAGGAAGGTGATTACCTTTGTCACTATCAAAAAAAGTAGCTGTACAACAGAATGTCGTTCGCCTTTTGTACTTTTTTTCTTTGAGAAGCACGACAAAAGAAACGGCTCTGCTCGCGACGACTCAAACGGGGCTCCGCGCTCTATCTGCTATCAAGTTAGTTGGTGCTACGCACGACTTCATTTGACAAAAGCAAACAACATAGCACCCTTTACAATAGGACGAACTTTCGTTTGTTCGCCTTCTATCTAAAAGGCCTACTGACCTGCCGGTGAACAGCCAGCTGGTTACTATATAAAAAAAAAGACGTAGTCAAAAGGTACCAAAACAACGGAAGCCTACATCCCAGTACACCATCCTCTTAGGCCGTGTTTGAATAGGAAGGTAGGACACCTACAGATAATTTTAAGTAAAGATAGAGGATTGCAACCTATAGGTTTTGTTAGGTTTTGGAGAATATAACTCATGTAATTTATCACATAATTATGCACCTTTTCTCCAGCAACGGAAGCGATAATTTGAACCAGTTGATGTTCCACTTTTCTCTAATTGATGCTCTTCGTCCAAAGCAAGTTACGGGAACTTGATTTATGTTTTCACAACACAATTTTGCCTTTTTTGCATTATATCTGTTTTAGTTTGTATTTATATTTCTTGTGTATTCTGTTTTTCTTGTTGAAAGTTGCCGATCCATAACCACATATATATATATATATCTGATGTAGCAGTTATGGTAACTGTTATAAAGCAGTTACCAAAACTGCTCTATAACAGTTTTGGTAACTGTTATAAAGCAGTTACCAAAACTGCTCTATAACAGTTATGGTAACTGTTACAAAGCAGTTACCAAAACTGCTTTATAGCGGTTTTGGTAACTCCATATCTTATTCAAACTCATCATGTGGATTAATATATATAACCATATTTATATATATATTAACATCTCCCACTCACATATGAGTGTTGAATTCTCGGCCATACACAAAAAAAATTGAACTCCTTGTTCAGTATACACAATAATAATAATACTGCATCATACAGGCAAATGTGTCGTGTGACCCACGAGCATATGAGCTTTCTGTGCTAAAAACTGCTTAAGGTTATATAGCAGCTCAATCAATTAACATGAGGATTTTACAACTCGCTATATTCCCCAGAATAAATTTAATTTACACAAATTAACATATCTCTTATCCCTCATAAGAGCATATTTAATATTCATATTCATTTGTATCTATAATCATGTCCTTGACATAATTGACCGGTCAATAGAACAAATAATAGTGTAAACACAAATATTCTTCCTTTCTACTAGCATCTCTAGATTTTATCATGACCGCTTTCCTAGACATGTACCGCATGACCGTATCAATCTTGGCTATTGGCACAATGCTAAAGTAGCGACATTATGACAAAAGTTCAAAACCTAGCAAAAGTCTTAAGGGAAAATAAAGGCTAAAGCCTTAAAGTCTCACATAAATGAGAAAACAGGGAAAAATGTTCTCATTACCAGAATGGTCATCTTAGCACGCATGGTATGAAAAATGCGTTACGATACTTTTCTTTCTCAATGAGAGTGTATGTCATACTAATCTTAGTATCGTACAAATCTTAGTTCAAGTATTTCTTAATACTTAACTTAGGGTTTTTCACAACAACTTCCTCATTGAAATCCCTTGATTTGGCTTATAACAAGTCACATACTTTGATTATTAAATCTTATTTAATAATACAATTTCTGCACATCCTCGATGTCAGAATGACTGTTCATGTGAGTGAACCAATCTTGACTTGTTGACATACTTTTATTTGGACAAAATAAGCTGGTCTCATAAACGAGCTTTTAAGTATATAAACAATTATTCCATAAATATTAGCATTAACAATAATATTTGTCCAATAACATTACATTTCTATCAAATCATACGTAGCCCTAGAGTCTTGATATGTCCCAAGAATACATCTCTGGGAATAGGTTTAGTGAACGGATCAGCAACCATTTGATGTGTAGAAATGTACTTTATGATCACTTTCTTTTTCTCGACAATATCTCTTACAAACTTCAACTTTGTATCTATATGCTTGGTTTTTCCATGATATTTGGGATCTTTCGTATAAGCAATGGCTGCTTGATTATCACAATGAACTGTTACAGCTCCCACTGAAGAAGTGCATGTGATTCCCAAATGTTTCAGAAAACTTCTTAACCAAATAGATTCTTGTACAGCTGACGCACAGGCTACAAATTCTGCTTCCATTGTTGATAATGCGACGCAGGTTTGTTTCTTGCTACTCCATGAGATAGCTCCATTATTTAGTAAGAAAATATAGCCTGGAGTGGATTTTCGTTCATCAACGTCACCACCCCAATCAGAATCTGTATATCCTTGGAGTTTGAAGTTATTTCCTTGATAACAAAGGAAATATCCCGCAGTACCTTTGAGATATCGAAAAACTCTTTTTACTGCTTTCCAATGTCTTTTTCCCGGATTAGACTGGAACCTGCTAATCAGACCTACGGCATAGCAAATGTCTGGACGTGTACACAACATTGCATACATCAGACTTCCAACAGCATTAGCATATGGTATCTTTGACATTTTCCCTTTTTCAGAATTAGTCTGTGGACACATATCACGACTTAGTGATTCTTTGACAACTGGAGTATCCACAGGTTTGCAGTTTTCCATTCTGAATCGTTCTAGAAGTTTCTTAATGTAAGTTTCTTGTGAAAGACCAAGTAACCTTCTAGATCGATCTCTATGGATTTTTACACCGAGAATGTATTCTGCTTCACCCATATCCTTCATTTCAAAATTTGAGGATAACCATTTCTTAATGGTATTTAGGAACTTTATGTCATTTCCAGCCAATAGTATATCATCAACATATAGAGATAAAATCACAAATTTATTATTGGATTTCTTCACATAGACACAATGATCTTCATCAATCATGACGAAATCATATGAGATGACAGTAGTATGAAATCTCAAGTACCATTGTCTTGAAGATTGCTTAAGTCCATAAATCGAACGTTTCAATTTACAAACTTTATTCTCTTGACCAGAAAGAACGAAACCTGATGGCTGTTGCATATAGATTTCTTCTTCTAATTCGCCATTGAGAAATGCAGTTTTAACATCCATTTGATGTAATTCCAAATCTAAATTTGCTACTATTGCTAAAAGTAGGCGAATAGAGGCAAATCTTACTACCGGTGAAAAGGTTTCTTCATAATCAATACCCTCTTGTTGAGTATAACCTTTTGCAACCAATCGAGCTTTATGCCTTTCGACAGATCCATCTGCCTTCCTTTTTATTTTAAGAACCCATTTGTTCCCAATCGCCTTACGTCCACATGGAAGATCAACAAGTTCCCAGACTTTATTTGATTCCATTGACTTCAATTCTTCTTCTATTGCACTTCTCCATTTGTCCTTTGATGGACAACTTAGAGCCTCTTTCAATGATTTGGGCTCTTCCTCGTCTATGGGAGATGTCAAGAATGCATACGATAAAGCGTTCTTAAACACTTCACGTTGATCCATATTTTCTGTTGAAAAGAATAGTGCATGTCCCTCTATGTCATAATGACGTTTAGGTACATGTTTCCTAGTAGTTTTTCGTAATAGTGATTCATTTGGAACAAAATTATTCCCAGTTAGATCCATATTATCAATCTCAGGTAAAACACTCCCACTTAGATCATATGGGGTATTTACTGGGTTCTGGTCCAAAGACTCATGTTGAATATGACCTTGTGTTGAATCACTGACTTCGAATAAAGGTTCAATATTCCGAATATTACCTTTACCAGGAAATTCATTTTCTAGAAAAGTTGCATTTCTTGACACTAATTCTGTTATACTTGCGTCCTCATTTTCTCCAATGAACACGTAACCTTTAGATTCCTGACTATATCTTATAAAGATACATTTCTTTCCACGAGGACCAAGCTTACCATACTGACTGGAAGTGTCAAGTATATAAGCTGCACAACCCCATGTTCTAAGGTTACTTAAATCAGGTTTTCTACCCGTCCAAAGTTCATAAGGAGTTGTTTTTACAGATTTTGAGGGCACCCTATTCAAAACATAGGTAGCAGTTAATAACGCATCTCCCCAAAAGGAAATTGGTAGATTCGTTTGTGCCATCATGGATCTAATCATTTCCAACAACGTGCGATTCCTTCTCTCAGCAACACCATTTTGTTGAGGAGTATAAGGAGTTGTTAATTGTCTGATTATACCCTTTTCACTACATAGTTCCTTGAACTGATCAGATAAATATTCACGTCCTCGGTCAGTTCTAAGAACTTTCACTGTTCTATCTTTTTGATTCTCTACTTCATTTAAATATTGTCTAAAACAATTAATTGCTTCAGATTTGTGAGAAATCAAATAGATATGACCAAAACGTGAATAGTCATCAATGAAAGTAATAAAATAGGTAGCTCCATGTCGTGCTCTCACATTCATAGGACCACAAATATCAGAGTGAATTAATTGCAAGGAAATTCTGCTCGGAAAGCTTTTCCGAATGGTTTTCTAGTCATTTTTCCAGCAAGACAACTTTCACAAGTATTAAGAACAACTTTTGAAAGTGAACCCAAAAGTCCTTCTTTCACAAGTCTATTTATTCTTTCTTGCCCAATGTGACCCAATCTAGCATGCCAAATGATATCATCTATACGAGCATTACTAGAAGAACTAACATTATAACACAAATTATTTTCATAATAATTAAATGTAGTTCGATCACAATCCATAACCATAAAACCATCGAAAAGATGTCCAGTACCAAAACAAACACCATTATAAGTAATACAAACGAAATCTTTAGAAAACAACAATTCATAACCCACACTTAAAAGAACAGTTACTGAAATTAGATTCCGACTAATTTCAGGAGCAAAAAGGACGTCATGTAGGAGAAGTGTTCGCCCATTAGCTAACTCGAGTTTGCAAGTACCCATTCCTTTGACTTCAACTCGAGAATTATTTCCCACATAAATCCATCTTGTTCCTCCAGGAATTCGACGGAAATCTACAAAAGCTCCTCGATCTCTAGTTACATGATCGGTGGCCCCTGAGTCTACAATCCACAAAGGAAAAGATTCAGTGAGTAATACCGTACTAGAGACTAATATAGTGCTTTTATAAGAGTTTGAAAGATTAACCTTGTCCCTCCTGGGCTCAGGGTATTCACGTGCAAAATGACCAACATTACCACAGTTGAAACATTTCATCTTGCTTTTATCTTTCTTCCTTTTGACGTGTCTTTTGTTTTTGTTCTTTTTAGGATACGGTTTCGGACCCCCTGTTCCAGCATTCTTACCCTTCTTTCCCTTATTCCAGTTCTTTTTACGCTTAAAGCCCGAAGCTTGTTTTGAACTAGATTCAGCAACGAAAGCATTTGAAGAGGGTCTAGCAGCTCCAAGCCGCTCATCCTCCAACTCAACATGTCGAGCAGCATCAGCAAAAGATTTGATACCCTCGTTATGAGTCAAATTCACTTTCAAGTGCTCCCACTTGTCAGGGAGAGAACGAATAAGAGCCTGGATTTGTTGCTCTTCGGAAAGTTGATGACCAGCTGTCTTAAGCTCCCTAATCATATTAGACATCACTCGAATGTGTTGTTTAATATTATGATCAGCTTGCTTCTTGTACGTATCGAATTTTATAGTGAGCTGTCTCAGATGAGTGAGTGAAGTTCCACTAAATTTCTCTTTGAGGTATGCCCAGATATCATGAGAATTAAGGTGTTGTTCACACTCGAGGATTAAATCATCAACGACCGAGCTTACAAGAATACCACGAGCGGTGGAATCTTTCTTTTTCCAAGCAGTGTAAGCATCTTGGTCTCTCTTTCCTTGAGGTCCAGTACCAACTCCAGGGTCTTCCATGACTTGGTGGATTGCATCCAATGCATTTTGTTCGTCAAGAACATACCAAATCTTATGACGCCATGTCTCATAGTTGTCTCCATTCAGTTTGTCACCTTTGTTCAGATCAGCAATGATTGATTTTGATGCCATAGTCTAATTATTGAGAAAAAAAAAAGGAAAAAGATTAATGCTTGTTTATGTACTAATATGTTTTAGTGAATCTAGATTGATCCAACAATAATTTTGATACAAAATTAAACGTCGAAAAAATGACTTGAAGTTATCAATCATCGGTTTAATAAAGTATTTTCATCATCTTGATTCAATCAATAAACATAAAACATGATGAGTTAAAAAAAATAACAAACTCCCACTTAGTTAGCAATATTTCCAAAATAAAGCTTACTAAAATGTCAAATAAATACAATATTTATATGACAAAACAAGACAAAAATAGTTTAAAAAAAACAAACAGAACATAAACAACAACATTCGATTACACATGTCAAACCATCCAATAGCCCGTCTTAAGTACACTCCTTTTTTGTCTTGAAATAAATTCAAATTTCTCAATTTCTTCTAAAATTTCTTTTTCATGTTTCAAATGAGCATTGAACTTAATCCGGGCTAGTCGTTCGAATTGATGATGAGGCTTGCGTTCTGTTGTCATTTTTAGGCGGAAGATATCATTTCCCAACTTAGAGCTTGTTCCCAGAACAGCCGATCTTCCCGCCGATCTTTGATTGTTCTTTTGTTCCTCTTCAACTATTCTTTTTAATATCATTGGGCCTTTGACTATCACCCCATTAAATGATTCCAATACTCTCACAGCGTAAGGAATGTCTTCATTTCTCAAGCTATCTATCCAAAGGAATTTATTGGATAATGTGGCGTAAGTCACATGACTTAATGTGGTGAGTCCATGAGCTTTCAAAAATAGTAGATGCATCCACATTTTCAACATTTCCAGATAGTGTTCTGCATACGAATGATGCTCTTTCATTTTGTAAAATAGAAAATCCCAATGTCGAGAATATGAACTATTTATATCAGTCGTTGTTGGAGTCCTTCTTCTATTAACCATCTTTTAAAAAATGAAAACAGGAAATTATTAATGCCCAGAAAAATAAAGTTTATAATATACGAACACATAAGTTTACTTGTTTTCGTGAAAGCCCTGTTTCTCGAATAACTCTTGTATTCCGAAATGAAATAAACAATCATTTAATTTCCAATTTCCAATAAGAAGTATTTTTCTCTTTAAAAAAAATTTTGAAGAAGACAACAAACAACCGATTATGCAAGGTCAGATTATTAGGAGAGTGAGGGGTCTTAAAAAAAAAAAACCTTTTCTTTTCAAAAAAAACCCCAAACTATTCTGTAAAAAAATCAGAACAGTCCTCGTTTTTCCAAAAAACATATCAAATCTATTTTAACTCCGATTTGTACAAAACCAACGGCAATAGAAAGATAATTGAACAAGCTTTCTAATTATATATCGAAGTTTGCAGGAACTTGTCATTTGGCGTTGACTTGTAGATGTATATAGCTCAATATTGATAATCAGTTGTTCCACAAGACTGTCTGAGTACTCTGTTATTGTTCCACAGTGTTCTGTTAGTGTGCATTTATACTTAAACCAGGTGTTCCACAGTTATGGGTGGTGTCGACTTACAGATGCATACATCCCTGTCCCATTTGTGGTTGTGTACATATGTGGTATCAGATGTATACATGGCAGGTCAAGTCATCTTAATGAGAGTGATAAGTAAATCAATTGAGGTGCTATCACAGATTGCATCTTCAGTATTGATAAGGGGAAGTAAGCAGATAATGTATTACTTGGTACATATAAACAGAATTACATCATGATTCTTGGTTTGCAGGATTCAATATACACAGAAAATTACAGACAGTCAAAACATTTAATTAAAAATTAAAGACTGAGCAATTACTCCTAAACGGTGCATCCAAAAAATTCCAAATTTTGCAGATCAATGCATACGACCCCTCACTGATTTAAACTTGTGAGTCTGAGTAATAGGCATGTTCGGTAAGTCAACATAGATACACAGGATCAAGTTGGACAGTCTACTTCACTGAACATTTGACCTACCCCTCTTCTGACTTGGCAATCGACTAACTCACTAAAAAGAGCAAGTTCATGGCTCAGGTCTGGTTTGTACATTTGGCCATGGTGTTAATCATGATGGTGTTTTGATACAGGTCGACATACTGTAAGAATTTCATTCAAAAATACCAATTTTTGAGGAATACGAATTTTTTTTTTTTTGAACAATTTTAACACAGTTTTTCATTAATCCGTATCAGAAAAAGGGAAAATCAACTAACAATTGGCTCTGATACCATTGTTAGGTTTTGGAGAATATAACTCATGTAATTTATCACATAATTATGCACCTTTTCTCCAGCAACGGAAGCGATAATTTGAACCAGTTGATGTTCCACTTTTCTCTAATTGATGCTCTTCGTCCAAAGCAAGTTACGGGAACTTGATTTATGTTTTCACAACACAATTTTGCCTTTTTTGCATTATATCTGTTTTAGTTTGTATTTATATTTCTTGTGTATTCTGTTTTTCTTGTTGAAAGTTGCCGATCCATAACCACATATATATATATATATGTATCTGATGTAGCAGTTATGGTAACTGTTATAAAGCAGTTACCAAAACTGCTCTATAACAGTTTTGGTAACTGTTATAAAGCAGTTACCAAAACTGCTCTATAACAGTTATGGTAACTGTTACAAAGCAGTTACCAAAACTGCTTTATAGCGGTTTTGGTAACTCCATATCTTATTCAAACTCATCATGTGGATTAATATATATAACCATATTTATATATATATTAACAGGTTTAAAAAATAAATTTAGTTAGATTGGAGTTTAGATACCTACCATAACTTACTTTTTTTCTTCACTCTGAGATGAAAAAAATTGAGGTAGCATACTTCCAAAATATGATGCAAGCGGACCAAAGTTTAGATAGCTACATGTCACCCCCCACTAACCTCCACTTACCTCCGTATCCAAACATGGCCTTAATATTTTCTTGTTGAGGTAGTGTATTTTATTCTCCAACAAATATACACGTTATGCATCTTCCAACAAATCTGGCCATAAACACACAGTTATTTAGCGTTATATAGTCAATTACTACAGACATCTAACAATTTTTGCATTCGCCTTGTTCTGCTGGCATTTGATATTAACCATGTACAAATCAACAATCACCCGAAGAGTCTAATTCATTAATCAACTAAGGTGGACCATAATAAAGTGTATCCACACGACACAATGAATCTTCTAGCAGTATATATTAAATTCCTACGCAATTTATAAAGAAAAGAATATGCAAGTATCCAATGATATCAAAAAGTAGAGTGCACAGTTATGCTTTTAAACAAACAAGATGGATACAACTCCTTGAAAAAGACTTTATGAATGCAAAATTTAAATCATAATCCATTTATTTACTTGTAATGGGAAACATTACCAATAAATTGACCCCTCAATCTGTTTTGGAAGGAAAGATGTCAGCAAGGAGAAGGAAATAGACGGAACATGGGTGAATCATTTACACCCTCAACATGCAAAAGTTGCACGAGGTGTCACTGGGATACAGTCTCAAACAGGGAGGATTATATTCCAATTGGATGATGGGCGACTCGGGGAGCTCCATTTCTCTGGAGTAGGTGGAGACCATGGGTCCAACTCATCAGATTAGCTTGCGAAGAAAAACATCAAATCGGTATGAGTGGTCCATCTTAGATTCACCAGAATCAGAAGGATGGAATGCAGAATACTGCACTGAGGAGCGGGGTCCATTACAGTTAGAGACTATGAGAGATTATAACAAAAGAAATTAGGGTTAATATCCTAGATTAATGTGCTTGAGATATTTAATCTAGTTATCAAAATTGGAATACCTATACTACTATCACAAGCCATATTTATAAGATAAATACTGGTTTGTGTACTGGGTTCTCAACCCACTCAACCCACGTTCTGATATCCATACAATTAGTACGTGTAACACACGTGTTACCCATAGAATAATATTACACATAATGTTATTCGTATAGTGTGAATATACCTATATATCCAACAATCTCTTCCTATATTCTCAATATATAAACGGACTGGATTATCTCATTTGTTCAATATGAAGCTGACTGGCTGATAGCAGTCTTTAAATAGAAGAAATGCACCACTCAATGTACAGTTTATAAGGACTAAATCAATTATAAATCCGAATACTTCAAAAAGACTAAACCAAAATAATTAAATAGTTCCCAAACCATATCACAACATAATAGTTCACAATGACTAAACCAACTGGAATAATCTGTCATAGTTTCAAAATCAATCAAAGCAAATAAACTTCAAAAACAAAATAAGCGTTTTAAGCTCAATGAACACAAGAGTCTTAAAATCAAAAGAAGTTTTACCATTTTAGTGACTAATTTATTCTCGAGAGAAATAAACTGAAACTCTATCCTTGCCCACAACTTTATGTTTACTCCTCCATTTTTAGCAAATCATTATTTTGAAATTTATGTTGACAGATTCAACTCCTTCATCTTTGCTAGCTTATTGAAAATAAGAATATCAAAAGACACATTTCTAAGAATTTCAACGAATTTCACAAAGTATCTAGTTCCACAAAAGAACTTGGTATAATTCATAATTAGCTAAGCAAAAATGTAACGCAAACATCACAATCAAGTTTCTTTAACTAAATAAAGAACAAGAACTATTATAGTTTCTACACAGGAACTATACTATGTTTTATATTGGAATAATAGAATAGTCAAATCAATTATGGTTAATTCTGAATCATCAAAATTGGAATGAAACAAGAATCTATAAAAGATATATATCATCGAAATTGGAATGATATAACGATATTTTAAATATCGGAAACACATCGATAAGTTTTCATGTTTCGTATTGGAATACTAGGTTTGCCCGTTGACACGTGCCTACGACACGTCTTCGGAACGGTGCACCTTGTTTGATCATATAAAATAGTTTTGGAGGTCCAGAAAATTAATTGAAGTAGCAAATATATTATATGAAAAAAATTTGGGGGTCCAGCAAAAAACATATTATATGATTTTTTTGATTTATTTTTAAAGTTTTTAAATTTTTAAATTTTAATTTTTTTTTAAATTTTAAATTTTTTTATTTTCTTAATTTCTTGAATAGAGAGAGGGAGAGAGAGAGAAAAAAATAATTAAATAAATATAGGAGTTGTTTTGGGTAGTGGATTTGAATTTGAGTTTTGGGGGGAAATTTTAGGGAGGGGGGGGGGGGGGGGGAATATGTTTTGTGAGGTTAAATATGGGCCTTTGATTTTTGGGGGATTGAAGGAGAGCCACTTGATAGCTTTCTTTGTGTTTTATTATATAGATTATGGTTATTCTAAGTAAATTCTCTAGATATATAATACCATCAAAATTGGAATGACATTATATATTTGTGAAATTTATGTGGAATCATCAAAATTATCTAAAACATGTCAACTGCCTAAAATTGATGCTTAAGTTTGAACTTCTCTATGCCTCCAATTGGATTTTAAATTTCAAAACAATTAGGATGTTAAACTTTTGACTCAATAGCTTTCAACTCCATTTTCCACACAGTTTTGATAATTAGATCATTTTCAAGTCTCTTAGCAAGAGCATTAGCCATATTTTATTTCAATTGCACTTTATTTATGAGAAAGTTCAACTATGCTTCTTTCAGCATTAATATACTTCTCTTACTATTATAGAGTGAGTTATGAGCTACAGTGCATTGTAGCTTGATAGTCGCATAACAGAATTAGAGAGCTGCTTAAACTTCTTAATTGATGACTAGCAACAATGTCACGCCCCGCTTCCCAAAATACGGAACACGAGTACGTAACGTAGGTCCAGCGAATGGTGTAAACACTATCCATAAGCTGTACCAGACTAACTCAGCAATAAGAACTACAAAATACAACCACGCAAGAAATATAACCACATGAAACAAAGATAAATTTCAATAATAATGAAATAATCTAACAGTATAAATATCCATCACCCGAGATCAAAACAAACTACCGGTCATAAAGCCCAAAACAAAGTACAAGTCATAATAATATTCAAGAAAATAAATCTAGCAGCAAATAAAACTATGCAGCGGAGACTGATTCCAACTCTAGAAACGTTGCTCACCAATTTCTTCGGGAAGAGATCCTTCAGTACCTGTAAAATCTTGATCTAAAAAGAAAGAAAAGAGTGCCCTTAGAGCAAGTCGTGGGCGACAAGTAGAGAAAATAAAGGATAATAGGACAGCATGAATATCAAAGGAAAGGAACATGGTCAAAGACAAAGAATAAAGCAAAGAGCAGGCAATAATATCAAAGGTGTACAATAATCACGCATGTAATGAGTAATGTCAAGTCAAGATCAAGCATCAGATGCAGGTTATTAAGTATTTTATTAGTCTATCTAGTGCACGTACTACTGCGTCCCATTCCACAAGTTCGGTGCAAGCATAGTGATCGTTTTAGACCGATGGTGAATTCACGGTTCGTGTACTCGGCATAACTAGATAACGAGATAACGAGATAACGAGATAACGAGATAATCTTCTTCCATGACAATCTCCTCCTTCCATGTCAAGTGTTCGTGCGAGCGAGAAGGCCTTACCTAGTACATTTCCCGATTGTTCACTAGCAAGTCTACCCAAAATACTCCGGCTTGTTAATAGTTTATTTTCATCCTATGTGAGCATGCAAGAGGGTGTCAATGTTGTATATTATTATGTGTGATTAATTCTAAGTATTACGGACAAAGCATGAGGCAAACACATCATATAAACGCATTTCACAAAACCAGGACAGCATGACCTTGCTGTACCAAAATATAGATTATGGTCACTACAAAATAGCAAACCTAAATCTGCCGGAAGATCTGAAAAGTAGACTTCCACACGGTTCCAGCGAGTATAATTATGGCATATAAAAGATACCGAAACTAGGGTGAAAACTTTATTCTAACCGGGTTTTATGTTCAGTCAGCATGCAGTAAGTTGTGTTCAACTATTATTTTGGGTCAGAGAAAAATCTACAAAAATTCTGGGAATTAGCTATACATGTCTAGGTCCAACCTAATTTATTTCAGATTTTTCTTTTACTGCTAACAAGGTCAAATAAAATAAGAAACAACAGGATACGCATGAAATTATGAATCTGGAATTACTGACACAGTTGTACAAAAAAAACTGATATCTAGGAGATGACAAATTGGAATTTAAATTCGGACCAGGGTAAAATGGTCTAGACATCCAGAGCTACATTTTATGTTCAACAAGTTATTTCAAATTATGTCATTAGCATGGTTTAAAAATCTGATTCAAAGTGAAACATCCAGCAGACCAGAAATCAACTTAACATAAAAAGGCAACAAATAAATCATACGATCACATGTAGCATGAAAATGGTAATCAAAATGATCCTAGGTGTCAACATGCAAATTTCTAAGGTTTAAGATACAATTATCACAGTCATGGTGTCAATTCATCGAGCAACTTCAATTTAGCACATACAATTTCAATGTCCAATTTATCAAGCAGTCCTATGCATGAATCTAATTATTTAAATGTGCATATACATGAAACATTGGGGACTAGGTTTAGATCAAAGAGATAGCACGATGTTAAGAGTACGTCGGGTTAGCTCGTGTAAACCCTCGATAATCTTAACGGAATTGTCAAAAGCAGTTTTGATAACAAAATGGACGGGATCTACTTGCAGGAGATCAATTAATCTTGAACACAAACATTAAAAAGGGTTCAAGAAGAGATTTGCCTGTTATATTGCAGATACAATTAAATAGAATAACGGGATCAGAATCCCGGGTGAAAACTCTCAAAAATACGTGCAAAGAACCAATAGCAATAGCAAAGGCCAAGAGAAAAACCTTACACCGGATCGGACAGAACACAGAACAGCAAAACTGGATCTGATGCGCCCAGAATACGGAACAGCAAATCTGTCCAATGGGAAGCCTTCCTCACACCGAATCCGACCCAAACACAGAACAGCAAGACGAGATCTGCTGTGGCCGAACACGAAACAGCGGCCTCGACCAATAGATAGTTTTCTCCTTCCTCGCAATGAGAGTGAGAGGGATGACGTACGACGGCGACTGCGGTGGGGGCGAAACGGCGTCGGCACCACAATCGGGAAGCGACGGTGGCGACGGCAACCTCGACGACGGCGAACTCTGTTTTTCTGTTGGAAACAGAGAGCGACGACAATGGCGACTCCGGGACTCGAACGACGATGTTAGGGGACTCTGATGGAGCGGCGAGGGACGGTGGTGATACAGGCGAAGTGCATGGAGGCAATGAAGGACGACGGCGATGGGAAATGGCGACGAGAACTCGGATGAATTGGGTTACGGCAAGGATGAACGGGAAACACGACGGGGAAAATGCGACGGTGATGAGGGCGAGGGGATGGAGATGATGATGATGGTGGCGGCGGTGGTGGTGAAGGACGATCGGAGTTGGCAATGGGGGTAGGGTGTTTTCGGTTGGGTTTGGGTGCAGCGAAACAAAGAGAGAGAAGTATCGGATCGGGGGGAGAGAGAGTAACGGCGGAGGAGAGAGAGAATAAAAATATTAGGGTTTAATAGGATTATTTATAGGGGATCAAGAATTAGGGTTTTGGATTGAGATTATGTGGATTCTGGGTAACAGTTTTGGCTCCAAAAAGAGAAAAATAAATGCAATGAGATGAGACGAACACAAAGAAAAACAAATCAAACTCAAAATAGAAAGAGCAAAATTTGCAATGAGAACATGATCCAACCAAATGAACACAGATCGATCAAGAGAGAACAAAAGAATCCAAGGAAAGAAAAAATACATTATAACAAATGAATTCAAATACAATAATCAAAAGAAAACAAAATACAGCAAAACCGAAAGTAGGGCTTACAAATAAGTTCTTCAATCCACTCAGCCTCTTTCCCTGCAGAGGATAACACATAGAGGTCTGATTTCATGGATGATAGCATAGTGCCTGTTTACCTTTTAATTTCCATAACATTTCTGTTCCTCCTGCTGTAAACACATATCCACTAGTTATCGACTTTCACCAAATTCTGAGCATCATAATGCATCAGACCAGCCATTCATTCAAAGAATGACTAAAGTAGGACACAACAAACTCTTGAATACCACTCAGGTATCTCATTAGCCTCTTAAGGGCACTCAAATGTGTATGGAATTATTAGTGAATCTGCAGATCATACATATCTCAAAGGCTATGTCTATTCTAGTGCAGATCTTTGTATACATGAGACTGTCGATTCCTTTATAATGATCTACCTGTCTCATAGTTGCACCATCATTAGGTGTCAACCTTTTATCATAATCATAAGGTGCTTCAAAACACACTTTCAATCACTATATCCCTACTTTTGAAACACATTTTGATTTGATGAGTTTGACTAAGGGTTATCCCTTGCCAACCGAAACTCACTCTTATACCTATGGTGTCACAATACCTAGGTATTTCATGCTGAATTCGTTGGATAGCACAATTTCAACTTCATTTGTAATTGAGAGCTCACTTCCAAGAACAACCATGTTAACAAAACAAGTAAATAATAACCAATATATTTGACACACCACAAAGTTGAAGGCACTGATCTGAATTACTTGATTCATATGCTAGGCTCTTTCAGAAATTTGTAAAATTATTTATTCGTCGGCTATACATGTTTTAAGAATATACAATGATTTTACTAAATTGTAAATCTTGTTCACTAAACATATCAGTTCAAGACTTTCTAGTACAAAACTGTTCAGTACAAAACATCAAGTACAAAACTTTTAGTACAAAACTGTTTAAATATCCTTTATGAATAACTAAATTTTCAATAGATGTAAGAGTAAGAAGAATACTTATTGTAGCAATATGACAAATATTTGAGTAGACATCAAATAAATCTACCTCATTTTCTCATTCAATCTGTTAGCTACTAAAATGCATTAAAATTGCTACTGAACAATCAAAATTAAGTTTCTCCTACAAAACTCCACTTACTATAGTTTTAGCCCATTTCAGCAAATCAACTAATTTAAAGTATTATTGTATGACACAAAATCATCTCATTATCTACTAAAGACTCTTCCTTACTCATTTTTCATTCAGGTTTTTAAGTGTCAGTAAGGCTAGTTCTTGATTCCAACTGTGAATCATTGACCGTATCTGTAGGACTAGATTATTTTATACATTTATCTTTGATGAACACATCCTCAAAGAATTCTGCAAGTCTAGATTCTTCTAACACAAATTAGATAGATTCAACATCTGTCCATAGAACTACATTCTGTACTTTCTAAACACACAAATATTTGTTGTAGGTCCTACTTTAGGCCTTTTAGGATCATGTACTCTAACAGAAGTTTCACAACACAAATTTTCACTTTAACAAAATTATTTGTGTTTTCATGCCATGATCCACAAGGTATATTCAATTTAGAGTGTAGTAACACATTAGAGATATGATCAACAATACAACACCACTCATAATTACACAAGACTAACAACGGTCAATATTACAGAATTCAATATTTCACTAAGTGTTTGATTCTAACTTTTATCGATACCATTTGACTGTTGTAAGTAGAGTGCAGTAGAGATTATGCCATATGCAAACTTCTCTAAAATCATTGAAACATATTCACTACCTCTATCAAATCTGAACCCTTGATTTTTAGCATTGACTATAATTTTTAATTCATTAAGAATAACAAGTTCTTCATTCTTCATATATATAACAGACTTATATTAATCATCTACAAAAGTAATTAAATACTTCTGACCAACAATTATCTCACATAGTCACAAAGCTACTGAAATCACAAATATCAGAATATATTGATTGAAAAAGTTATGAACTCCTAGAGACCATACAAAATAATTTTCTAGTGATCAAAATCTGAATTCAAACTTCACATTTGTCATATTTAATGAAGTGTCATTTAGTAGAATTATAAGTTTTAACAAGAACAAACAATTTAATATATAGTTCTAAAATTCTAGCCAATTATGCTATGTTCAGAAACTATACACAATTAGAACTATTATGATTAATTGTCTCATTTGTTAAACTCAACTTATACATACGATTGACAATATATGCACATTATAAGAGTTAATACAAAATTACTCTACCATATTTCACAAAACTATTTGCTTTCTAGTGATTCTAACAATGTCCACTTGCTTAAACACATTGAGCGAAGAGTTCTTTCCTTTATTCGTTCTTCATCATCTTTATAACGCTAAATGAGATAATGACTAACATATTATAATTCAACTTTGCACACACAGTACAATGAACGAGAAAGAACAAAACATAACTAACGGAGTCATATCCTACATTAAGAGATGCTCTCTCCTAAGTTACAGACATTTGTTATACATCTTATATAATTTTTATTTTCATTTTTAATTATTAGAGAAGCAAATATGTAATCTCACACAAACTGCAAACAATGGATTTGTCAAAATATCTATACACATAGTATGATAAAATACTTAAAAACCCTAAACATGCTAGTTTTCCAAAGCGAGAATATCTATGATCTAAAACTCTCAATCATATGATCAAACGCACAAAATGTTAACACATTCATCACATGAAAATACTAAGAAAGATTAGAGTAGATCATACCGACACTTCAAGTTAGAAGTGTTTTCCAAATTCGATGGAGAAGCCTGCGTAGTGCAGACTTATCATACCGTGATGCAAATCCATGTCTCTAATACACACAATTTGTAAGTAACTTTGAAGTTCCTATATTCATCACATCGTTAAAGATTAGCCAATTGAACAAATTATTAGCACTATCTAATTAACAACAGTTTAATTGGAGATTCAATTTTATAGTCAAAGCCTATAATTTATCAAAATAAATATTTGATCCATAGCACGTAGCCATAGCAGTTATTCAGATTTGTATTTAATTAAACAATGCTTAATACGGTTTGGAACTTTAGCACTAAGCAACAAAATTCAAACAAATAATTAAATACCAATTTAAATTTGGTGAAGAACTTATCTTTAATTTAGATCTGAATTGGAAGTATACTACAGTAGATTCAGTTTTCTCCCCATAACACGGAATACAAAACAATACCCAATGGATTGTCTCCACTGGTTAGATCCAGATCTGATTCCTTTTGACTGGATCTGGATCTGATCCAACAGTCCAAACACCAAACAAAAAATCTCCAACCAATAGAGTAGTTGTTGGACTGGATCTGAATCTGGATCTGCTCCAACAGTCCAAACACCAAACAACAATTTCCAACTAATAGAGCAGCTGTTGGACTGGATCTGAATCTGGATATGCTCCAACCAACCGAACACCAAACAGCAAATTCTCAATCCTTGTTTGGTCAGATCTGAGTCAAACTCAACTGCCAGGATCCCCTCTCCAACCTGAACACAGAACACCATAATCCACCAATCGAAAAAATCAAATTTTGGATCTGAGTTGTCTCCTTCTTCTCCTTCTATCTCACATGAAGATCAATGGAGATGAAGGTGGATGATGAGGTAGCATCGACCAGAGGGCGGGTTCGGCGACCCCCAGGGACGGCAGCGGCGCCCAGCGACGTCAGGGGCAGCGGCGGCGCCCAGCGACGGTGGCTGAGGCTCCTCCATCGGCCATAATCGCCACCGAATCCAGCCGATCTGGATTTCGACCACAGCGACGACACCGACGATCTGGGTGCCCCGATCCGCGATGACAGTGACGACACCAGCGATCTGGGTGCCCCTTCGATCCGCGACGATACCGGCGCCGTCGACGACGGTGGCAGGCGGCGGTTTCGGTCAGAGACGGTGATTAAGTGATTTCGACCACAACGATCTCTCTCTTAATCTCAGAATTAATTAAATATCTCAAGATTGTTAGAGATTATGAGAGATTATAACAATAGAAATTAGGGTTAATATCCTAGACTAATGTGCTTGAGATATTTACCCTAGGTATCAAAATTAGAATACCTAGACTACTATCACAATCCAGAATTTATAAGATAAATACTGGTTTGGATACTGGGTTCTCAACCCACTCAACCCGCGTTCTGATATCCATACAATTAATACATGTAACACACGTGTTATCCATAGAATAATATTACACATAATATTATTCATATAGTGAGAATATACCTATATATGCAACAGAAATTGCAATGCAGGAGTTAAGGATGTGATGATATATGATGAACTAACAGCCAGAAGAAGAAAGCCCTCAGGGCAGCATCACTACATTTCTTTGCCTAATTATAAAAGCATTGCATCTGGTCTAATAATTCCTAACAAAGTATCAGCACTAACTTCCGAATGAGAATGATGCATCCTGAAAGATCTTTCTTCTTCATAACAGAAAGTGGGTTAATTTTTGAGTACTATACACTGAAACTGTTTGGCTGTGGCTGAGGCATGACCAATCAACAGCTATGAAAGTTGCACTAGGAAGCTATAATGGTAGTTTATTATTAGTTGATGTACATGGAAGCTTGCTTATAAGAGAAAGAAGTGGATATGACCTTTTATGGATCAACTGCACTACCATAAAATGAAGGCAGGTGGCATCAGGATCCCCATGGGATTACATTCCTGGTAAAGTTCGGAGAGTTGCTCCAGAAGACTCACTCTATTTCGTCAACAGAAAGGGAAGACTGCTTCAGTTTACAGTAAGTTCAAATTTCCTGCAAACCAAAATTTTTAGCTCAAATTATGGTTGACCTTATACAGAATCATAAGCAAATTAAATTATATTATTAAAATAATGTTTGAAATCATAACAAATTTTTTACCGCCTATGGTAAAAAGAGAGCTAACTATTATAAAAGACAGCTATATTTAGACAATCTGAGTTATGTAAAAAAAAAGAAAAAAAAAAAAAAAAAAAAGATTCTGAAATTAACTATGTCATTTTCTATCTGTTATATACTCCATAAAACAAGCGCAACATCATTATATTTGAATAGATACAATGCTCCCACAGATAGATGATCTACTTCTACATGATTTTGTTATAATGACCACAAAAAATTAGGGTGCTTCATAATGTGATATACTTCCATGTGTAGAACTGACCAGGAATGAAATGACAGCAATTTGGAAGATGTACTACAAATTGGAATTTCCATCATATGTAACAATGCTTTTGCATTCTAACAAAGTAAACATTTTGATAGCGGGAACAATTTGAAATCTTATTTGTAACTCATAGCTTCTAGTTTAATATAATTAATTTATTTAGACATTGCTCGTGAAAAGATACATAAGGTGTGTCAATAAGAGGAAACAAACTAGTTTGGTCGTAGCTGGGGTCAACCAGAATATCACAGAAACTTGTAATTATCACCTGCATGTCAAAATTCGACAGCATTCATCCACAGGGGCGGCCCCCACCTTGAGGCCGGTGAGGCGGCCGCCTCAAGCCCCCATATTTTTTGCAATTTTAGGGGCCCCAAATTTGTATTTTCCCTTGTAAATATAGGCATGTATTTTGCTGGTTAAAAATTTTTTATTGTTATTAGGGGCCCCTAGAAATAATTATTTGGGCCTTTTGCCTCGGGCCCCCGGGAACTCAGGGCCGACCCTGTTTATCCACACAAACTTATTTGGATTATGCATAATTCTATTACTCTTAAGAAAAGGCATCTGATGGATCATCTGACTTTTTCTTCTTATTTATGTTTCATATCCTGGTATATGCAATAACTTCTAAATTTACAAGTGACACTACGAAAATTCAAGTGGAAAGATTGCCACAGTCTGTTAGGATTGTGTCTTGAATGCTCGTTGTTCAGATTAAAAGAAGGTAATATGAAGCACGGAGGTCGAAGCGTCGAAGTGAGTAGAAGGAGAAACATCAACAACAGGGTGCAGGCTAGTTGCGGTCGACCGGTCTTGGTGACAGTCGACCGCACCCCCCGACCGCGCCCCCCGACCGCTCATAGTACAGGGAATGTCAGAGAGTGGTACAGTCGAACGGTCTTGTTGGACAGTCTACCGACCGCGGCGCTGAATCTGTTTTGGGCCCCGATTTGTTAGGTCGTTTCAGCCCAATCTTCAACTCCAAGTTAGATCGTGCGGCTCCTATTCAGTTACTTCTTTTCCAGGTTTTATTGGATGACTGAGGGTCAAGATTAGACCTAGGTTTCTCTCTATTCTTCTATATATATTGTAAACTCCTCCAATATGAGAGGTAGTACTTCATAGATTCTTTTCTCCATTGCAAAGAGAGGCTCGAGAGAGATAGTTTTTGGTGGGTGAGTTTAATTCCTTGTATTAAGTGAATCAATAACTCATTGTATTCTCTTCTAGTTGAATATCAGATCTCCCTATATTTTCCCCCAGATTAAGCAAAAGCTAATCGGGATAAGTCATCATTGTTGTGTTTGTGTTAGTTTGGTGGATCTATTTGCTTGCTCAATTTATTCGCCTAGTCTCTCTACTTCGACTTCCTCATTGCTCTATTAGTTCTGCTGTGACCAGAGGGCGTTTGTTGACGCCCCAATCCCAACAACTAGTATCAGAGCTTCAGGTTGCCGAGTTTCTTGGTTAAGATGACATGCCACAGTATTTTGAAGATCAAGCAGTTCGATGGAAAGATCAATTTCAATCTTTGGAAGACTGACATGTATGATGTTCTTGTTCAAGAACGGTTGCAGTTAGTAGTCAAGAAGAAAGAAAAGCCAGCTGATATGAAGGATGACGTTTGGAAAGATATTCGTGAAAGAGCCATAAGTCTAATCCGACTATCCTTGGCGGACGAGGTTAAGTGCAAATTTCTTGTAGAAATTAATGCGGCAAGTTTGTGGAAAAAACTCATAGCTGACTACTCTGGTTCGTCGTTATTAGATCAGATGCATTGGAAGAGAAAGTTGTTCCGTTTATCTATGAAGGAAGGTACCGATATCCAAGACCACATTACAGAGTTCAATAAGGTATTATCTGAACTTTAAGGCGATCAACGCAGATGTGTGTGAGGAAGATAAAGCTTTCAAACTGATATATTCACTGCCGGATTCGTACGAGCCTTTGATCACGACCATGCTACACAATAGATCTACCAAGGAGAGTATTTCGGTAGATGGTGTAATCAAAACATTGAAGGAAAATCAACTTAGGAAGGAGACCCATAAATCTTTATCGTCTATTCCTACAAGTTGTCTGGCAGTGGATGGTTCTTCGGGGGGAAGATAAAGTGCTTTGCAAAAGGATTCGATCCGTTGCCGATATTGCAAGAGGCCAGGGCATATCAAGAAAGACTGTTGGAAATTACAGAATCAAGAGAGCGCTAAGAACGGGAGTTCAGCCACTAATGTGGTTAGTGCCTTTAATTCAGGTGGTTCATGTCTCTTTGTTTCAAATTTTTTAGAAGTGGATTCTAGTTGGTTTCTTGACTCAGGAAGTTCTTCTCATATTTGCTCCAAGAGGGAGTTGTTTTATACTTATAAGTCGACTACAGGGCATTGTGTGACAACGGAAACTGGGAAGATTTGTGAAGTAGTGGGTGAGGGGACAATTGAGTTGAAGATGCTAGGTCTAAACATGTTCACTTTAATGGATATTTTGCATATTCCTCTGCTGAAACGGAATCTGATTTCCTTGGGAACTCTTGATGCACGGGACTACAAGTGCACAGCTCAAGGTGGAGTTTTCTCTGTTTTTCAAGGTCGTCGTAAGGTGATTAGAGGTATGAGAATGGTTGGGCCAAGCCAAAACAATCTCTACAAGCTTTAGAGAATTCGAAATACTTGCGCAAGTGTTGCTCCTTTTCCCGTTATTCCCGCAAGCTCAGCTAGTTTGCCACAACTAGAATCATCGAGACGATACTACGATGTTCGAATATCATCGAGAGGTAGAGTTCGTGCGGAGTTTGGCAACTTCGTGAGTACATCTACGGAGGTGTATCCTTGAAGGGGTATACTAGATTCGGTGAGATTGGGTAGAGATCATTTCAATTAGAAGAAGAAGCTATTGTTCTAAGTTTTCTTTGCAAGTAAAATTTGTTAGAGTTTGGAGATGAGTAACACATTATTTAATAGCACTCGTATGCAATCCAAGGTGGAGTTTGTTAGGATTGTGTCTTGAATACTCATTGTTCAGATTAAAAGAAGGTAATATGAAGCACGGAAGTCGAAGCGTCGAAGTGAGTAGAAGGAGAAACAACAACAGTAGGGTGCAGGCTAGTTGCGGTCGACCGGTCTTGGTGACAGTCGACCGCACCCCCCGACCGCTCGTAGTATAGGAAATGTCAAAGAGTGGTACGGTCGACCGGTCTTGTTGGACGGTCGACCGACCGCAGCGCTGAATCTGTTTTAGACCCCGATTTGTTAGGTCGTTTCAGTCCAATCTTCAACTCCAAGTTAGATCATGCGGCTCCTATTCAGTTACTTCTTTTCCAGGTTTTATCGGACGACTGAGGATCAAGATTAGACCTAGGTTTCTCTCTATTCTTCTATATATATTGTAAACTCCTCCAATATGAGAGGTAATACTTCATAGATTCTTTTCTCCATTGCAAAGAGAGGCTCGAGAGAGAGAGAGTTTTTGGTGGGTGAGTTTAATTCCTTGCATCAAGTGAATCAGTAACTCCTTGTAATCTTTTTTAGTTGAATATCAGATCTCTCTATATTTCCCCCGGATTAAGCAAAAGCTAACCGGGATAAGTTATTGTTGTTGTATTTGTGTTAGTTTGGTGAATCTACTTGCTTGCTAAATTTATTCGCCTCGTCTACTTCGACTTCCTCATTGCTCTATTAGTTCTGCTGCGACCAGAGGGTGTTGGTTGATGCCCCAATCCCAACACAGTCCTCCAGATACAAAAATCGCATTCATAGTGGATCAAGAATAATTCAGAATGAACATTATATTTTTTGTTGGAAAGAATGGTTGTCTATACCAATATAACAAAATCACCGACCTGTGGCATGAACACTACCAGTCTCCGTACTTAATCCGCTCAAGGTCCCTAGGAACAGCACTGAGGCCAGCCCCATTTTCACTAACTGGCTCCCTCTTCATGATATCAGATAATGGTGGTCTTGTTGAATACAACTGGAACTCATTACTTGGATGGGAATGTGATGTGACATCGGTTCAAGCCGATTTGGACGTTTCTATCAACGCACGTATCGTCTAGGACAGCTGCTTCATTAGCTTAATATTTTATTTCAGTACTATATTTATTTTTGGCAATTATAGCCACATGTAATCTTTCTTTTATGCATTAGAATATTTCTGAGATTTTAGAATATTTTGAGATTTGTATCAAGATTTGGCTTTGAGCCTATATATAGGCATTGAGATTAATGAGAAGTTATGTCATTCTTGATTAAAAAAATTATTGTGTTGAGTTTTTCTCTTCATCTCTCTTTTATGTGATACAATTGAGATCCAATTTTAAGGTTTGTAATAAACTCTAAAACTACCTCAAATATCTAAATCAATATTTAACCCTAACCCTAATACCTCTCTCCCTCAGCCGCTCCCTCTCTCTCCCGACATTCTCTCTCTCCTTCTTCTTCTTCCTCATTTCTCCTCCCGAAACCGAACAACCCACACCCTAATCCTTCGTCATCCCCGTTGACCACCTCTCTCACCTCCACCATCAAATCGATTCACTTCATTCCCGAACCACCTCGACACTACCGTCGATCCCCTTCTCCCACGTCGAAACCCTAATCCCTAACTTCCTCTACTCCGAACCCATCCCCAAAACCCCTCATCGCCTCTCCTGCCACCATCCCGAAGCCAGCCCCTGCAAGTCCGTTGACTGCTCCCAACCCCGATCTCCACCGCTGTTGTCGACAGGTCCACGCCTGCAACCCGGCCTCCGACCACCACAACACCTGGCCATTTCGTCGATCACTTCCCGCACAACAACCTCCCTTATCGCAGCCAACACCGACCACAATAGCCCTCTGGCTCTAGCGTGATTTACTTTGAATCCCATGATACTCTTTCCACTTCTCAAATATTTGTATTACTGCTTTATCGTCTCTATCATATTATTTGATTTAACTGTCATCCAGAAATATTGAGAGTGAGTGTTCTACTTACCTAATTAGAGTACAAATCAATATTGTGATTTTTACTTGCTAAGAACGCTTAGAGATATAATTATTGATTATTAGAACTTAATCGTTAATTGGGCCTGTTAACTTAATTCAATTCTTAAAAATCCATCGAATCGAATAATTGTTTTAATTTCTAACTTGATCCTCATTACATGTTGGTAAAATTAATCCTTTAAAATTCTTGAAAGTTCTCTACCTAGGATTAAGTTTTACATCATTTTGGTATCAGAGCTCAGGTTCATAAAACCCTATTTCTTGCAGCATTTAGGCATAATTTTTGCATTTATTTAGGATCGTTTTAGTGTCTTTTATTTTCTATCTTTTTTAGATCATTCCAGATTTTTAAAAAAATATAAAAATATAAAAAAAAACAAAACAAAACAAAAAACTTAGGTGCATTTAGGACACGTTTTCCCAAATTTCAGCAAACACACGACCCCTAGTTTCCACCGTTGGTGAATGCGTCTTCGCAGCACCATCACAGACCCTGAAGAGCCTTTCTTGTCCCTCCCAAACCACCTAATTAGGAACCCTAGACCTCCGCAAACCCCTCCACAAACTAAGATGGACAACTCTGATATTTCCGCTACCTTAGCTGCCATTCAAGTAACTCTTGCCAATATCAATCAGAGGCTTGAGAAAGTAGAATTAAATCAATTTGTTACCCTTGAGCTTCATGCTAATCATCAGATCTCTCAAGGGAATGATCGTGACGGTCGACATCAATATTGTGATCCTGACGAACAATACAAGAAGAACGTTAACGCTGACGTTCCCCATTTTGAAGGCCACATGGAACCCTAAGCTCATCTCGATTGGATCCGTGCTATGGACCACTATTTCATGTGGTTTGACATGAGTGAAGCCCTATTAAATTTACCACTATAAAATTGACGGGTAAAGCTCAACAACACTGAACCAATCTTGAAATGCCCGTAGAGGCCGAGGTATGGCACCCATAGCCACTTGGGAAGCCATGAAAGAGAAGCTCACTGAGAGATATGTACCATTATCGTTCCACACCCGATTGCTAGATTCGTAGAACCAACTCTATCAAGGAAGCAAATCTACCTAAGAATATGTTGATAAGTTTGATGACTTCCTTATTCGGTGCAGTGTCTTAGGTAAAGAGAGTGAAGAACAAACTCTCTTTAGGTTCAGGGCTGGATTACGAGCTGATCTGAGGAACGAGCTAATTCATAGAAATGTGAACTCATTAGCGGCAGCTTATGCTCTTGTCCTCGATATGAATTCCTTTAAAGCAAGTTCCCATTATAAATCTAACAATTCGAGAGATCATTCCTCTAGAATGACCTCCACTGACACCTCTAGGCCTAAACCCTCCTTTTCTCAGTACCCCAATAAATCTTACCCCATCAAACCTAATTCAAATTCCTATCCACCTAGAAATGATAATAAGAGGAAGAACACCGAAAAAGACTACTCTAAGGTTGATCCTCTCACTAACTGCTATAAATGTAAGGGATACGACCATGTTGCTGGCAACTGTCCCAGCCCCAGTAGGACCAATATAGTAGAGGGTACCGCTATCATCGCTGACGATTCCGACAATGAGTTTTCCTATGAGCCTATTGAAAGCGATGACTTCGGCGAAGAAGAGGATGACTAGTATCTCCACTGTATTCGGTCTATCCAATCGCCTCGCTTGAATGTAGTCAGATGTACTTTTCCCAACCAAAAGAATAAGATGATTGGAAGCGCACTGCTATATTTCACACATTTATGACTATGGGTGGTAAAAACTGCAAGGTGACTGTTAACAGTGGGAGCTGCGTCAACGCTGTCTCTTCTGCAGGCTTAGCTAAAACCGAACTTAAGGCTGAACCCCATCCACGCCCATACAAAGTATCTTGGATTGATGCGACAGCCCTCCAAGTAACACATCGATGTTTGATCCCTGTGAACTTCATAGCTTACAAAGATCAAATTTGGTGTGATGTGCTCAAAATGGATGTGGGTCAAGTCATTTTAGGAAGACCTTAGTTATACGACCACGATATGACCATATATGGTCGATCCAAACAATGTGTGTTCCAGCACGATAGACTAAAAATAAAGCTCATACCCATGAGACCACAAACTATTCTGGCTGAAACAACACCAGCTCCCTTAAGAAAGGATAAGGAAGTAACGTATATGGGTGCAAAGAAACTCACGAAAGAAATTGACAAAGGGGCTACAATTCTTCTACTCGCAGTGAGAGAAGTCCCTAAAGATCCTAAGTCACTCAACCCGCCTCAAGTTACTCCTGTCCTACAGGAATTTGCAGATGTGTTTCCTGCTGACCTCCCCAACCAGCTGGCTCCACTGCATGACACCCAACACCTTAATGATCTGGTTCCGGGAGCGAGTCTATCCAACTTGCTACATTATCATATGAATCCGATAGAGCATGCCAAGTTGAAAAGGCAAGTTGATGAGTTATTGGCAAAGGGCTTCATCAGAGAAAGCTTAAGTCCTTGCGCTTCCCGCTCTATTGACACCAAAGAAAGATGGAACCTAGCATATGTGTGTGGACAGCTGCATCATAAACAAAATCACGATAAAGTACTGTTTTCCATTCCTTGTTTGGATGACATGTTGGACATGATGTCTGGTGCCACAATTTTTTTCAAGATTGATCTTGAAAGTGGCTACCACCAAATACGTATTCGTCCTTGTGATGAATGGAAGACCGCCTTCAAGACGAAGGATGGCCTATACGAATGGATAGTCATGCCGTTTGGAATGACGAATGCCCCAAGCACGTTTATGAGGATCATGATGCAAGTACTTCGTCCCTTTATGGACAAGTTCCTTATGGTGTACTTTGATAATATTCTCATTTACAGCTGATCCGTTGGGCAACATCTTGACCATTTGAGACAGGTCTGCGATGTTTCGAGGAAGGAACAGCTTTATGCTAATCCTACCAATGTACCTTCCTCTCCGATCAGAATATTTTTTTGGGATTTATTGTTTCTGCCCGAGGAGTATCGACTGATCCAGAAAAGATACGAGATATTACTGAGTGACTTGAGCCCCGCAACATTCGTGATGTGCAGAGTTTTCATGGTCTTGCCACCTTTTATCGTTGGTTCGTGCAAGGATTTAGCATAATCATGGACCCGATAACCGACTGTTTGAGAAAAGGTGAATTCGTCTGGTCAAAAAAAGTCGTGAAAGCCTTTGAAGAGATCAAGAAAAGAATGACTCAGACACATGTTATGAGGTTGCCTAATTTCACTAAAGTCTTCGAAGTAACGTGCGATGCTTTTGGTATTGGTATAGGTAGAATCCTCAGTCAAGAGAGTCATCATGTTACTTATTTCAGTGAACATCTGAACGAAGCAAAACAAAAATACTCCACTTATGACAAAGAGTTCTATGCTGTAATTCAGTCACTTTGCTTTTGGCAACATTACCTCCTGCCACAAGAATTCGTCATTTTCTCAGACCATGAGGCCTTAAGATTCCTTAATTCTCAACAAAAGTTGAATCCGATACATGCTTGATGGGTAGAGTTCCTACGAGAATATCCGTATACCATTAGACATACAAAATGGATTGATAATAAGGTCGCAGATGCGCTAAGTCGTTGTTACATGATCCTATCTATACCGCGTATCGAAATTATTGGTTTTGAGATCAAAAGATGAATATGCCTCCTGCCCAGATTTTCATGAGATCTATACCTCTTTGAAGGATGACATCACTCGAGTGATAGATAATTATTTCTTGAAAGATGATTATCTCTTTTATCGCTCCAAACTGTGCATTCTTTGTACATCATTACGATAGTATCTTTTTTAGAAATGGCACGCTGCCTTGCTGAGAACTTTGGGCATAGCAAGACCATTGATGCTGTGGAACATAGGTTTTACTGGCCTAAACTAACGAGAGACGTTGCGAGACTTGTCAACAGGCGTCATACTTGTCAACTCGCCAAGCAACAAAAACAGAACACATGCATGTATACTTCGTTACCTATTCCCAGTCGCCCTTGGGAAGATGTGAGTATGGATTTCGTGTTAGGCTTACCGAAAACACAAAAGAAACACGATTTCATTCTTGTTTTCGTGGATCGTTTTTCTAAATGGCCCACTTCCTCCCATGCTCGAAAAATTTTGATGCATCTCATGTAGCTCAAATCTTCTTTGATAACATTGTGAAGCTACATGGGTTGCCAAAAATTATTGTGTCCGATAGGGATGTGAAATTCACGAGTTATTTTTGGAAGATTCTATGGCACAAGATGGGTATGAAATTGCAGTTCTCTTCAGCCTTCCACCCAAAGACTGATGGTCAGACTGAGGTTGTCAATCGGAGTCTTGGCAATCTCTTGAGTACTCTTGTAGGAGAGAACTTAGGAACGTAGGACTTAAAATTAACGGTTGCTAAATTTTCTTATAACACATCTAAGAATAGAACCATTGGCATGAGTCCACATGAAGTTGTACATGGTTATTGTCCTAGGAAGCCCATAGATCTTATCCCCATGTTAGAACATCACCGAGTCTCAGAGTCTGCATCTGCATTTGCATTCCGCATTCATGACTTGCTTAGAGAAATTTCCAAGAAAATTAATGAGAATAATTTTAACTACAAGTTAAGAGCTCATATTAGAAGGAAAATTAAAACTTTTAATGTGGGTGACGAAGTGATGGTTCGGATTCGTCCGGAACGGTTTCCAGCTGGATCCGTTAAGAAGTTGAATGCACGTGCTGTAGGCCCATTTAAAATTCTTCATAAAATTAATGATAATTCCTATGTCGTTGACCTTCCTGAAGGTTTTGACATAAATAAGACTTTCAATATTGAGGATCTAGTACCTATGAAGCCCAAAAATTTAACTCTAGAAATCCTCTTATAGATGAGCCTACTCTGCAGCCTAATGGTGAGATTCTCACATTACCCCCACTACCTGATACTACTTACCCACCGACAAAAGAATTTGATAATATTTTAGATGATCAGATAATCTCTACTAAAGATGATGGTATTCATAGGTATTTGGTAAGATTGAAAGACAAGCCGGAGTCAGAGAATACTTGGATAGATCATGAAGAGCTCCAACGCTTGGATCCAGATCTTTTGGGACACTATGACAAGAAGACTGGTTTTGACTCGAATGGATTGATCCCTCTCCCACCCAGGGAGAATAATGAGGATATCAGTTCAAGACGATTTGGGCATTTCTATCAGCGAAGGCATCATCTAGGACAGCTGCTTCATTAGCTTAGTATTTTATTTCAGTATCATATTTTTTTTGACAATTATAGCAATATGTAATCTTTCTTCTATGCATTAGAATATTTCCGAGATTTTAGAATATTTTGAGATTTGTATCAAGATTTGTTTTGAGTCTATATATAGGCCTTAAGATTAATGAGAAGTTATGCCATTCTTGATTAAAAAAATTATTATGTTGAGTTTTGCTCTTCATCTCTTTTTTGTGTGATACAATTGAGATCCTATTTTAGAGTTTGTGATAAACTCTAAAACTAGCTCAAATTCCTAAATCAATATTTAACCATAACCCTAATTCCTCTCTCCCTCAGCCGCACCCTCTCTCTCCCGACATTCTCTCTCTCCTTCTTCTTCCTCCTTTCTCCTCTCGAAACCGAACAACCGACACTCTACTCCTTCGTCATCCCCGTCGACCACTTCTCTCACCTCCACATCAAATCGATTCACTTCAATCCCGAACCACCTCGACGCCGCCGTCGATCCCCTTCTCCCACGCCGAAACCCTAATCCCCAACTTCCTCTACTCCGAACCCATCCCCAAAAACCCTCATCGCCTCTCCTGCCACCATCCCAAAGCCAGCCCCTGCAAGTCCGTCGACTGCTCCAAATCCCGATCTCCACCGCTGTCGTCGACAGGTCCACGCCTACAAACTGGCCGACCACCACAGCACCTGGCCATCCCGTCGATCATCGCCCACACAAAAACCTCCCTCATCGCAGCCACACCGACCACAACAGCCCTCTTGCTCTAGAGCGATTTGCTTTGAACCCCGGTATACTCTTTCCACTTATCAAATATTTGTATTACTGCTCTATCGTCTCTATCATATTATTTGATTTAACTATCGTCCACAGATATTGAGAGTAAGTGTTCTACTTGCCTAATTAGAGTACAAATCAATATTGCGTCTTTTACTTGCTAAGAATGCTTAGGGGTATAATTATTGATTGTTAGAACAGAATCGTTAATTGGGCCTGTTAACTTAATTCAATTCTTGAAAATTTATCGATCCGATTAACTATTTTAATTTCTAATTCGATCCTCGTTACATGTTGGTAAAATTAATCTTTTAAAATTCTTGAAAATTTTCTACCTAGAATTTAGTTTTACATCAGAATGTGTAGAAGACGGAACTCCCTACAGAGATGTCACGCTGGTGGGTGCACCGGGCCCGTGCTTTGATGGGAGTCAATTGTTTGTTATAGGATCAGATGGGAATGTATACCAAAGGCATTTGGATATGAAAGAATGGAAATAGAAAAGTTACGGCTACCTCTTCGCAGAAAATGAAGGCTTGGAAGCCCATAGAAATCTAAAGCAGATCAGAAATGTCCTGCTGATAACGATACGGCTAAGTTTGAGAATAATCATCAGTACTCTAATACTTTCACTTGCATTTAGAAAACGACTACAGATGCCATTTTTCATTTTTTGCATATATAGAAAACGATTACAGATGCTCTAACTAACTTAACAATAATCTATAACACAATCAGATATTAAAATTGATAAGGGACATTTATACAACACGTGTACTCACGTGATGGACAAGTATTTGATTAACATTTTTGGGCGGTGAAGACCTCACTGATTCATATCAAAATATAATGGGTTTATTGGTTTTGGCCCAAAAGAGGGATTGGTTTTCTCAAATTTAGTGTTATTTAATTGATTTTTTTCTTCATTCCTTGAACTTCTACAAGATTGTTGGTGTGGTATGTTTTTAGAATTTTATTTATGGGCAATTTTAATAAATTTAATGAGTTTGCATAAAACTCTTATCCTTTTTTTTGGCGGTTTGACATTATGGGCGAAAATTAGTTGTGGCCAAAATTAGTTGTGATTCACCCTAATATTCTCTTATGCAGTTAAGTTCGGCATAAATTGGGTTTAAAAGGGTTCTATAGGGTTTTCTGCAAAAATTATAGATATGTATACATTTTACAAAATAAGGGGTTTATTAGAAAATATTTTCTCTTTGTTGACAATTTTTTTTTAAAATTATACATTAAACTCCCTCGAATACCTAATTAACCAATAAAGAATATATTTCAGGTAAAAAAACCTAAACACCCTTCAAAACACTAATTTTTATAGACTAGTAATCCGCACGTGCAATGCACGTTCTAATTAACTTTTTTTTATATAATTAATAATAAGACGTAATCTGGCGTCGAACCTGAGATCTCCCTTTACTCATCACATACTATTTACAAATTACTCCTAGTGGTACAAATTTTTATTTTATATGAGTGACACTTTTGTAAATAATTATGTCGTAAATAAATTTGAACTTTGAGGGTATTATGATAACTAACAACAGTTGAGTTAATGAATGGTTAATATAACTCCAACTTAAAAATGAATGGTTGAGATTAGTTGGTTGAATGTCTACAATTTACAGGTTGTCTATAAATGACAACCCCAAATCTCCCATTATAATATTAGAGATTTTGAGCATAGTAGGGTGACCACAACTACTTTTGGCCCGTGGTATGCCACACCGCATAAAAAAATATGGGGTATGATTTTATACGAACTCATGAAAGTTGGGTATCATTTAGTAAAATTTAGTCATTTATGCAATACGTAGTGAATTTTATAATAACTAATTTAGCTCGGGAATTAGAGAATTTGCATGGCTTTATATTTTAATGTGGTTGCAAGTGTATAAAATATATTTTTCTACTTGATTCATACAATTATAGGAGTTAACCAAACTACCTGACCCACTTTTGAAAAATATTTAGCCAAACGACCCACTTTCATAAAGATTTAGTGAATTGACCCACTTTTACAAAACATTTAGTTAACTAACCCTTTTTAATATAATAACCTAAAAACAAAACTTTCTATATAACCCTACTTTACAAATTATAAATTATAATCCCTATAAAAGCTGGATATATCACAGAAAATAAAGAAACTAAAATTAAAAAATCTTTCAAAATTTAAAATTAGACACATTGACAGGAGATTAACAGAAAGAAAGCATATTGCTAATAAAGAAATATTAGAATACTTGTTACTAACAAGTAAAGTAACAAATAAACTATCTAAAGAAATACAAAAAGAGATAACATATAGAGTATTAGATTACAGAAACGAAGAAGCAAGTTGGTATTACCAACAACTATTAGCATACAAAATAACAGGCTAAGTATGGCCAATGAAGCAGTTGCATTAAATCCTGACATAACCCAAAAATTTATATGATAAACATACAAGAGTTGAAAGAAGATTATAATA
Organism: Hemerocallis citrina; assembly: GCA_017893485.1. Taxonomy (NCBI): domain Eukaryota; kingdom Viridiplantae; phylum Streptophyta; class Magnoliopsida; order Asparagales; family Asphodelaceae; genus Hemerocallis; species Hemerocallis citrina. The sequence goes on from CM030366.1 coordinate 20,905,270, forward strand.
GTCCTGAAATTGTAGGAGATATAAGAAAAGATTTTAAAATCATAAATAAAAATATAAAAGAATTAGCTAGATATATAACTGACTACCCAGAAGAAGAATTCGGCATAACGGAAGACGGTATGAAAGAGTTAGAAGCAATAACAAAACTTAATATAAATATTTTGAAAATAGAAGATTTAATGGCAAATCCTAACCCAGTAGAAGTAGAAGAAGCCTTGAAAAATCTAGACATAACAAATGAAGAAGTAAAAATGGACTAAGATAAGATTATAGCAAAACCTTCAGAAATTCCAAAAGACATGTATGAATTCTTAAGGCCACCACCTAACAAAAAACCATACCAATTACCATGGAAATGACAAAACACAAAAAGAAGAATGCAGCTAGGAAAAGACAAAGAAAAGGAAACCCCAAAATATGAACCTACAGAACACTACGAAAAAGAAATAATAGGAAATGGAGAATGGTTAGACTTAGATTGCGTAAAAAACGTAGATAGGACAATTGAAAAATGGGTAAAAGCCACACTAATAGTAGGATTTAGGCAAAACCTTACCAGAAACGCATTTGAGAAATTTATAGAAGCCACCTTTATGGGAGTAGTAGCAAAATGGTGGAATGAGCTAGAGGAAGAAGAGAGAAGTACTATAAGAAAATCAAGACCAATTGATGATAGAAAAACTGAAGAAAACTCAGCACAACGAACCTTAGGTCTAAAAGAAATAATTACAAATTACGAAAAAGCAATAAGAACAGAATTCAGTCTATGAGATAAAGGAGAAAAACACACTATATATAAAAAGAATCAAGCAAGATGGAGACTAAGTAACTTAGAAATATGCGACATGTGCTATTTTGACAACTATGCTTGTGAATTCGAGAATATTTTCAAGATAGTTATTATACAAAAGAAGAACAGAGTCCAATTTTGGACTCATTCTTTCTAAAACTACATGATCCATGGAGTATAAACATACATAGTGCATACATAAGTGAGAAAGTAAAACTAGAAGTAGACACTTTAGGGTATAGAACGCAATTCGTAAAAGATTATAGGGACAAAGTATGCCAAGATGCTAGAGCAACAATGAAATATTATAGAACATATAAACAAAGAATTTGTTGTGAGGATGCAAGGCCGAGTCATTGGGGATGCAATAATAACTATAAATATACAAAGAAGAATAATCACAAATTCCAAAAATATAAACCAAAATATAGAAAAACTTTCAAGAGATATAGAAAACCCTATAAAAAATACTTTAGAAAAATGAATAAGAATAAAAATAGGCAGTATACAAAAAATCCTAAGAAATGTAACTGTTACATATGTGGAGAAGTAGGACATATATCACCAAATTGTTCTAAAAGAATGAAAAAAGAAAATATAAAATACATAGAAGAAATTGAAGAAATGAACAATATAAACTATGAACCCATAGAATATGATGAAGAATGGTCAGAAATAAGTGAAGATGAAAAAATAATGGTAATGGAAGAAGATAGTAGAAGTAGTGAAGGTGAAACAGAAGAATGTGAAATAAACATGATGACAGAAATAACAGGAATAGGAGAACCTTCACAAAGAGAAGAAAACAATGAAGAAGTAAGAGAAAGAATGTGCTTTGACATACAAAAATACGATAAAATAAGAGCGACCAAATTAGATATAAATCTAAAAGAAAATTTTAAACTACTCATATTCGAAAGAAAGAAAAGTACTATCATAATAGTTAGAAATAATGAACAACCCATAGACATTGAACAAGCACAAGGGAAAATCATAATCCCATTAATAACAAAAAGAATAATAAGACAAGAAATGGAAAAAATAAATGAGAAAACCAGAAAACCATTAAGACACATACATTTAGGAGCAGTACAAATAATAATAAAAGCCTATTTTAATGAAGGAATAAATACACCGCTGGAAATATACCTGATGGATGATAGGATAATATCAAGTACACAAGATGCCTTAATAGAAATAGTATAAGGAAACCTAATGTACCAAAAGATAAAATTTACAATAAAACCTAATTTCTCTATAAGCATGGCAGAAGAAAATAAAGACAAAAGTCTAGTCATGTATCATAGGTTATCAGGAATAGAAATGATAGAAAAAAGCAAAATTATGAGTATACAAATAAGAAATATTTATGCTTTCACTAGCAAACACTAAGTAAGAAATAGAAATACAGATAATTTTGAAATAGAGCCGCTATTCAGCTAAATTATAAGATACAAACCAGCTAGAGAGAACCCTGAAATGACTATACTAAATTATATAGAATTCGACTTTAATAAAGCAAAAGAAACTGCAAAAGAAAAAGTACCACAAATAATGTTCAGAAAGAGATCATTATCAATAAGAAATAAGTAACAAGCATTGGAATTAATACCAATAATAAATACATGAGAACACCAAAACAATAACCAATTTAAAATATAAATAGAATATTATGACAATGGGAAATGGAATAAACAAATAGCCTTAGTAGATACAGGAGCTACTAATTCACATATTAAATAAACAAATGTAAAAATCACTGAATTAATAACATTAGAAAACCCATATTACTACCTAGACTATTACAATAATATACATCCAATTGTATATAAAATTATACTACCACTGAGGATCAATGGTAAAAAGGAAATGTTATTACACTTACACGTAGACCCAGAACACCATGTTAATGAAATGCTATTAGGAACTGACTTCCTTACATCAGTACAACCTTACTCAATTCAAGAAGAAAAGATCACAATAACAGTAAACAATGAAAGTATGATAATAAATAGAATATTAGATAAATAAATCCATTAAGAGCAACAAAAAATACATTATACATACTAACAGAATTTGTTTACGAAGGATACAAATCAAGAAACTACCATAGTCTAATAGACACCAGAGCAGGTACCAGCTCATGCCGCAAAAATATACTACCAAAATGGAAACAAGATGGATATAATAAAAAAGCAATAACTGGATTAACTGTACAAACTATCATACTTGATAAGTATCAACAAAATGTTAATGTACAAATAGGAAGTTACATACTAAGAATACCAATAATATACCAGTTTGATGATATGAATAATGATGTGCTCTTAGGAAATGACTTTTTCCAAATACTATCCTATAACTATATCACATAAATTAGTTGTATTTACGACACCTTGCCAACACCAAGCAATAGCAATTTGAATAACCCAACCTTATTCTAGAACCGACTTACTACACATCAGAGTTTTTTCAACCAAGCGTGGTGAATATCAATATTTACTAAACAAAACTTGAATACAACAAGTCCAAGAAATAACTACAAAAGAAATTTTACAAAAACAATTAGAAGATCTGTGCGGAGAAGATCCCTTGGCAAAATGGAACTTAAGTAAACCCATAGCACACATAGAGTTAATTGATAAGAACAAAATAATAAAAATTAAACATATAAGACATACTCCAACAGATCTAGAAGAGTTCAAAATACATATAAAAGAATTAATGAAAAATAATTACATAAGAAAATCACAAAGTCCACATTCATCACCAACATTCACAGTAAGAAAGCATTCAGAAGAAAAAAGGGGTAAATCTAGAATGGTAGTAAATTATAAGGAACTAAATAAGAATACTAAGAGGTTTGGATACCCACTACCAGACATGCAAATACTACTTAACACAGTAAAAGTAAGAAAAATATATTCGAAATTTGATTGTAAATAGGGACTTTATCATGTAAAAGTAACTAACAGAAGATTCAAAACCTTTAACTACATTTAGCACACCTCAGGAATTTTATGAATGGAATGTATTACCATTCGGTTATAAAAACAGCCCAGAAATATTTCAAGAGTATATGGATAATTTTTTTGAAAAATACAACAATTTCATATTAGAATATGTAGATGATATTCTAATAGGATCCGAAAACGAAGAACAACATAAAGAACATCTACTAAAATTCATAGAAATAGAGGAAAATGTGGGTATTATACGATCAAAAAAGAAAATAGAATTATTCAAAACTGAGATAGAATTCTTAGGAACAAAATTATCACACGAAGGAATAGAATTACAACCACATTGAAAACCCTGTTTTTCATTTTTCGTATTTTTGATGTATTTTTCTTCCTTCTTGAATATTTGTACCCTTTTGTATTTTTCTGGACCGTATATTGGAATTGTTTTCAATATATATTCCTTTTTTTGCTCAATCTTGATCTTTTGTGATTTATTTTCGGTTCCTTGATTTGTTCTTGAACATTGTTGTTATTTTCGCTCTTCATTTGTGTCTTCCTCTCTTTATTTGTATCTTTGGGTGCTCATGGTGATTTGGTTGCTCATCCTATTCCCAGTCCTATTGTTTGATCCCTAATTGATTACCAACGCCAAATTAAATCCACAATCCGATTTGAAATCCTATACACATTGATCCTAATCAAATCCTATTAGACTAATCCTACTACTACTCCTAATCTACCCACAACCCATTAACCCAATACCCATCTCATACTGAACCCTAAACTCAAACCCTATATAAACTCATCTCATTAAAACCCTAACCTTACTTCAATACCCCGGCCTCCTCCCACTCTTCCCTGCCCTTGCGTTGCACACCTCGACACCCCCGACCTGCCCTCCAACCGCCTGCACCCCAATCCCGATGCCAACCATCAGCGCCGACCACCCCTATCCATTACCGACTCCACCCTAGCCGACCTCCATTACACCCGAGCACCTCCATCTTCCATCACCTATCTATTTCCGTCCTTCTGTCGTCGACCAGCAGCGGCAACCAGAGCACCAACGGCCAGCCGATGCCCCGACCCCCATTGCTCTCTTTCTTGCTTTGCGAGTTTGCGAGTATTGGTGTTTTGCACGTGCGAGTTGTTCGTTGATTCGTGGATTTTCGTTCGTGGGATTGTTCGTTTCCGGGATCCATTCCCGTTATTCTTGGTGTTCATTTCGTCTTCGGTTAAGGCAAGTAACTTGTACTCAAATTCCTTTGTATGATACAAGTCAAAAAATACTGCTTATAGTATAGTCGATCAAGGTTCTAGAGACAATTCGTGTATGTGTTATTTTTGATGGGTTTTGTCTCTATAGTGCTATTTGACCATAGTTGCCTCACGACACAAAAATCAACATGAAAACAACTAGGTTTGACCGTTGTCGATCTATTCATATATGTGAGATAATTAGGTGAAATTATGTGTTTGATGAGATCCATGTGATATGATGGTTGTGAATATATTATATACTCTATTTCATTATGTTTGGATACTTAGTAGACTATATATCATGTTCGAATGTGATTGGAACAAGTTCCGTGTGGTTTATGTTTGTTTTGCTTTCAAGAGAAAATCTGTATATGTCGATGATCAGTTTTGATTTGTATTTTAAATCCTATTAAGGTCAGAATTCTTAATTTTTGTATTAGATATGAATTGTAGATAAATCTGTTTTCTTTCCAAACTCTCTAACCTTGATCGATTCCGTTTTCGTATGAGTGAGTTATGACTATTTTACTACAGAGGTGTATTCTATTTCCATATTTCATTTCTTGATAATTTTGATGATTAAACTATTTTGATACTAGTCTTAAATATATTATTCTGATATGAACCTTTGTATAGTATTTCTATATCTATTTAGGGTTACCCAGAATTTTGGTGGATTTTAATGATGAGTTTTATACGTCGTTTCATTATTGTTTATGAAAGTTATACTTGCTGTATTTTGCTCGTTGTTCTGTAAAGAATCGTATTTTCACCCTATTTTCTTTTACTGTAATGAAAATATTTATGAAATATGAAATTTAGATTATTTTATCTATTTTCATCTCCCTTTAATGGATTTGGAATTTGTTTTACGGTTTGCGAGATATTACAGTTTTCGTACAGCAATGTTGGGAACTCCAGATTTGCCAAACTATCGTTTCTTGATGTTTTCTGATTTTTTTTTACTGAGCTAATTTTACTGGAATATTATGAAACTTTATATTCTGATACTATCCATATAGGGGATTATCCTAGATTTTTCCTGAATTTATTTGAGAAGTTTTAATACTGTTTTCCTATCAATGGAGACGATTTACTGATTTCTGGCTAAACGTGTTTTCTGGATTCAAATTAGTTTTGAGTTATGATTTTGTGAAATACTATATGGCTTATATATAATGGCTGGATTCGTGTGAAAGTCTATTTTCTAGATTCTTTGACAGATTTAGATTTGGATTTCTGTAGTAACGGAAATCACTATTTTAGTACTGTACTGTCATTCTGTCCTGAATATGAACATACACTGTTTTGCTCGTTTATGTGACCATATATCATCTATGCATGTTTATTTGTTTTCCTAAACCTAATACTGATTGTATAATATTAGTTTGATACTATTTCATTCACTATCATGTCTGTTGATAACCATAATAAAAGTGATCAAGCCGGAGTTTCTTAAGGGAAGATCTAGTAGTAGAAAATATGGAAACGTATACTTAGAAGGGAACTAGTGTTCCATACTGTTACTATTGCTGTTACTGTTACTGTTACTGTTACTGCTACTGTCACTGTTATTCTTACTGCTATTGCTACTTTTACTGATACCTGAGTACACAGCCCCATTATGGTCCACTATGAAATCTAAAAGCGGAACTGTTTGTTGTAGCAACCATGTATTATATTTTGGTGTGCATGAAGTGCTACCTAGCTAGTAATACACACAAGACTGTAAGAATATAAGACTGATACTATTGGACTGATACTTTTATACTGTTACCCTGATATACTGAGCTTACTATTACTGGATACTGTTAGTTGCCATATGACACTATACTTGACACATTCATTTCTACTGTTAGTATACCTTGCTAGTTGACTTTGTTTTACTGATTCATGCTAGTTATTACTGTTGATGCATTATTCCATGCTATTTGTTTACCTTTCCCATGTGCTTGTATCCTTCATTATAAGTTGTCCGTAACTTACATTGATGGGTACTTGTTTTCTCTTTCCTTCTCCTGCAATTCTTAATTGCAGATCAGGATGGTCTGCTGCCCGACGGTATTGGCAAAATGAGATATTAGTGTTGGACTCTTGCTTATTAGTATTGCTATTATAGTTGCTTTGAATAATGTATTTTGAGTACTTGGATGATTCCTTTATATTTTGGGCGATGTGACCCAGAATTTCGTCTTGTCCAGATTCTGATTTATTTGAGCTTAATGTGTTTTGTTTCAAGTAAATTCTGTTGGTATATTGATTCAATTATGCATGTGTGGTTGACTCTTTTGCTTCCAACTCTGATTATATTGTGAGATCTTGTAAAGATTCCTGAACAGCTTATGGATGATGAAAATCATTCGCTGGGTTGAGTCGCGTATCCGTATTCCGTATTCTTTTTGGAAAGCTGGGCGTGACAAGGCTTTTTAGTTGTATCAGAGCCCAGGTTTGGCTAATGTATTAGTTGCCTAATATATTAGACAAGCTTGGCTCGAACTGGAATCGGCTCAGTATTTCACCAACCATGCATACGTAAATGAATTATTATCAACTTTGATTCTGGATGCTAATTGTTTGATTTTTGTCCAGCTATGGCTCGTGGGAATTCTTCTCAGCCCGATCCGGTTGAGGCTGTCACTGTTGTGCTTAAGCGGCTGATCAATCAGCAGTAAAACCACAGTGATCTAGTGATGGCTGCTCTTGAAGCTGCCCGGATTCTGCCTTTCGTTGTGTCTGTGCAGGCAAATCTTTCGCCTCGTCCAAGAAAAGTTACGAATTTTATGATGCTGCATCCCGACCATTTTTCCGGCACTGAGACGCCTTTGGAGGCTGAACAGTGGTTGGTACGGACCAAATGCTTGCACTTGGTAGCACGTGTTGCCGAGGCTGATAGGGTGGACGTGGTTTCCATCTAGCTGGTGGATTTGGCTTATATTTGGTGAATGGCCGAGTCCGAGGGACTTGAGAGGCCTATTGCTCTACTTTCACTCGGGGATTCTTGTAGAAGTTCTTCCCCAGTAGTACTCGAGTTGAGATGGAACAACAATTCCTGGCCCTTAAACAGTTTAAGTCAGTATTCTATTTTGGAATTTTGTTACATAATTGTTCAAACAATGTTGTAACATGAAATTCTTGAAACAGGGTTCCAGGTCAGTAGATAAGTACGCAGCTGAGTTTACTAGACTTAGCCGCTTCGCTGCCGTTCTTGTGGCTACCGAAGAGGATAGGGCTTGTAAATTCACAAATGGGCTTGAGCAGGATATCAAGAGGCATCTTGTCTCTCTCCGTTTGCATACTTATGCTGAAGCTATTGTGGCAGCTCGAGCTCAGGAGCAGGCTCGTGGTGGTTTGGTTCCTTCTCTGTGGACTGTTCCTCATCCTGTTGCCAGGCCTTCTGGTGGTCCTGTTCGGAGGCCTGTCCCAACCCATCCAGTCAGGGCAGCTCCGTATCTTTCTGCTGGTTTCCAGAAGGGTAATTTTTGCGACTTCTGTCAGATGTCTGGGCATAAGCGTAAGAATTGTTGGCGCATCAACCGCCGGTGCTTTAGGTGTGGAGCTGCTGATCATTCAGTACGTGATTGTCCGTAGCAGCAGCAGGTGGCTTTTCCAGCCGGGGGTCCTGTTCAGAAAGTAGGCCCAGGTCGTGGTCCAGTTAGGATTCCGCTTCCTCCTCATTGTCAGATTGTAGGTTAGAGGACCGTTGTTCCGAGGAGAGGTCAGGCTTTCAACTTGACTGCTGCAGATACTGAAACAGCTGAGGGAGTTATGGCAGGTATCTTTTTGCTTTTTGTTTTGTTGTTGTTGTTTTGCTTTCTCTTTGTTTCTTTCTTTTGGTGTTGTTTTGCTTTCTTTCCGTTGTCCTTCTGCATTGTTGTTTCCCTTACCCTTGATTGCCTGCTTTTTCTTTCTCATTGTCTTTTGCTCCCTTAGATGTTGTCCTTGTTTGCTCTTTTCCTGCTCATGTTCTCTTTGATTCTGGAGAAACCCATTCTTTTGTCTCCTCACGATTTGTCGCTTGCCATAAGTTGGAGTGCAGCAGCATGTCTGATGCTTGGAGCATTTTGACAGGTGGTGGTGTTGTCATTTGTTCCCGTGAGTGCAGGCAATGTTCTGTTGTTATTGGGGACGCAGATTTCAAAGCCAACCTGATTATCATTGGGAATTCAGGATCCGACGTTATTCTGGGTATGGATTGGTTGGGTGAAGCCCATGCCATTATTGATTGCCGTGCCAAGAAAGTTGTTTTCATAATTCCAGATCGAACAGAATTTGAGTTCCATGCCGGGGAGTCTTTCCTTGGCCGAGCAAAGACTGCAGTTGTACAGGTGGATTGTGCGATGGAATTGCACTCAAGCTGTGAGGCTGCGCCTCTAGTAGTTCGGAATTTCTTGGATGTTTTTCCAGATGATTTGCCCGGCTTAACCCTGATAGGAAAGTGAAGTTCAGTATTAATGTTCAGCCTGGAACGGCAGCGATATCGAAGAGTCCCTACAGGATGGCACCAGTTGAGCTAGCAGAGCTTAAGGTGTAGATTCAGGAGTTGCTTGATTTGGGTTTCATCAGACCAAGTATTTCGCCTTGGGGTGCTCCGATCCTTTTTGTCAACAAGAAGGATGGTAGTTGTCGATTGTGTGTGGATTATCAGGAACTAAACAGTGTTACTGTGAAGAACCGGTATCCTTTGCCTAGGATCGATGATTTGTTCGACCAGTTGAGTGGGGCTGCTGTTTTCTCGAAGTTGGATGTTCGTTCTGGGTATCACCAAGTCCAGGTGAAGGCTGCTGATATACAGAAGACTTCATTCAGGACTAGGTACTGTAATATCCGGACGGATATTATATTTATATAATTATTATTTTTGAAATTAAAATATTTTTAATGGAAATTACTTGATTTTTCAAATAAAAAGTTACCTGGACATATATACTAATAAGTATATACAGGTATTGTATCAGTTTTGTACACTTATACAAAATCTTGAAAAATGCATTTTTGAGAAAAACGTCTGGAAAATACCGGGCAGATATTAAAAATTATTATTTTATTTTTATTTCCTATATTTAAATATTTTTGGTAGATATCACCCGATTTTGTTAATAAACATTATATATGTACATATACTAGTCGGTATACGACTGTTTTGTATCAAATTGATACTGGAATCTTTCGAGGCAGTAATAAAATTATTTTATTTTATTTCTCGGAATTAAATTATTTTTGTACTGATTTGTTCGTTTTCATAAACGAAAAATATCTGTATAATGAGATATTCGCACAAAATCGAACTGTATCGATTTCGGGCGTTTGAACAAATCGTGTAGTATGTAATTTTGGGAAATTATATTTTCTTATGATCCATCATGATGAGATGGAGGGTTAGGATGGACTAGGGTGTTGATTGCAATAATTATTTGCAAACAAAACACCAATTGTTTAAGCCATGAGAAAAACCAACACATGGCTTTCACTTCCACCACAAAAACCCACTTCACTTGTTTTATAAAAACCCCCCAACTCCCCTTCCTCCATTTTGGCCGGCCATTCTCCAACCTAGGGTTAGGAAACCCTTTTTCCTTGTGTGTTCTTCTCATTTCAATCCCCTTCTCAAATCTCATCTCAGCCTATCTTCTTCTACTACTACTTCTACTTATTTTTGGTTTTAGAAAAAGAAAGAGAGGATCAAAATCAAAGAAAAGAGGGGCTTTTCATAGGTTCATTTTGTTCTTGGTATTCTTGAGAAGAGGCAAGAACAAGGAGCAAGGAGGTGAAAGCAAGTCCTTCCTACACGAAATCAAGGTGGGGGTTTCTCGCTCATGTTTGCCTTGTTTGTTTATTTTGTTGTTATATATTATTTGGACTGATTTGATGTGCATAAGAGTAGTATGAACTAGAATAGAGTTGCATATGAAGTTTGAAGTGGTAGGAAACAAGTTAAGACCATAAAGATTCGGTTTTGATTGTTGTAGGAATGATTTTATTTAACTAGGTTAAATGTAGAATCTGGACCCGAAATTTATGTGGGAGGTTCTCCTAGGTGTTATTAGTGTTCTCTAATTTCTATAGATTTTTCGGAGTAGTTTTGATGGGCGAAACAGGTGTTTTCCCCAAAACAGCGAGAATTTTGCCCAAACAGTGAGCACATTGTGTTTTGGGGATTATGTCGCAGTATGTTCCGGGGGCTGGGAAGTGGTCTTCCTTACGGAATTTGAGGTTCGGGCCAACTAGGAAGTTGTAGTAGACCTTTTCCCCTTTCGGAATTGACCTCTCGGGTTAAATTCAGATAAGAAACGCAAAAGTTATGGCCATTGCAAATCAGGACAGCGAGTTCGACTGAGAAGCTCACTGTTCTATTTGGTTGCCGTTTTTGAGCCTCTTAGTGGATGAATCTGAGGTTTGGACCAACTAGGGAATTATAGTAGACATCTTTCCCTTTCCGAATTGACCTCTCGGGTTAAATTCCGATAAGCGGAATAAGAGTTATGGTCTTTGCAAAATACAGCAAAAAGCTATCTGACTGAGCACTTACTGTTTTGACTCTTCTTAGTTTTTGATTGTCTTAATGAATGAATTTGAGGTTCGGACCAACTAGGGTGTAATACCCTGAATTTTTCATTTAATGAGAAATGTTAATTTTCACATGTTATGCACGTGCAAAATTTTGCATGCACATTTTCCTATAAAATTATCTTGTATAACATGGACAATTATTTCTTTCTTTCTCTTTATCTTTCTAAAAAGCCTATTTTACAAAGCCTAAACTTGTTTTCTTACTTTTAAGCTCACTCAAATAATTAAATGTTTATTAAATAGCCAATGAGCCTAAAACCCACTATTTTGAGGCCCACAAACTTAAATAATTTTTTAATTGTCACAACTTGTCATGTAGCCACAATTAGTGGACAATTAATTAATTAAATTTGTACAACTTTTTATAGGGGACACTAGTTGGGACACGTGCATGCACTTGTGTGTGCATTGCACACCCAAATGGAGGCCGGTTGTGGCCAAGAGAGAGAGGGAGAGTGGGATTGAGTTGAGGGGTAGTTATTGAGTTCATGAAAGTTGCTACAACTTCCCAACTCATCGTAGTCCTTAATTTGTAACTCCTTGATTAATCCTATCCATTCAATCTCATCCTAAAAGTGTATAAATACCCCTAGTTTCTTCTCATTTATGCACAACAAATTACTAAGAGAAGAAAGACTAGTCAGAAAAAAAAGATTGAGAAGTTTAAGTGAGTAAAAGATTGAGTGTGCATATTGTGTGTGTGTTCATTCCAAGAGGAGGCCGGCTACTTCATCACCAACGGCAAGGAGAGGCTCGGGTTCCACACAATCAAGGAGGAGAAGGCAACGTGCAACACAATCTAGGAGGAGAAGGCTACTTTCTTGTATTCTAGCAGACTCTAGGAGCTTTTCATTTCGTTTTCTCCAAATAGTTGGGTATTTCTCATGCTTCTAAATATAGATGCCATGCTAGGAATGTTTTGATGAAATTATTAAAGGATAACTAGATGAAATTGAACTCATGTTTGCTTAATTGGAGATGAGATGATAATTTAGAGGAGAATTGTTAAAATGATTGTTAGTAGATTTCTTGTGAATTAAAATGATAGAAAATATCATTATTTCTATGCTAGATGTTTAAGAATCTTGTTGTGTGAAGAAATCTATGTTCACGAGACAAATTGAATGCTTGCATGCGAAATTAATTCGGTTAATTTAAAGTAACTCTATCGTGGCAAATGTGGAAATTTTTGTGTCCTAAACTAATGGGAATGGTTGATAAAGGAAAGCATGAAGAAATAAAATATTTTATAGAAATCTCTTTTTCAAATTGCGTGCAAATGTGACTTTTTCTAAATGTTGGAATTATGGACATTAGAACATTATATGAGATCAAAAATGCTTGTTTATGGGTAATTAATGATTTTTAAAATATTGTTTTACTGTACTTGTATATATATTAAGATCTGGAAATTTTTAGTTCAAAAAGAAAAGAAAAAGGAATAGAAATTGTTTTGAAAGTTTGGAAAATAGAAAAGAAACGAGAGTTGAGTTATAAATAACTCAACCCAAACTAAGACAACTTGGTCTCTTAGACCAGTTGGTTAGTGGGGCTTGGGCACCACTGTAGCGTGCGGGTGACCCATCAGGTCGCGGGTTCGAGTACTAGTCTTGGACTTTTTAATTTTTGCTGTTAATAAAATCCAAACCCGAGAACAAAATATTTACCCACTTGATCCCCTACATATATCGCCTGTGCACTCTAGCCTAGTGGCTTGCGGTTGTGGTTGGTTTCCCTCAGGTTGCGGGTTCGATTCTGGGCTTCGACCTATATATATATATATATATATATATATATATATATATATATATATATATATTGATTTTGGAGTTTTTAAAATCTATTTTTGGCTTCTAAAAATCTGAAAAAAATGTGTTAATTATTCTAAAATCATGCAAAGTTTATGAAAAATATTTGAGTATTAATTGACTAAAATCAAACTGAGTTAGAAGTAAAATTGTGTTGCAAATTATTGAATTCTAACTTTAGAGAAATTTTAAAAGTGATTATTTTGATGAGAATTATACTAAGTGACAAAGAAGTATTTTTGAATGAAAGAAAAACCTAGTTGTGTTTCGATGGATTATTATTGTTAAATTGAATTGGCGTATGTACGAAAATACGACTTTGTGATTTTTTTGAATCAAAGAAATGTAATGAATTATATTATGAGAATTGAATAATTTGTAGAGATAAATTTGATTATGAGATGCATGATTTGCAATTGAATTAATTGTAAGAGTTTTGATTCATAGAAAAGATTGATAATCATGTTAATTGAGAAAGAGATTTATGAGTATGAAAAACTCAATTGTTGTAATTATGAGTTGAAATTGAGAACTAGGGTGTAACTAAGTCTCATACCGGCAAATGAAAGAATTGTTGAAATGATATTAGAAATGAAAAGACCAAGATTTGGGTCAAATGAAATGAATGAATAAGACCGGTATAGTAGGAGTGCTAACCTTAAGAGATTAATTTTGTTAATGATTCAATTAAATTAAGAACTAGTTACATAGTGAAGATGTGATGAAAGTAAGAGAAAAACATTGAGTATGAGAGCCATTGGATTGACGGCGTGAGAGTATTCACAGGATATCCCATGATGCGTCATGAGTAAGACGTGGATACTACTCCAGAGTACCGTCCCAGTGGCGACGCTCGTAGGGTGTTTGGCGACTATGGGTGGTGTCATGTCTGTGGTAGGAGGTGAATTACCACAGGATGCCTGCATGATGAGTCATGTGTCAGTGCGTTGGGATTCTCTCCAGGGAGCCTAGACGTGAGTTCATAGTTTGTAGAACATCTAGGATACTTACTGTAGTTACAGAAGTAGGTCAAGGCATGGCGATGGATTGAACCCTACAAAATGAAGAACGGATAAGGGCTTGCCCTCGGACCTATGTAGTATGAGCTGCATAGACTCTGAACAAGTGCACATTAGTGTCATATAAATATAAATAATTGCATTAAGGACTAAGTGCACATTCATAACACGACATCAATAGGATAGTCCCTTTAGCTTTGTTTGTGAACAAGTTTGTGGTTTGTTAAATATTGAGAATCGTTATACTGTTTTCGGCATAGAGAGGATGACCATGTATAATATTTCGTCAGTTGAATAAACTGAAGTGCTCACCGTTTCTATGTAGGGTGAAGCACATGAAAAAGACTAAAGAAGACTTGATGCTTAAAGATTATTCAATTGTTGTTGTATCTCATTTCATTGATGTAAAATTTGCTTATGTTGTACAAATGTTAATGTAAATGTAACTCTGATGTAAAGTAAAGTTTTATTTCCTTGTAAGATTGTACGAAGAGAAGTGAAAAGATCATGTGGAACTCGAATTCAGTTATATTTGGGATTCGGGGTGTTACATAGGGAGTTGTAGTAGACACTCTCCCCTTTCCGAATTGACCTCTCGGGTTAAATTCTGATAAGCAGAGTAGAAATTACGGGCTTTGAAAGTTTTCAGCTGGCTGTGTATTTCGGCAGGTTGAAATTGTATCTATTTGGCTTCTTTGAGATTTTAGAGTGTCTTAGTGGTTGAATCTGAGGTTCGGACCAACTAGGGAGTTGTAGTAGACACTCTCCCCTTTCCGAATTGACCTCTTGGGTTAAAATCAGATAAGCTGAGTAGAAATTACGGGCTTTGAAAGTTTTCAGCTGGCTGTGTATTTCGGCAGGTTGAAATTGTATCTGTTTGGCTTCTTTGAGATTTTAAAGTGTCTTAGCGGTTGAATCTGAGGTTTGGACCAATTAGAGAGTTATAGTAGACGTTCTCCCCTTTCTGAATTGACCTCTCAGGTTAAATTCTGATAAGTGGAGTAGAAGTTATAAGCCCCCAAAGTTCCAGCTTTTCTGAGTTAAGTCTGGTGTTTTTGGTTACTGTTTGTGTATGTTCGACGGTTAGGAATTTGGATTTCCTTACAGAATCTGAGCAACTGGTCAACTGGGAAGTTTTAGTAGATGTTCCCACCTTTCCAAATTGTCCAGTTTTGTTAGATTCCGATAAGTGGAGAAAAAGTTACAAGCTACGGAAGTTTCGACTTTTAGTAGAAAATCGGTAGTTTGGTAACCGTTTGCGTATGTTCGACGGGTATGAATTTGGATTTTCTTACGGAATCTGAGCAACTGGTCAACTGGGAAGTTTTAGTAGATGTTCCCACCTTTCTAAAATTGTCCAGTTTTGTTAGATTCCGATAAGTGGTGCAAAAGTTACAAGCTACGGAAGTTTCGACTTTTTGTTGGAAATCGGTAGTTTGGTAATTGTTTGCGTATGTTCGACGGGTAGGAATTTGGATTTCCTTACGGAATCTGAGCAATTGGTCAAGTGGAAAGTTTTAGTAGTTGTTCCCACCTTTTTAAATTGTCCAGTTTTGTTAGATTCCCATAAGTGGAGCAAAAGTTACACGCTACAAAAGTTTCGACTTTTTATTGAAAATCGGTAGTTTGGTAACTGTTTGCGTATGTTCGACGGGTAGAAATTTGGATTTTCTTGCGGAATCTGAGCAATTGGTCAACTGGAAAGTTTTAGTAAATGTTCCCACCTTTTCAAATTGTCCAGTCTCGTTATATTTTTGTCGAAATCCGATAAGCGTATCACTGGTTGCTTCTAGGCTGTCGGAGGGCTTTTATGTCGCTTTTGGGCATCTCACTGGTAGAATGCCTATTTTAGATTGTTTGTAGATTCTTCTGTTGCTTCTAATTATAAGAGATCAAGTTTGCTAGTAAGCACGTTTGGTTACTTCTAGGTTGATTACATGTATGGTTATTTTTATTTGTGGTTTTGCTCATACGGGCTCGACTGGGCCATATGTAGCTGTTGGTCTCATATGTTGCTTATTTGGCTCGCATATATGTTGTTGTCTCATACGCGACTCGCCTAGCCCGTATGTAGCTGTTGGTCTCATACATGACTTATTTGGCTCGTATGTATGTTGTTGTCTCATACGCGGCTCGACTGACCCGTATGTAGCTGTTGGTCCCATACATAGCTTGTTTAGCTCGTATGTATTTTTGGTTACTCGTATGTAGCTTTTTAGCTAATACGCAGTTTGTTGTGCTCATCTAGGGTGATATCATTACTCTAGGGCTATCGACCATCAAGACGTGTGTTTACCTTACTCCTAAGGGACTGTGGACGAGTCACTCGCGTGTACCGTCAGATCTTAACCGAGTTGGTTGATCGCGGACCGGAGTATGACAAAATCCAAGTTCAGGATAGTAGCATGCAAATA
Source organism: Hemerocallis citrina (assembly GCA_017893485.1). Taxonomy (NCBI): domain Eukaryota; kingdom Viridiplantae; phylum Streptophyta; class Magnoliopsida; order Asparagales; family Asphodelaceae; genus Hemerocallis; species Hemerocallis citrina. Next base: position 20,922,091 of record CM030366.1, read on the forward strand.
CGTTCGTATTGCCGAGGTCTTGGATTGATAGGCCATGAACCAGGTCCTTAGGGATTCTGGCAAGTCTAGGTTGAGAAGCCTAGTAGAGTTATCTTGCGAAGTCTAAACTTAAGACCGAGCATGTTGTGTTTATACTGTTGTCATCCCTAGGATTATTCAGGGTTAGTGACATCGTTAGGGTAGTAACTTATGGCTATTACTACTTAACCATTACTTATTATCATTATTCGCCGAAGGGAAAGAGTTGTTGTTAAGGGTGATTTCTTATGATCCGACCTGTCCTATAGGCCGACACTAGGCGGTGTTATTGGATTGTACCTTCCTATCAAAGAGATACGTACGATGTCTTCTCACAAGTTGGGAGCACGGGTTGCGTATCTCGTCTGTTAATTCATGAAATACCGTGACTTGGGATGCCACAGGATGCTACGTGCAGTCCTGCGTTTGCGAGACCCAAGGGCTTCCACAGGGTAGGCATCGCGCTATCCTGCGCATGCGAGACCCTATGTTCTTTTGATTTTCGAATGAGGCCCGGTATGCTAGGCAATAGTGGCAAACATGGACACCACTATATGACTGCAGTAACGGAACTAGACCGTACCTGCAACCTTGTTTTTGAGTGAGGTCCGGTACGCCGGGTAGTAGTGGCAAACGGAGACACCATAAGCATACTTCATAGGGGGACTTGACCCCTTCTGCAACCTCACTAGTCACTAGTCACGTGTATTGTCAGGAACAGGATTGTGTACAAAGTAGAATTCATAACGTGGGTTCAAATCCCTATATATGGAGAAACGGCTTGAGATGGAGCGTATGAAGTATGGGCTGCATACTATCCCGGAGACTCGTTTGCATTAGAATAAGAGCATCATTGCATTAGTAATCTTGTATTAGAGTCTAAGTCATAACATATACTGACACATTAAATATATGTACATGTTTCTTTTTCCATCAATCTGTTTGCTATAGTTGAGATCCGCTGCTAGTTATCAGCCTTAAAGTGTCAGTGAATACTGACGTTCCCACTTCAATAAGTACTGGATTGCAGAAGTACAGGTATTGGATTGCAAAGGTACAGGTATTGGATTGCAGAAGTACAAGTACAGGTACAAGTACAAGGTACATGATTCAGGAGGACTCAAGGCGAGAGGGCAAGGAATCGATTTCATTAAAGTTTTCCGCTGTAAATATATTGTAATTTCATTTGTAATAATTTTCGTAAATTATTTATTTGTTGGAAAGCATCCAAGTGGAATACCAAGTGTTGTTCTTTATTCATTGCTCTGATGTAATATGTTGTAAGTTGTAACACTTGGGATTGTAAATGTATTATTGTAATACTGTTGTAATGTATTGCAATTTTGTAATATTCGGATTTGTCATACATTTGTGTTGAATAAAATTTATTAAATTTTTCTGTTTTTCTGTGTATTGTGGATAATTGAAGAAAATATTCTGGCTTATGTCACAGTTTCCTAGTGTACGGAAATCGGGGCATTACAGGTACATGCACTATAAGTATCTTGTGATGCCGTTCGGGGTCACTAATGCGCCATCTGTATTCATGAGTCTTATGAACCGGGTCTTCTCTCAGTTCTTGGATAGATTTGTGGTGGTCTTCATTGATGACATTCTGGTATATTCTCGGAATTGGGAAGATCATATAGAGCATCTTAGAGTGGTTCTGCAGACTTTGAGAGGGAATCAGCTCTATGGAAAACTCAGCAAGTGCGAGTTTTGGCTCGACAATGTTTCTTTCTTGGGGCACATTATTTCTGGTGATGGTCTTTCTGTGGATCCAGCCAAGGTTGAGGCTGTGAAGAATTGGCCTATTCCTAAGTCAATTTCCGAAGTTCGGAGTTTTCTTGGTCTTACGGGCTATTATCGAAAATTCGTTCAAGATTTTTCAAAGATTGCAGGGCCATTGACTAAACTGACAGGAAAGGATCAGAAGTTTTGTTGGTCTAGTGAGTGCAATGGGGCTTTTGTTGAGTTGAAGAACAGATTGACGTCAGCTTCTGTGTTGACTATTCCAGATGGTTCAGGCGGATTTGTAATTCACTGCGATGCTTCTGGTAAGGGACTTGGAACATTTCTTATGCAGAAGGGCCGTGTCGTTACGTATGCATCGAGGCAATTGAGACCGCATGAAAAGAATTATCCTACTCATGACTTGGAGTTAGCGGCAGTGATCTATGCTTTGAAGCTGTGGAGACATTATTTACTTAGAGATCGCGTGGAGATCTTTACAGACCACAAAAGTCTCAAGTACGTTTTCACCCAGAAGGAATTGAACATGAGGCAAAGGCAATGGTTGGAGGTTATGGCCGATTATGACATCAATTTGCAATACCATCCTGGTAAAGTAAACTTGGTGCCAGATGCTTTGAGCAGAATACCGAAAGTTATGTTTCTTACTTAGCAGAGTGATCTTATTGAGCAGATAAGGAGGTTGGATTTGGAGGTTTTGTTGCCGAGTTCTGGTCGAAGTTGTCTTGCGCTCCAGCTTCAGTCTTATCTTGTTGATCAGATCATGGAGGCCAGAATGGTGATGCATAGTTGTAGGGTTTTCCAGCTGAGGTTGAGTCTGGGTCCAGAACGGACATGGTTATTCATGCCAATGGTTCGCTTCGTTTTGGTTCCCGTTTGTGTGTCCCTAGGAATGAAGTTCGTCAGAGGTTGCTTGAGGAAGCTCATCAGTCCTCACATTCTATCCATCCTGGCAGTACTAAGATGTATCGAGATTTGAAGCTTCATTTCTAGTGGCATGGTATGAAAAGGGCTGTAGCTCGGTTTGTTGCTCAGTGTTTGATCTGTCAGTAGGTTAAGGCAGAGCATCAGAGAACGCTGGACTTCTTCAACCACTTCCTATTCCAGAGTGGAAGTGGGAACATATCACCATTGATTTTGTGACCGCTTTGCCAAGGAGTCCTAAGGGTCATAATGCTGTTTGGGTGATTGTCGACTGTTTGACGAAGAGTGCTCACTTCATTCCTTTTTGTGTCGGTCAGCCTACTGAGAGCCTAGCGGAGAAGTACATTCAAGAGATTTTCAGGCTTCATGGGGTTCCAGTCAGTATTGTATCCGACAAGGATACGAGATTCAAATCTCAGTTTTGGGAGTCTTCAGGCTAGTTTGGGGAGTAAGTTGAAGTATAGTACAACCTTTCATCCCAGATTGATTGACAATTAGAGCAGACTACTCAGATTCTTGAGGACATGTTGCGATCCTGTATGTTACAGTACGGTGGATCTTGGGAGGACAATTTGCATCTCGTAGAGTTCTCGTATAATAACAGCTTTTAGGCCAGTCTTAAAGCTGTATCGTTCGAGGCACTTTATGGAGGTAAATGCAGATCACCAGTGTGCTGGGATGACATTGGTGAGAGGCAGTTGTTGGGTTCAGAGTTGATCACCAGGACAGTTGATGCTGTGACTCAGATCAGAAAGCATCTTCAAGCCGCTCAGGATAGGCAGAGACGATGGGATGATGTCCATCGGAGGGCTCTGGAGTTTGTTGTTGGTGACCATGTTTTCCTTAAGGTATCGCCGTGGCGCGGTGTCATTCGGTTCGGTGGTGGGGTAAGCTTAGCCCTAGGTTTATTGGACCGTTTGAGATTTTGGAGCGAGTAGGCAAGGTGGCCTATCGTCTTGCTTTGCCGCCAGCGTTATTAGGAGTGCACGATGTTTTCCATGTCTCACAACTCAGGATATATATCTGCAATGAGAGTCACATGATCGACTACTCTGAGTTGATCGTGCGGCCGGATTTGACTTGTGAGATTCCGCTAGTTGCTATTGTAGATCGGCGGGAGAAAGTGCTTAAGAACAAGGTCATCAAGTTAGTTCGTGTTGCTTGGAATCCTCACTCACCTAGTGAAGCGACTTGGGAGCTGGAGGAGGAGATTCAGCAGAAGTTTCCTCATTTGTTTGAGTAGTGGTTGTTTTGTTTTGTTTTGCCTTGTTTTCTTTTCTTTTGGGGTTACCCTATATATCTTCTTTTTGAATTTCGAGGACGAAATTCTTTTTGTTAGGTTGGTAGGATTGTAACCCCGGTTTTTCATTTTTTCGTATTTTTGATTTATTTTTCTTCCTTCTTGAATATTTGTACCCTTTTGTATTTTTCTGGACCGTATATTGGAATTGTTTTCAATATATATTCCTTTTTTTGCTCAATCTTGATCTTTTGTGATTTATTTTCGGTTCCTTGATTTGTTCTTGAACATTGTTGTTATTTTCGCTCTTCATTTGTGTCTTCCTCTCTTTATTTGTATCTTTGGGTGCTCATGGTGATTTGGTTGCTCATCCTATTCCCAGTCCTATTGTTTGATCCCTAATTGATTACCAACGCCAAATTAAATCCACAATCCGATTTGAAATCCTATACACATTGATCCTAATCAAATCCTATTAGACTAATCCTACTACTACTCCTAATCTACCCACAACCCATTAACCCAATACCCATCTCATACTGAACCCTAAACTCAAACCCTATATAAACTCATCTCATTAAAACCCTAACCTTACTTCAATACCCCGGCCTCCTCCCACTCTTCCCTGCCCTTGCGCTGCACACCCCGACACCCCCGACCTGCCCTCCAACCGCCTGCACCCCAATCCCGATGCCAACCATCAGCGCCGACCACCCCTATCCATTGTCGACTCCACCCTAGCCGACCTCCATTACACCTGAGCACCTCCATCTTCCATCATCTGTCGTCGACCAGCAGCGGCAACCGGAGCGCCAGCGGCCAGCCGACGCCCTGACCCCCATTGCTCTCTCTATTGCTTTGCGAGTTTGCGAGTGTTGGAGTTTTACATGTGCAAGTTGTTCGCTGATTCGTGGATTTTCGTTTGTGGGATTGTTCGTTGTCGGGATCCGTTCCCGTTATTCTTGGTGTTCGTTTCGTCTTCGGTTAAGGCAAGTAACTTGTACTCAAATTCCTTTGTATGATACAAATCAAAAAATACTGCTTATAGTGGGGTTCTAGAGACAACTCGTGTGTGTATTATTTTTGATGGGTTTTGTCTCTATAGTGCTATTTGACCATAGTTACCTCATGACACAAAAATCGACATGAAAACAACTAGATTGGACCGTTCTTTATCTATTCATATATGTGAGATAATTTGGTGAAATTATGTGTTTGATGAGATCCATGTGATATGATGGTTGTAAATATGTTATATACTCTATTTCATGATGTTTGGACACTTTGTAGATTCTATACCATGTTTGATTGTGATTGGAACGAGTTCCGTGTGGTTTATGTTGGTTTTGTTTTCAAGAGAAAATCTGTATTTGTCGATGATCAGTTTTGATTTGTATTTTAGACCCTATTAAGGTCAGAATTCTTAATTTTTGAATTAGATATTAATTGTAGAGAAATCTGTCTTCTTTCCAAACTCTCTAACCTTGATCGATTCCGTTTTTGAATGAGTGAGTTATGGCTATTTTACTACAGAGGTGTATTCTATTTCCAGATTTTGTTTTTTGATGATTTTGATGATTAAACTATTTATATACTGGTCTTGAATATATTATTTTGATCTGAACCTTTGCACAGTATTTCTATATCTATGTAGGGTTACCTAGAATTTTGGTGGATTTTACTGATGAGTTTTATATGCCGTTTCATGCTTGTTTATAAAAGCTATACTTGCTGTATTTTGCTCGCTATTCTGTAAAGAATCGTATTTTCACCCTATTTCTTTTTACTGTATGGAAAATATTTATGAAATATGAAAGTTAGATTATTTTGTCTATTTTCATCTCCCTTTGACGGATTTGATTTCGTTTCACGGTTTGAGAGATTTTATAGTTTTCGTACAGCAGTGTTGGGAATTCCAGATTTGCCAAACTATCGTTTCTTGATATTTTCTAATTTTTGTTGACTAAACTAATTTTTCTCGAATATTATGAAACTTTATATTCTGATACTATCAATATAGGGGATTACCCCAAATTTTTCCTGAATTTATTTGAGGATTTTTAATACTGTTTTCCTATCAATGGAGACGATTTACTGATTTCTGGCTGAACGTATTTTCTGGATTCAAATCAGTTTTGAGTTATAATTTTGTGAAATACTATATGGCTTATATATAAACACTAGATTCATGTAGAATTCTATTTTCCAGATTCTTCAACAGATTTAGATTTGGATTTCTGTAGTAACGGGAATCACTGTTTTAGTACTGTACTGTCATGCTGTCCTGAATATGAACATACACTGTTTTGCTCGTTTATGTGACCGTATATCATCTATGCATGTTTATTTGTTTCCCTGAACCTAATACTGATTGTATCATGTTAGTTTGACACAATTTCATTCACTATCATGTCTGTTGATAACCATAATAAAAGTGATCAAGCCGGGGTTTCTTAAGGGAAGATCTAGTAGTGGAAAATATGGAAACATGTACTTGGAAGGGAACTAGTGTTCCATACTGTTACTGTTACTGTTACTGTTACTGTTACTGTTACTGTTACTGTTACTATTACTGCTACTGTTACTGTTATTCTTACTGCTATTGCTACTTTTACTGATACCTGAGTACACTGCCCCATTATGGTCCACTATGAAATCTAAAAGCGGAACTGTTTGTTGTAGCAACCATGTGTTATATTTTGGGGCGCATGAAGTGCTACCTAGCTAGTAATACACACAAGACTGTAAGAACATAAGACTGATACTGTTAGACTGATACTGTTGGACTGATACTTTTATATTGTTACCCTGATATACTGAGCTTACTGTTACTGGACACTTTTAGTTGCCATATGACACTATACTTGACACATTCATTTCTACTTTTAGTATACCATGCTAGTTGACTTTATTTTACTGATTCATGCTAGTTATTACTGTTGATGCATTATTCCATGCTATTTGTTTACCTTTCCCATGTGCTTGCATCCTCCATTATAAGTTGCCCGTAACTTGCATTGACGGGTACTTGTTTTCTCTTTCCTTCTCCTGCAATTCTTAATTGCAAATCAGGATGGTCTTCTGCCCGACGGTATTGGCAAAATGAGATATTAGTGCTGGATTCTTGCTTATTAGTATTGCTATTATTGTTGCTTTGAATAATGTATTTTGAGTACTTGGATGATTCCTTTGTATTTTGGGCGATGTGACCCAGGATTTTGTCTTGTCCAGATTCTGATTTATTTGAGCTTAATGTGTTTTGTTTCAAGTAAATTATGTTAGTATATTGATTCAATTATGCATGTGTGCTTGACTCTTTTGCTTCCGACTCTGATTATATTGTGAGATATTGTAAAGATTCCTGAACAGCTTATAGATGATGCAAATCATTCGCTGGGTTGAGTCGCATATCCGTATTCCGTATTCTTTTTGGGAACGGGGGGTTTTGCCTCCCGTTGTGCCTGTTGGAGGTGGAACAGTGGTTGATCCGGACCGAGCATTTGCTCTTGGCGGCATGTGTTGCCGAGGCTGATATGGTGGACATGGTTTCCATCCAGCTGGTGGATTTGGCTCATAATTGGTAGATGGCTGAGTCTTAGCAACTTGAGAGGACTATTGCTTGGACTAGTTTCACTCGGAGATTCTTGGAAAAGTTCTTCCCCAGTAGTACTCGAGTTGAGATGGAATTGCAATTCCTGGCTCTAAAACAGGTTAAGTCATTATTCTATTTTGGAATTTTGTTACATAATTGTTCAAACAATGTTGTAACATGGACTTCTTGAAACAGGGTTCCAGGTTAGTGGATGAGTACGCAGCCGAGTTTACTAGACTTAGCCGCTTCACTGCTGTCCTTGTGGCTACCAAAGAGGATAGGGCTCATAGATTCACAAATGGGCTTGAGCAGGATATCAAGAGACATCTTGTCTCTCTCCGTTTGCGTACTTATGCTGAAGCTCTTGAGGCAGCTCGAGCTCAGGAGTAGGCTCGTGGTGGTTTGGTTTCTTCTCCGTGGACTGTTCTGCATCCTGCTCCTAGGCCTTCTGGTGGTCCTGTTCGGAGACCTGTCCCAACCCATCCGGTCAGGGAAGCTCCGTATCCTTCTGCTGGTTGCCAGAAGAGTGCTTTTTGTGACTTCTGTCAGATGTCTGGGCATGAGCGTAAGAATTGTTGGGGCGTCAACCGCCGGTGCTTTAGGTGTGGCATCGCTGATCATTCAGTACGCGATTGTCCGCAGCAGCAGCAGGTTGGCTCTTCCAGCCAGGGGTCCTGTTCAGCAAGCAGGCCCAGCTCGTGGTCCAGTTAGGCCTCCGCTTCCTCCTCAGCGTCAGATTGTCGGTTAGAGGACCGTTGTTCTGAGGAGAGGTCAGGCTCTCAACTTGACTGCTGCAGATGCTGAAACAGCTGAAGGAGTTGTGGCAGGTATCTTTTTGCTTTTTATTTTGTTGTTGTTTTGCTTCCTCTTTGTTTCTTTCTTTTGGTCTTGTTTATAGCAGAAAAAATAAAGACTTTTCCTAATGTCTTAAAAGAAAAATGAGAAGTACAATCTATGAAAGGGTTACTAAATCAAATAAGAGGTTACATGCCAAATTTATCAGCAAAAACAAATTGGTTACAACAAAAACTGAAAAAGTTTAAGAAATGGGAATGGACCCCGGAGGATAAAGAGAAACTTAAATTATTAAAATAACAAACTTCAGAATTACATAAGCTAAGATTGCCTGTTAGAAAATGTTCATGGATAATAGAAACAGATGCATGTGAAAACAATTGGGGAGCAGTATTAAAATTTATTGAAATATGAGAAAATGAGGAAAAACTAGCCAGATATACTAGTGGATCTTTCACACAAACCCAACAAAATTACCACATAAATGAAAAAGAACTACTAGCAATCTTAAAAGCTATAAAAAAGTTTAAACTATTTATAACACATACAAAATTTACAGTAAGGACAGATAATACCCAAGCAAAGAGTTGGATTAACAAAATAATAGACTCAACCATAGCAAATAAAAGATTGATAAGGTGGCAAATGGAGTTAGCACATTACGATTTCGTAATAGAAAACATAAAAGGAAAAGATAATATTTTAGCTAATTTTTTATCAAGAAATTAACTATTTCACTTGTTGCAGAATGGAAACTAGAGTTCTGCAAATAGAACAAGATTTTATTTACATCATGGAAACAATGGAGCAATTAAAAGGAGCATTTAATCAATTACAAGTACAAATATGCGGACTCCAAAGTCTGTTCTATCAGCATGTAAGTCAGCATGTAACCACAGAAAATATGGTGGACAATAATAGCGAGAAAATGAGTGAGATAGGTGAGCCTTCTCAGTCAGTAAAAGAATAAGCAATTACATTCTCAAATAAAACTACATATAAGGAGACACTTTTTACTGAGAAAGCTCCTACCAAAGTATCGAAGAAAATATTATTTTCACAATATATTCAAAAACTATGCCAAGCAACAGAGGTGAACCAGTTCATCAAGAGCATATCACAATAGCACATGAACAAGGCCATCATCCTACCAGGAGCTAATCCAAGAACAACTAGGGCATTGTTCGAAAAAGAACTTATTCATTACATCTATCTGTCCAGAGAATGTGAAGAATCAATCCAACTACCAAGAGAAATTTACAAAGCAGCCAAAAGTTATTTTGGGCTCACGAAGGCCTCAAAAATATATGTCAGAATGTATTCAACCATCCCCGAGTATCTTAATGACAATAAAGAACTTCCAGCAGAACATGTTATAAAAATAGGAATGACTACCCAAATGATCTATGGAGCATCAAATATTGTACCATTTGAAACTAAAGAATTTGAGAAATTAATCCCATAAAGAAAGGCAATGGGCTTCAGGAACCTGTATTGTGAATTAAAAGACATAAAACAAAGAGACAACAATATATGGATCTATGACAGCCCAGATCTAGATAAAATAATAATGTATAGTATGGCAAAGATCAAACAGCCACAAGATTAGCATGAACTGTTTGACAGCTAGTACTAGATACTATCTACAGAAGCAATGAAAATGACGGAAGAGACAGCTGTATATTACTGTAGCTTGATGAAGATGGAACACCAACATAAATGTGGAGAATGTGAAGATGCTGGCCAAGAGGAATCTCTTTTCCTAGAATAGGCCAAAATTTAATCAGAACAATTATTGTAAGCTGATCTAAGCACTTACGTATTTATCACAATTATTAAACATATAATGTAAGTAGTGACGCATGAAAACTTGTTATAAGCTGATCCCTTGGTCTATAAAAGGGAAATCTAAGCAAGAAAGAAAGGCAGAGAATTTGGGAGAGAAAAAATTCCACAACATCTTGAAGAGTCTCTGTTTGTAAGAAGTTTGAAGGAAATAAAAATTATCTTTTATGAGTTCATGCATCTAGCAGGTCTTATAGAAAATAAGGTATGGATAACTAAATCTTTTTCCCTTTGGGAGATTTTTGTAAGGCTCTGCCTGAATGATCTTGTAAAAGGACCCATTTGCAACCTTCTATAGTTAGACTGTACACCTAGCGGAAGGAAACGAGCTAGGTTGTGGTTGTCTGTACCGAAGTGCTACTAGTTGTTCCAGACGTATCTCTTGGATGAAGCTATCTTAAGGGCATAGTAATCCTAAGATGGGAGGAACGTAAAAGGAGCACAGAAATCGAGGTGCATACTAGAGGTATTTTATCCACTGGTAGTAACTGGTACAGAGCAGCTCAAAGAGGTTTAACTAGGTCGGAAGCATGATGAGCCGTTTTGTTTTGATTTTTTTAGGCATCCTTAGAAACCTCTCTCTGCTCTTGATTTTATAATTGAATATTGTTCAAATTCAAAAGAACTAATGGATAACAATAATTTTGGTATTGCCTCACCGATTTTTGAATTAATGGTTAATTACCAAGGAAGTGATAGAATGCTAGTTTTTCATGTTTATTATCCTCATAGAGAAATAAGCATGAATGATTGTTATGAATTCAAATTATTCTTTTTTAGTATACAACGAGTAATAATCATAAAATTAAACCAAAAAAATCTTGGAGAAACTCGTAATATAAATATTGAAATAATTGACGACCTAACTTATCATCAACGATTTTTGTTATTTTAAGAAAATGGTATATTTAGTAGTTATGTTTGGAGTCCTACAACTGCATACAGACAATTTCTAGATGAAAATGAATAGAATGAAGGAGAAAATAGACATATGGAAGAACTCGAAGACCCCCATATGATAGTAATAGTGAAGGATATGAGACAGATCAGAATATATGAGAGAACTTGAAGACGATATTCCTGACATTCCTTATTACTTTTTCAGAATAGACAATATCCATTATTTCGACGAATATTACTTTACACCAAACTATCATCTTTAGAATTTTAAAGTTTTTGATACTCTCTTCCTTTTGATTTTCAGGTCTTCAAGTGATTACATGCTTCGCACACTCAGTTGGTATCAGAGCCAAGTTAAAGTAAGTAATTTTTACATAATTTTCGTAATTTTTTTTAAATTAATCACTAATTTATAAGCTATAGAATAGATAACAAAAATTTAATAATTAAAACAGAAATTATCTTAAAACCCAAAAACTTTTAGAATTTAAAGAAAGGTCACACATCCTATAAAAATTATTATAGGAAGAATTCTATAGAAAATTAATCAAGACCTAGGCCATTTCACTAAATAGTTTCTAAACAGAGTCTTTCGCCAATTTTTATCAAAAATAGGATCAAAACCCTAATTAACTCCAATTATAGTACTGTATTGAAAGAGATCGCTGAGAAATGAAAGTCATGCTTGGTCATCTTATTTAACATATTTTTCTAGTACAAGTGACAATGAGGCTAGACAGTATTTATTTAACTTTGTAGCAAATGGGCCCACCTTATTACACCTGGGGAAGTATCTGTTTGCAATTTCTCTAATTGATACGGGTTGATTCAAATATTTGCACCACAGTCATCTATAACTATTATCTCTAATCTCTAATATTACAATGGGAGAGTTGGAGTTATCATTTTTAGACAACCTGTAATTTATAGACATTCATTTAATCATCTAATCTCAACTATTCATTTTTATGTGGGAGTTATATTAACCATTCTTTTATTCAACTGTTGTTAGTTTCCATAATATCCTCAAAGTTCAAATTTATTTACGACATAATTATTTACAAAAGTGTCACTCATATTAAATAAAAGTTTGTGTCACTAGAGTATGTGATGAGTAAAGGAAGGTCTCAGGTTCGAGGCCCGATTACGTCTAATTATTTACTATATATAAAAAAATTTAGAACGTGCATCGCACGTGCAGTTACTAGTAATAATAATAATAGTCTCTACTATTTTAATGGGAGAGTTGAGCTTTGTAACCAAACAAACTATAACTTTGTAACCAAACAAACTCGTGCAATACACGTCCAAACTATACCCAACAAATATAAGCGTGCATTGACGTGTAGCTCAAATCAAAACATTCAAATCTAAACTATTTTTTTTCTTATTCAATATATTTCTCTACTATTTTAATGGGAGAGTTGGGCTTTATTACCAAACAAACCCTAACTTTCTAACAAGATAAACCCATGCAATATACGTCCAAACTGGAGCAGGTATCGAATTAGGTCCTCCACTACCTGGACCCGAATCCAATACCTCACGGGTCCAAAAATTGGACCCAGACACGAACTTGTGAGAATCGGGTCCTAGTCCGGGTCCGGGTCTGGGTCCTTATTAAAAAAACCTATCCGTCGGGTCTGGTAGCGGGGAATAAATATTTGCACCCGATATCATACGGTTCCAACAATTTTTACACTTAGGTACATGAATAAATATTCGTATTATATTTACACATATATCTTCAACAATTACTATTTACATGTATATCTCTATAATCCTATTATTCAAACTCCATATTTTTGGGGTATTTTTTGATGAGTTCGGATCCGAGTCTGGGTCGGGTCTATTTTGAGCGGAATCGGACCCAGACCCGGACCCGGACCTGGAAGTGCATCAAGTCTTATTTTAGGATCCGGACCCGAACTCGTATAGGTCAGGTCGGTTTCAGTCCAATGTCGGGTCCGGGTATAGGGTCAAAGTAACAACTCTAATCCATACTATATCCAATAAATATAAGCATGCACTGCACGTGTAGCCGAAATCAAAATATTCAAATATAAACTATTTATTTTCTTATTCGATATTTATTCATTTAATTTGATGACTATACTTTTTGTAGACGTGCATCGCACGTACATTATACTAGTAACTATTATAATGGGAGAGTTTGAGTTTGTAACCAAACAAACCCGTGCAATACACGTCCAAACTATATCCAACAAATATAAACATGCACAACACGTGTAGCCTAAATCAAAACATTCAAATATAAACTATTTCTTTTCTTATAAAATTTATTTGATATATATTCATTAAGTTTCATAACTATACTTTTTGTAGGTGTGCATCACACGTGCATTATACTAGTATAGGTAGTTGTAGCCAACCGCCCAAAAGAACTTCCCCTTACATCCCTCACATAGTCATATTACCTCTTGCAGAGTGCAAAGTAGGTCATTGTATGTTCTACTCAAAATGGAAAAGATGATCAAAGTAGGATAGAAGCCTAGTGATATGGGTAAAATCGGAGCCACTATATCCTAACATGCATATCGAAGCTTCTCAATGGTATAACGGTAATTTCATAGCATACATACTTACAAGAAGAACATGGGTTGCCTCCAAACCTATCAACTCAACCGGTCCACAAATATGACTAACTTAAGGGATTTCCAGCTAGTTAGGGATGTCAGTCAAATCTCTAGCCAAAGCATGATTATTAAATGATTATATCCCTTTGCCATGGGAATGTTTAATCAAATTATTAAAGATACGTTTTCCAGTCTACCTACTACAACTAACTCATTACAAATAAATACTCTCCCTCTTTGTTCAATCAAGGTAATCAATATATCTCTACTAAAAACCCTAATCTCTTATATGAGTTACCAACTTCAGCGTCAGAGGATCTTTCGTCGGAGCCATCTCCATGTTAAGACTTTTTGCAACTTCATCGAATATTTTCAACCGTCCAGATTTTGATCCAGGCGTTCGCAACCATTCAGATTCAGATCAAGAGCTTTCAACCGTTTATATCCATATCTCGATCGATAGTCTAGATAGTAACTTTTGTTGGATATATAGGTGTATTCTCAGTATAAATATTATTATGTATAATATTGTATGGTGCAACACATATTTACACGTATTATCTTTAGTTATTGTACTGGGTTAAGTGAGCATATAGCCTAGTACCCAAAATCTAGTCTTATCCAATATATACTGGTTTTGTGGTAGTGCATGAGTGTCACGCCCCGTTTCCCAATATATAGAAGTATGAGCGCGCAACTAAGGCCCAACGAATGATACAAACATCATCCATAAGTTGTACAGTTATAAACTCAACAATATATTCATAAACACATCCACACATGCAATAAAAGTGAAACACCCTGCAAAATTGAGTTATGACAATTTTGCCCATGTACGTGTATTTTGTAAAATTATGTAAAATGTCTTATGTAATACCTTGAATATTTTTAGGTGTTAGTTTGTAAAATATAAATATTTGGAATAACCCATATGCTTATTTAATATTTTATTTTGTGAATAAGGACTTAAGAGCAATTGTGTTGGTGATTAGGGACTTCTAGGAAATGAGTATCATGAAAAATTGCCTTAATGAAATTATCCAATTATTTTATCATGCATGATTCTTACTAGTTAGTGACATATGAGAGGTTTAGGGGAGGTGATTAAATGATGTAGGAAGAGGTATATGGGAAGTGAATAAATGATGTAGGAGGAGGTAGTTAAATGATTTAGAAAGAAGTGATTAAATGAATAATGAAAGAATAACTTGTGAGTGTTTGTATATAATAATCAAGAATGGCTTACCTCATTCTCCACCATTCATTTTTTCTCTTCCACCTAAACTTAAGATCGTTGGAGTTTAAGTTTTTATAAGGTTAAGTTTATCAATTTTGGTGTTGGAATGCTTCGCGGAGCTCAGAAACAATCAAATTCAGAAATTATAGGTGAGTATTAACTTTACTACTATAATCTCAATTATATTGTAGGGTGTATTCATGTTAGAGAAGAGATATATGTTGTAATAGATGAGTATTTATGCTTAGATTGATTGAATCAGGTGTGAATTATTGTTAATTAACTGTATCACAGTAAGGTTGACTTGGAAACTTTTTACAGTTTCTGTCCTGAATATTGGACTTACTTTCAAAAATCATCTCTCTTTAACTAGATAAAATCTAAAGCAGAAATTTTTTATGTGTATCCTGTATATGTATATAACATCTCCTCAAAATTTCATGATTTTGGATGTCATTTGATATTTTAAATAAATCGAAATCATTCATGGTTAAGAACTGAAACATGACCTATTATATAATTCTGTCATAAATATTAGGCTTACCTCAAAAAATCATTTCTCTCCAAATATATGAAATTTGAAGCAGAACCTTTTATATGATAATCTAGTATTTGTCTATAATATGTTCACAATATATCATGAGGTTGGATGTCATTTAGTATTTTAAACAAATTCTGCTTTGGTTCTGGAAATTTGTACAGCTTTTATCTTGAATTTTGGATTTACTTTCGAAATTTATTTCTCTTAATTAGATGAAATCTAAATCTGAAATCTTTATATGTGTATCCCGTATATGTCTATAAAATCTCCTCAAAATTTCATGATTTTCTGATGTCATCAGGTATTTTAAATAAATCCGAACTCATTCATGGTTAAAAACTGAAATATGACATATTCTATAATTCTGTCCTTAATATCATGCTCACTTCCAAAAATAATTCTCTCCAAATATTTGGAATTTGAAGATGAACTCTTTATATGTGAATCTAGCATATGTCTATAACCTGTCACAAAGTTTCATGAGGTTTGGATATCATTTAGTATTTTAAACAAATCTGAACTTTGGACTGGATGATAGTTTTGCCTTGGTTCTAGAAATTTATACGCATTCTAGTTTCTGACCATTTTAACCTCTTATATGTAGTATTTTGAGGAAACTCAAAACTAATAATTTGAAATAGATTCGTTAATCTTTCTTTCAAGTCCAAGAAATAAAATTTCCACGAAGTGTGAGATTTTCTACGATTTTTATACATAGCAAGAGCGCAGTTTTTCTGAAATCTGAACCTACTATTTTACATATGAATTTAGATAAATTAATTGTGGTTAAATTTAGATTTTATTAACTAAAATGTTGTAATAGACTCATTTAGGTTTCATATGAAATTTCGAAATTCATTTTTCTGATAAGTATTGGAATTTATATGATTTTTGCAAGACTACTATATTGTTTTCCAGGATATAGTTGAATATTCAAACCGTGGATTCAATATATGAGACTCCGGATATGTCTGATTAATCTGCATGTATGGGCTAGGGATATGCCCGTAAGGTCCATGAATCCGAGATAACGACTTCGTCAAATCTGACGGAATGATTTTGACTTGGGCGATGCCCGAGTCTGGCAAGAGTTAGGGAACTAAGAGGGATGACTGGGATACTGGGATAGGTTCGGTATGGCCAAGATTCCAGCTTGTGTGAAATGTAATTCTAGAATATAGATAGGGGTGGCATTCGATCCGGGCGGGCCGGCCGGGCCAGAATATATATATATATATATATATATATATATATATATATATATATATATTAAGGAAGATGAAAGATCAAGTATTAAATTGTAATTTTATAACAATTGCAAAGGACTAATAAATAAAAGAAATTAAAACAAAATTTAAATTGATTTAATAAATTACATGATGTTAAATAAAATTAAGTTCTTGAATACAATTTCATAAAAATTAGATCAAATTACAAAATAAGGGAATTATTTGAATTTAGAGATCGAGATGGCCTCTATTTAGATTGAAAAGAAGGCATTAGACTATTGTCGTGCACTTCTACTTAACCTAAATATATAATCTCATCCCCCTAAATTTTCCCAATTATTTACAATAAATTATACAAATTACATTTTACTAGTTCTTCAATCGTCGTTATTTGTTGATCCGTTTTGTGATTCTTGTAAGTCTTGAGTCATCTCTTCCGCTTTCATCCAATCTTCGGCGCCTACCAACATCTCCAAATTCTTTGCCGTCAAGTGATTCCTGTTCGGGCTCATAATCCTACCACCAAGAGAAAAAATACTTTCCTATGCAACGGTTGACACTAGTACTGTTAGCAAATCTTTACCCATTCGATAAAGAATACTAAAAATATGTTCATTAGTTTTCCAAAAAGAAAATACATCTACTACATCATCAATGGGAGGTTGTGCATTATACCAATTCAACTCATTTGGTGAATTGGTTCTAGGTTTTTTTGATTTTAAGAGATTTAAAACACTACTAGTGGTAAGACCCTTTCCCTTTGATAACATAGAAGAAGAAGGAGAAGAAGAAGAAGTAGAAGAAGAAGAAGAAGAAGAAGAACTAACATTTTTTGTTTGTGTAGTGTTAGATGAATAAATTATATCGTAACTATCATATAAACTATTCAAAACATTTTCAAATTTTGTAATGAAAACAACATGATCAAAATCATCAATTTCTTCGTGTGGAGCATAAGTATAAAAGATCTCAATTAAATTTTTTGTGTCATCTAACTTAATCATGAGATTCATTACACTAGAAACACAATATAACATAGGAAGCGGATGAAAATATTTTAAAATTTTAATAAAAGCGACATAAACCATTTCTCCAATGAAAGGGTCATTTACCAAATCTTTAATTGTTGTCATCATAATGACAATTGCAAGTAAAATACCACTAGATGTAGATGTATATATTTTTGAAAATTGTAAAGTAGCATCATTAAAAGGTTCTAAAAATTTGTACAAACTATCGGCAAAAAACCAAAATTCATCATCTAACATACAATCTTGCATACCCATTGCAATACAAAATTCTCTAAAATTAAAACGATAGTGAAGAACAACACTTAATAAATCAAAAGTAGAATTTTAACGATGTCTAACATTTTTAGAAAAACGTTTAAACACAATTTCCCTAAGTTGACGCCAATCATGAAAAGCTTGATATATTGGACCACTTAACGTAACAAATGAACACAATTTCACATTGCCTCAATTTTATCGTGTCCATATTTAAGTGCATCTTGTACACAAAGATTTAAAATATGACAAGCACACCTAACATGAAAAATTTCCGGTTCTAAAGGATTAAGTGTAATTAGCAAACTAGTAATTGCCTTAGTATTATTAGAGGCGTTATCAAAATCAATAGCGAAAACTTTATCAAAAATACCAAAATTGTTACATGCTTCTATGATGTGTGTGACAATTATTTCACCCTTATGTGGGTACCTAACAAATCTGAATGAAATTATCCTCTTTTGAAGTAGTCAATCGGAATCTATCCAATGACATGTTACTCACATCATTGGTACGCCGTTCACTCTTACCCACCCATCCGATGTCAAAGAAACTCCAGTGTTTAGTGACGTAAGTGTTGCTACTAAAAAATCCTTAGCCTCATTGTAAACTTATTTACAATCACCCTTTACTACATTCCAAGGAATTTTTTTATAACGGGGGTTTAATGCGGTTTGTGCAAAGCTCTCTACATTCCTACTTTCACCAAATGAATAAGGTAATTCATCTCTAATTACTAACTTAGCCATTTCTTTACGAACGATATCGTGATTGTAGCTATGACTATCTATTTGTTGTGTGAGGTTGTCTTTAGAAAATTCGGGTTGACATTTACTTAAGTGTCGTTGAAGTGTACCCATTCCCGATCCTAGTTTAAGCTTATAGGGTGTTTGACACTTCTTACAAATTTTTAATCCTATATTCCTATCATTTTTTGAAGGGACATAGTCAAAATATTTGTGTACTTCGGATTTGTTCCCTCTTGTTTTACGAGATTGAGATGGGCCTTGTTCCGATGGTTGTGGTTCTATGTCTTCTACTTGATCCGTGTGTGTTTCATGAATATCGGGAATAGTATCATAATTGTAAAGTGTTTCTTCACTATCTACATATGGAAGAGGAATGGAAGGAATGCGACGACTACTAGTGGACTCTTGGCTACTATGTCTACCACGTGATCGGTTAGATTCCACCTAAACTAGTGTATGTTATAAAAATTAATTGTAGTGTATGTTTTAAAATTTTAATTCTTCAAAACAAGTAAAGACAGTCAAATTAGTGTATGTTATATAAAATTATTCTACAAAGCAAATAAAACAACAACTATAAAATTATTATTCTAGTGTATGTTTACAAATTTACCAAAAAAAATCTAAAAAGAAGAAGAAGAACAAGAACAAGAAACCCAATCTAATTATGAGAAATAAATGATAACAAACAAAAATGATAATTCTAAAAATTATATAAATACGAAAATACCGTATGAGTGTAGAATGTAGGTTGAAGAATGAAGGTAGAGAAAGTTAAGTGCTTGTAGTGTTGATGTTGATTGTTGTTGGATGTTGTTGATGTTGAATCTCGAAAGAGAGTAGTTGAATATTGTTGATGTTGAATCTTGAGGGAGAGTAGTTGAATGTTGATGATGTGGTTGATGTTGAATCTTGATTCTTGAAAGAGAGTAGTTGAATGTTGTTGATTGTTGTTGAGAAAGATGAGAGATAGTAGAGAGAGTTGAGTGAATTTGTGAAGAGAATTGAATGAAATGAGGTTGTATATATAGAAGTTGTAATTTTTCAATTTCCCAAAATACCCCCAAAAATTAGCTAGTATAAATCAGTTGGGGGGTATTTTGGTAATTTTACACACCTTTTAAATTAAAAACAAATTCTAGAAAAAAAAAAGAAAAAAATGTGAAAAACGGTAACAGCCAACGGTCGGCCCGCGGGCCAGCCCGAACCGGCCCGAGCCAATTCAACCCGGTCCCAGGCTAGTGCGGGCCGAGCTGTTCCTGGTCTTTTTCGTAAATTATCGAATCGGACTGGCCCGTACTGTTGGGGCGGTCTGACCCCGGTTCAACCCGATTTTGGGCAGACCGGGCCGGACCTAGGACCGAGTGGGCCGGGCCGGGCCGGGCCGGTCCCGGGCCAGCCCGGCCCGAATGCCACCCCTAAATATGGATTGTTAAGTCTAGATTATATTTTGCATCATTTAGACTAAGAACTTGCAGTAGTTAAATTAATATTTTGCATTAGAAGAAGACATGATTGAAACAATGATGAACATGGCCAGTAAAGAGGTGAGGTATCTAGGAATGTTTGGGACTGAGAATATGCCCTGTAAATCCACGGTGTGTAGGCTAGGGGTAGGCCGGTAAGGTTCATAGTTATGGGAGATCAACTTGCTGGGGTTCGTGACTGAGGACACACCCGGTTAATCCACGATGTGTGGGCTAGGGGTAGGCCAATAATGTCCAATATTCTGAGGGTGCGACTTACACGTGATTACGCGTTGGAGTAAATCTTTGAGTTTAAGCATGCATAGAGAGGGATTAAAACCA
Organism: Hemerocallis citrina; assembly: GCA_017893485.1. Classification (NCBI taxonomy): domain Eukaryota; kingdom Viridiplantae; phylum Streptophyta; class Magnoliopsida; order Asparagales; family Asphodelaceae; genus Hemerocallis; species Hemerocallis citrina. The sequence goes on from CM030366.1 coordinate 20,942,604, forward strand.
TGTACTGAGAAGAAATGCTAGTAGCTTGCATTTAGAAACTACGTTGCATAGACGGCATATCGTTCCAAACAAGCGTGCATTAGAAGAACATATTTGAATTGTGCATGTCAGCATAGTAAGTATATGTTTGGCACTCTAGTAAACTAGTTTCACACACACTCATACGACATTGTATAATTGACTATTTTTCATTTACATTTAACATATACAATGATTCAAGTTTGTCTTCTATTATGATGTGTTTTGTGAGTTAGTTGAAGTTGTTGAAATTTTTACCATCGACCTTACAAGCCGAAGATCCCACATATTGTAGTTTTGCAGGTAAGAGTGCCTGAGGTGTTAGTATAGAAGTGTGACATACTGAGCTTGTCATCTTATCAATCCAAGTGGTTTGGACTTGTAGTAAGATTTCTGCATTTTTTTGTATTTTATTATGTTTATATACTCAATTGAAGTAAAAGATTCTGGGCGCATCACAAAATTTTCATTGTATGAAATTCGGGGCGTTACAAAAAATGATAACATAAACATGAAATAAAATAAAATGAAAAAACATAAACATAAACTTCAGGTCAAAGAATACAATGTACTAGAATAAAAGCAATACGATAAACAGTTCGCTATAACAACTAGATAAAATAGCGAATGAAAATAAAGCAATATAAAGTAGCAGTGACGCAACAATTAATCACGATCATTTAAAAAGTTTGTTCGCCAAGTTCCTCCGGTAACTCACCTTAAGTACCTGCATAAACATAATTTGGGGTTATGTGTGTAGGTGGGGGGGTGGGGGGGTCCGTTAGATCAATCTTCAGACAACAAGTAGTAAAAAGCAGTTTGGTAGCAAGAACAACATGGTATAACCTGGAAAGCAACAAGAAATAGCAGTGCAAATACTCAAATAGTATGATCATGTACGATGCAAGGAACAACTTTGATCAAGGGCAAATACTGGAATAGTATAATCATGTATGATGCAAGTAACAAATGTGAGCAAGTGCAATCAAAACTTCAAGGCATAATCAATACGTAATCAAGGATCATGATCGGGAATCATGTAATCATGTAATCAGTAATATGAGAATCATGTAATCAGGAATCATGTAATCAGTATCATGTAATCGGTACCAGTGTCAATATTTAGTTTCAATCTTAAGTCTATCAGTTTTATTAACATATCTAATGCACAAAATCCTGCATCTCATACCACATGTTGAGGTTCATAACAATCAAGTGAACGTTTGGACTTAAGTGGTGAAGTCTATAAGATTATGTACTCGGGGACAGTAATCAGTAAACAGTAAACATTAGATACCCGTCGGCATACAGTAATCAATAATGAAAACACGGGCTCTCTTCCGAGTACACTCTCCTATATTGTCCATTACTAAGTCGTACCTTTTATTACCCCGACATGTTATTCTTTTA